>JAFBJQ010001356.1:493018-754446 GCA_016785345.1 Trinectes maculatus
TTTTTATTTATTTTTTTTTACTAGTGTCAACACGTTTGCGTGCGGGTTTTTTGTTGCTACAACTAATGTGCGACGGCAGAGAGGAGAAGACAGAGGGCGATGTAAAAGGTTCACAGGATTAAGAGAATTGAGGTCTGACCTCAGCAGGTGGTCTGCAGGTACAATTCCTTTCATCACTATCTCAGGTTAAACGGCACGCACGAACGCACACACACACACACTAACAAGACAGAATGTGCATTCCTGCTTATCTAAATTTGCGTGCACACATGACACGTACAGACACACACAGTATGCGTGTGCATATGTGTGTGTGAGTGATGCCTGCCAATCTGGCAGCCATATTCCTGACACTGCAGAAAGAGGAGCCTGCTGCTGTGGAGCATGGCGTCAGAGTCGCTTATAAACAGTCGAATGACCACAGCACAGGTTACGACAGAGGGGGGAAAAGGCGAGAGGGTGTCTCTGGCAGGGTGGCACCGACACACGCAACACTACAAATGCTGTAAATACGCCCCCCCCCCCCACACCCCGCAGACATACTGCACAGGATAGACATTCCAGTGAAATAGCAACGCTGCTGCCCACATGCTGTAAAGCCAACGTTAACTTCCTGTTAAGTCGGTGGAGTATTATAACTTTCTGCAGCCGTTTAATAAACAGCTTTGGGCCCCGGGGTCGAAGCAAAGGAAGCAGGTCTGTTTTTCCAACAGCTGTGAGAGTATCGTCCTCGTGTTTGCTCGGCTGTTTACGTGGCCAGCTGCCCCTGGTTGTTAAGAGCACTCAGACCTGACCCAGGTACGCAGGCCCATTTGTCACCTGCAGCGGAAAATTGAGTTACAGCACAACCAAAGGCGAGCGGCTCTGTGTAATATCAAGTTGATTACATCAAAGTGGTGGCAAACCTCATTGGGCCGGGCACCCCGAGCTTGTCATCTCCAATCGCAGGCGCTGTCAGGACTCCATCAGCCTCTCGGCTAATTGGACCAGCGCTAATGAAGCAGGCAAAACAAGTTTTCTACTGTGGAGAGAGGAACGCTCTCAGACAGAGGGAGGAGAGGAAGAGGGAGAGAGAGAAGCTGAGAGAGTGTGTGTTGGAGAGACAATGAGAGAGCAAAGCAGAGGTGGGTGTGTGTGTTTGTGTGTGTGTTTGTATGTGGGGGGGGGGGGTAGATTTTTCATGGGGGGGGGGGGGGGGGGGTAGATTTTTCATGCAAGCCTCAAGGTTGCAGTGGGCTGACTCTCCCCCTAAGTCCCTAATCAAGGCCCATCATCTGTCATCCCTTTCTTTGCTCTCTCTATCACCATGCTCCGTGCTGCAATCAATTCATCATCACCCTTTGTGTGCCACTGAACAGTTGACAACTTTATAACTTGCAGCTGCACAGGCTGACTGACAGGGGTGGAAGGGGAGCATGAAAAAATGAAGAAATGAATAGATGAATGAATGAACAAAGAAAGACGCGTGGATTCGGGGCGCGGAAAAAAAAAGTTGTTTTCTACAAACACAAAACTATCTATATTACAGCCTTTTATGCGCTTTTGTCAACAGAGAAACAGCAGTGTGGCAGGGAGGAGGGAGCAGAGAGGAGAGGAGGAGATGGGGGGGGGAAACATCCTTCTCACTGATCTGAAATCAGAAAGCTTTCAGTCATTCTTTATGTGCTCCCCGCGGCCACTCCGAGCCAGTGAGCGTGTACATTAGGCTTGGGCATTTTGATGAAATAAAAGCCCAGGCCAGCTTATGGCTAAACAGAATGGGAGCACTCACTCAGCCTGTCTCTGATTGACCATTAAAGCCATTGATGAATGGGCCTGTCAGGGGAGAGACAATTAAATCAAACATGAAACAAAGCCGTTGTGACGGCCCGGTCTGACAGAGCAAACCCATTCCTCCCCTCCATTACATAGCACACGGCTCCTTTTACAACCCCTAACCTACTCCTCCCCCCCCCCCCCCCTCTGTGTGTGTGTGTGTGTGTGTGTGTGTGTGCTCACAGTGAACAAGTGAGCATGTGTACATGGGACGATGATGTCCTCTGCTGAAAGTGTGTGTGTGTGTGTGTGTGTGTGTGTGTGTGTGTGTGTGTGTGTGTGTGATGTCTCACTGCTAAAGCACTCTGTCCCCCCCTTCTTTCACTTTTTCGTGAGTCAGTTTGCCATCACAGTGAGACAGGCAGAGAGAAAGACAGACAGACAGAGAGAGAGAGAGAGAGAGTATAAAAAAGTACACAGGGCCTTTCAAAGTGGCTGAAACGTGACGTCATCGCCCTGCAGCACATGGTGGGAAGTGATTTTCTGATGCAAATCGGGAGGGATCAGATCAAAGCCGCGTGACAGCCAATCAATCAACCGTCAAATCAGACATGGCAACTGTCGATTATGGCTCCTTCCAGCCCAGGAAACTCCATTGTCTGCCCGCAAATTGTTTATCTTATCCCAAAGGAAAGAAGAAGAAGAAGAAAAAAAAGCTCGTCGGTAGAGCTTTCTTTTTTCCGCTTGCGCAAAGAAGTTATGCGCCCGGATCAAATGCGCACAAAGCCCCCACGTCCCCCGTGTAGTGACACGCCTCGGGCGCTAAGCACCAACACAACACCACGGGGTTTGTTATTGTCGATGTTAGTGTTAGCAAACTGTCGCGGATTCAAGTTGGGAACAATGGGGAGCGAAAGTTTACGTCGCGCGACGTCCAGCGAACAACGCAGATTGCTGTTGTGTACAAAACAGCACATCCGCTCCCGACACACAACAGTTTGTGTGCGCCCCGGCGACACAGGAGCCACAACGCGCATCGTCACAACACACAAAAGTGGAAACGGAAATGCGGCGACCGTAAAGTGAGCGCTACAAAACAAGAGGCAACATCCGCCGCGCACCGAGCGCGAGCCCCCCGGGGTTTTTTTTTTACGCACACGTTACGTTACAGTTTGGACAGCACGTACCTGGCGCGCGCCGGGGCGCTTCTTGTTTCCTCCGTGGCATTTTTCCTCTCTTTTGGATTCCGGAAGAATTTCCGCGAAACTCTTCTCTCTCTCTCTCCCCCTCTCTCTCTCTTTCTCGTGTGTGTGTGTGTGTGTGTGTGCGCGTGATAGAGCCACACGCCGTATCCGGGAAGATCCACCTCTCAGTCAGCAGAGATTCACGCCTTCGCGTAGCGGGCTGCACGACATCGGGCAGTCCGATGGAAAGACAAACTAAAAATCATCGTGACGGAACGAGCAGCCTGGAAAAGTCAGGGAAGGGAACAAACGGACGCGGTTGTTGTTGTTGTTGTTGTTGTTGTTTTGGTGAGGTCGCGTGACGGATGTCGGCGGTGATAGCCAGCGTCCACCTCGGCTGCCTGGTCTGGCAACAGGCAAAGTTGAGGGATAAGAGAGACGACCGCGTCACTCACAGCAGGAGAATGGGCAAACCCACTGCTCCGTTAACTCTTTACATGTCAGAGAGAGAGAGAGAGAGAGAGAGAGAGAGAGAGAGAGAGGGGCGGACACCACACACACACACACAGCGCCTGTCATCATCCCACACCTCCCTGCTCCTCCTCGTATGAATCACAGCTCGCAGGTTATTAGTTGATCATTACGCACAGCAGGCTGATTATCACCGGCCACACAAACCACACACAGTCTGAGGACCAGTCCAAACATGTCTGCACTTATGTGTCAGCTGGCTTCATCCGCCCTCACTGAACATAACTCTCTTCCTGGTCACATGTCTGTGAACATATATCACTTTGCTGCATTTATACGCCATTATTACTATTGGCCTCTGTTGTTGTTCTTAGTGACTATAACTGGTTTTGTGTAAGTGTGACAACATAATTGTTATGACATTGTATTAAATCTGACAAACGTTTTGTTCCGTTTTATAATATTATTATTAATAATAATGATAGGAATAATATAATAGTAATTTTAATACGGCATAGAGAACATAGAGGAGTATTTATCAATAATATTTTGCATAATAGTAAGTAAACTGGCAGTTAATAATTTATACAACATATATGGTTTCAATATAATTAGGTTCAATTTAACTGTCATTGTCTTCAGTACCATTACAACACAGTGCATTTAAGCATATCATCTAGTTGAAGCAGTACAAAAAATATCTTTTATATTTAGGTATAAACAATGGAGGCCTGAACATTAGAATGAGTCGTATTTCAATATTTACAAAATAAGACATACGATTTTTAAAGTGTACAGTGCAATGCTATGATGTCCCAGTGATGCAACTCGACAGGAATCAGTTAAGATACAGTTAAATAAATTATGAGCATATACAATAAAACGATCATGAGTTGATCATGTCATACAGTGGATGCATAGTAAAACTCAGGCCTATAATGTAAACAGTGTCAACAGACAAATGCACAGTTGAAAAATGGGGCGACTTAAATGCAATCAGTTAACTATGCTTTCAATAAAAGGAAGTGCTGATGCTGAATACAAAGAGCCCAGCCGTGTTGACAATAATGTTGCTTGAGTTAGTCGTATTATTGTATAAATCTGACATACTTACAAAGTTTGTACTATTTATCTTGTAACCGGTGCAGAGAAAATAATGAAAAAAATGAAAACATACCTGATGTCTCTCCCTTGCTAATTTAATGTGAGCAGTTAAATGTTGGCTTTCATCACAGTAAAGGAATCAGTTCTCCCATATATCCACATTAGGGAGAGATCAAAGCCAGTTCAGTGAAGGAGCGTTAAGTCTTAGTGCTAAGGTAATGAGTTTTTTTTCACCAGGCGTCTCTCTCTCTCTCTCTCTCTCTCTCTCTCTCTCTTCTTTTTTCTTTTCCAGCCAGCAGTACTGCTACAGAGTGGGAAGGCCCCAGGTCTCCCCCTGAGCCTCTGATCTCTGATGTGTGCTGACCCCTGCCAGCGAAAAAGATACATACATAATACCAAAACATGCTGTGCGCGGGTGCTTGCTGCTGCACACACATTGTGCACACGCACACAAAAATGCAGCCTAGTGCCCACACCTCAGGATCTGCTTTCTCAAATACTCACAAATGGCATATACATACTAAGTCTCTCCCTCTCTCTCTCTCTCTCACACACACACACACACACACACAAGCATCCTCGCTCAGTTAACAAGAATTAAAGGCCTCTCTGATCACGACTCGCCCCTGCCTCCTCGGCTCTAAGAGCACAAAGGCTGGGTCCCTGTCACTTTAACAACATGGAATTACAACCCAAATGGGATGTCAGGGGTTAGCGGTGTCTCTAAGAGAACTATGTGAATATATTTCCTCCTATGGACCTGCCCCCATCGTGACCTCCCCCAGGAACAAGAAGTAACCTGGTGATTGGCGTTTTTACAGCCAAATTAAACCGTCTTGCAGCCTGCTGAAGGCAAGAGGAGAAAGCAGCCTGCTCCAAAATTAGTGAGCCATCATCATGACAGAAAGTAGCGGGGACATGGTGTCATCCAGCTACTGTATCGATTAACCCATAAATAGTATATGGCCTCTACAGTGTGGCTCTCCCAGGCTTCCACTGTAAATGGAAGTTATCTCAGCTGTGCATCTGTCTTGCTTTTGCCGCATAGTTTAAAACCCACACACACAGAGGCTGCAACCTGACTGGGTGTTTCTCACAATGCAAAACAAAAATAGGACATCGTGCATGTAATTACTGAAACTGACTTAATTGTATGTAAAAAGATTTTTTGTGCAAAAAAAATGTTGCAAATTTGCATGTAGAAAAACATGAAAGTATAAATTTCCTACAGAGTGGGCTATTCCGTTGTTTTAAGATATGCAGTCTGATAAAGGAAGTGTGCATATATTTTTTTTTAATATTCAGATTCTTTTTTTTTCTACACAGGACTGGATGTGATTCTCTCTTATGTCAGGTAGCCCTGCTGCATTATTCTCATCTTCTCGCGCTTGACATCGGGATTATCATAAAAGAGGAATGTCTGTCAAGCGTGCATTGATTTGCACACAAGTTCGCCCAATCACTCCCAAAGTTGCGATTAAAAAAAAAAAGCCGCTTCTGTTTTCCTATTGAAATCTTTTGGCAAAAAAAAAGATGGGAGAAGCCTTTCAATTTCATAGCCTCCAGAACACTCAAGTATTCATTGCACTCTACTTTTCGCTTTCAACCTCTCCGCGGGAGGCAGGACTCGTGACATCTATGTATGCTGCTTCCATTCACGATGCTATTCAGCCTTCAGATGTGTGCTGCAAGTGATCCCTCAATACCATCAGATCACTCTTAATGGCACTCGCCCAGTTATGGGCTTGTCCAGAGAGGCAGCGCACTGCAGTGTCCTAGTGCAAAGTGACAGTTCAGTTCTCCTGAGGAATCCAATTCAGCCCAATCTTCCATTAAGGCTTTCTGCTGTTTTCCCGAATGTTCCGGAATCAAACGCCACCGAATAGGTGCTCTGTTTATTTGCAGCAAATCGGATGCTTGTTTGTCTGCGCGCATGCTTTGTTGGCTTATTCATATGGGTATGTTCATGTGTGGGAGTAAGTGCGTAATGCATGACCATGCTGAGAAGAGTGATTGCTTTATTCCTGCCTTGTATGCGCTGTGGGGGCCGGGGCCGTGTCTTCGGGCAGCTGTATGGATGGCTTGAGGAGGTCTCCATCATTCATAAAGAGCACTCCTACATGTAGAATTGATCTTGCAAAGAAACAGGGTGGCAACAGCAGTTCATCAGTCTTCCCCAACCACAAATCACTTGGAGGTGTCCCCCCTGGGGGAGAGGTGACACCATTGTCAGTGCAGCAGTCCCCTCGGACAAAAGAAGGGGCAGGGCAGGAACGCTCGCTCATATGGTGGCCCCAAAGTTATCACAATGTGAACAGCATCCACTGAAATGGCCACAGTAAAAGTCACAGAATGTACAGTGTGCCCTATAAATAATACGAGAGAAAGGACCTTTACGAGAGCGCCGGCTGACAATTCTGCCGAATCAAGCCATAAAAAGAAATAATATCCGAATTTCAAAATTAATTGTCACTGTTTAAATGGCGAAGAACAGATATACGAGAGGAAAGTGATGATTCCTAAAGGAGCCGCTGTATTAACTCTCATTTTTCAAGAATCGCATTCATTTTAAAAACGTACATACGCGCCGGGCGCTGAAGTCAAACAGGCTTTATAAAGGATGCATAATTAAAGCTACCTTTACTCATAGTGTTTAATATATGCACCTCTGCCTATTAATAACACAGGTCATTAATTTGTATAAATCAGCTATGTATGGCACTGAGTCATTTCCACTCCTGTAAAGAGAATTGGTGAGACGAAGCTCTTGCCTGTGGCCTCGGGTTGCACATTACACTCATCTTACATTAGGGCACATGCTTCTCCTCCTCCTCCTCCTCCTCATACAGTTTGGACTTTGTCATTGATCTTCATTCTAAAATAATCTCTTATCATTTCTCATTGTGAGCCTGCAGAGGAACCTTTTTCAGATCCCGATTCATTAGCCGCGCCCTGAAAATAGAAAAGCTGGGAGAAAGGTGGACATGTGACGGAGCCTCAGAGTAAGCACCTTTAAAATATATCCACCGATCCACTTTAAACACTCATGATCCGTCTCTAAGCCGCTGGCATGTTACATTATTCCTCTTTTGGTACCCTAAAGCATGAGCGACGCACCATAAGAAAATGCCACTCTCTCGTTTGCAGGTTTGCAACACGTCCCCGCTGTTATCAAGCCGTTTCGCTCAGTTTTCAGTCCATGTCTTCATTAAAAAGCATTAACATTCACAAACTGAATGGGTCAGACACTGGAAAAGGTCTCTTTAACATTTCTCAGTGCTTCTCCCCGGACGGCCAACGAGCAACTCTTTCTCCATCATCGTCCAGACAGGAGAGCGGAGGCATAATGTGAGATGAAAGCAGATTCTTATCATTTTGTGGTAGATTATTATGAAAAATGTGATAAGGTTCATCCTTTAGGGCTGCTAGATGACTCTACACTGTTTCAATTAGCGCACTTCTGATTGTGGAGGCAGAACTCGGACAATCGATCAAGTCTCCCTCTCTTTCTCACTCTCTCTCGCTCTCTCTCTCTCTCTCTTCTCCTCTTTTCGTGCCTCATTGCCCAAAAGACCCTTTAAAATATTCAGGTAGATTATGAATGGTTACACCCATATCTATTTATATCTTCTTTTATTGACAGTGTTACATTCATACGGGGTCCAGGTGAGGGATTTAATTTAAGATTCAGAATATTTAAAAAAAAAATTAAAATAAAAAGAACAAAGCGCTTTTTAGGGGGGGAAAAAAAAGTTGAATGCAGGAACAACTTAACTGTTACGGTTCTGCAGGCATACACAATTCGGAACAAATTCAGGAACACTGCGATAAGTTTTGGGAGCTATGGTCTCACTGAGTGACGAATAATTGTGGCGTTACCTCGTTATGGTAATTCAAAGCTACGTCTGGCACATCGCTCCTCTGATGTCACGTCAGTCTGCTTAGTGCTGTCAGCTCCTGTTTGAGAGAGGGCTGATTTCTCTCTTTCCCCTTCCCTCTCAGGCAGGCAACATAAAAGGGAGGATGTTTATGATGGACGGGCAGCTTTTTAAAGGGGAGCATCACAGGGTGTTGGATGGGAGGGATCCGAATCAGGGCGGCTGTGATGTGACGAGACAGACAGGAACATCCTTCTCCTCGTGTCGAGATGTCAAACAGGGGGAGACTGAGCAGAGTAGACAGTATCATCACTCTCCCGAGTGAAGAAAGGATTCGCAAGGGAGGAGAGGAGTTGGAGGGACACTGCAAACAGGCGGCGTCCAAACCATGTGGGTAGACTTTATTCTCCGGTTGGGTTTGATGCTATCTGGCGTTTCTGCTTATCCTTCAAGTCTTAGCTTGTACAATATAGTTTTCAAAATCACAAATGTGGTCATTTGAAATTTCATATAATCTAAGAATTTAAGAACAGAAATCAAACATTTAATTCTGAAAAAATAAGTAGAATAGAGACTGTGGTGTATGCACTGTATTAGTACTCTTAAAGGAAGTAAGGTAAACATTGTGATATTTACATATGTCAGTTTATTTACTTTCTAAGAATTAGACAAAAGGATTGTTGGTACTTCTAACGTCTTTTTTTTTTACAATTTATAACGCTTCAGTAAAGTAGCTGTTTAGCTTAGCACATAAACACATTTTATGTGTGTAGTTATCCTCATCATGTTCTAACACACATAACTAACGCTACATTTGCCTCACAAACGTTTGACTCTTTGTAAGACGGTGAATAAGCCCATTTACCAACATGTCAAACTACTGTCTAAAAAATAAAAATAAAATAAAAACAGATTGTAGTAAGATACGGAATCAACTCTTTGGATGCAATATGTCCCTGACTCATTCATTCTTTCCACGAGAAAACCAAACGTAAGGGACAAATAAGTGACACATATTCAAATTACAGCTGAATGACATTCTAGTTTTACAAATAATCTGCATCAATTTTCACCTTTCAAAAAATGGGAATGTTCCGTCTTTCTCCTCTTCTGCCTCTTATCCTGTTTGGTAATTAGCCTTTGACCCCCTGAGATCACGCCGCTGTGAAGACTGGAGGACGGAGACAGCGTCAGCGACAAATTTGTCATCTAAAATTCTCATCAGTCTGAAAATCTTGAGGGCAGAGCTCCCAATTTAATACGATATAGAACACATCTTGGATCATTTAGGAGGAGGAGTGTCGAGCGGAATCTATCGTTGAAGCTGTCGTGCCAAACTCCATTTGCCTGGTTTTTACAACGTGCCCCTTGACTTTGCCGTGTGTGGAGAATCACGGGATGGCGGTGATGGGCAGTAATTCCCTTGCCTATATGAGTGAGTGATCAGAATTTATATTAGCATCTTTATACGCTGATGGCAGCCTGTCACTCCAGGTGCCAAGTAGTCTCTTTGGACTGCACGGAGTCAGTCGCATCAGGGAGGAGGCCGCGTCCCATTTTTATCCTGCAGGAGGGAGATGGTGAGTTCCATTAGCTCCATCTGGAACACATACAAGGACTCTTAGTTGCATTGTACCAGAATTTTAATTCTACTCTGCAATGCAAAAAAATACGATTCAATATTAATATTTCTCCACTAATTTGTGTGTATAAATGCTGTTGCCAGCGTGAACATTCCTGTGCATGAGCAGGATTTAAATACAGGGGGAAAAAAAGGTACTCTCTATATGCACACTTTCTGTGAATCGCAGCCTGCGATTCTATTGTATTGGTTTCTCTGTCTGTAATTTCATGAGATTAATGACACTGTCACGCACTTGTGAAGCGTCCTTAACTAAGATTCAGCAGCATAATGTCCACTCCATCTTTGTTTCATTTTTTCCCGTTCAAACGGCATTCCAATCAGCATTAGGCCATCTTGAATCCCTCCTCGTTCTGGCTACTGCGCAGCGACGGTGCCAGTGTTGGAGGGGAAATGTTTTTGCCAAACAGATGGAAAAGCATCACTGTGTTGCACACACACACACAAGCGCAGACACACATACTTCCACTTGGTGATTTCACGGCCTGCGCTGACATTCAGCCATTCATTACAAAGTGAATTAATGTGCCAGAGTTGCAGTTTCCTCTTAAAAACAGATGTCGGCGGAACATCTAATTAAGCAGCGCACCAAATCGGTCATCTCCAGCCATTTTTGCCTCTGTATCAGGAAGCTCCTCACAGAAATATACAAAAAAAGCAAAAAAAAGACGTGTCTTATCTGGACCAGGTAAGGTGGGTGTTTGTATCGCGAACTCTGTGCCCAGTAACCTAAATCACTATTTAAATTATTCACACAATAACGACACCGGAGGACTCCATTATGAACGTTATTGCTGAGAAATGGGCTCGGCTGAGGTGAAGGATGAGTCTTATCTTTCGCTGTCAGTCAGGGCATTAGTCATGGTAACGGGTCCCTCAGACCTGTGTTCCTGGTTTTCATTGAGCTTTACATAGCAGATTTATCACAGATCACTGGCTGATGTCAACGTCCCAGCAACAAGATTAGATGGCCGTCTAAAGCTGCTTCGTTTTTATTATTGTAATTTAAGGTCTGGATGATGCAATTAGTGGATATAGGCATGACGTGTGTGTGAGATGGTGCCGGCGTACTGTTAAGTATGTAGGGAAAATGGTGTCAGAGTTACTTATTGTGGGTTATACAGCAATCCGCCGCTACGCTACATTGACATCTACATTTACTGTGGCTCCAGAGCAAATAAAACTTCACCGAGAGAAAGTTTCCCTTTGAAGCAAACAAGACAGAATAACAGAAAGTGTTTTCTCTGTCATTGCTCTCTTCTCCCCCGTCAAGAAGCCAAACTCAATTTATGTCAGACAAGGTTTAAAGGACCTTGGGATTTAAGCCATAAACTGGCTGCTGTCAGACCTGAAGCCCTGTTAACAATTTAGTGCCAAGCAGGCGTTGTTCAATATCATTTCATATTATACCATGTCACGACACTGTGACAGCTACACATCAGCCCAGTCACAGATGGTTTGCCCTGAAGAACTCCTCCTGACGTCGGCTCCAGTCGACGCTGACTCCACTTTGCTCTGATCTAAAATGGGAAATCTATCTGAAGAACTCTGTTGGGAGCAGCTACACTTTTTTGGTAACGAATGCTAACAGGTCGATCGGGTAATGAGAGGAGATGTTTGGGAAGGTGGGTGCGGATTGGGGGTGGAGGGGGTGGAGGGGGGTGCTGTAATGGAGCTTGCCAAAAGCCTTCAGTGGCTCCTAGTAATGGCCACTGACAGCGCTAATGGAGCACTCACCTAGACAGAGATACAAAACAGCTACAGCGAAATCAGTGGCACACAACTCAAATGTTTTTTTCCCGTTACTTACGCAAATGTTTTTGACATAACAATTAAGCTTAGCGCTGTCAGTACTAGAGTGCAGAGTGTCACTAATGACAGTGACAGACATGTTGTGTCTGACTGACGTCGTCTACACCGTTAATGTTGTCATGAGATTATGTTTTCATAGGAGGTGAAAATAAATGATGACGCCACCATGTGGTTTGACAGTGATACTCAAATAGTAGCTTGATGACGCCTGGTTTAATTGATCTGGGAGCTTGTTCACCCATGTTTTATCCGCTGATCCAAAGCTACGTGAAGTGAACTGTGAGTATTAATATGCTTTTCTGTCATAGTACATAATGTTTATATTCCTATCAGGCATCACGGTCAAATCCACGATCTGCCTGCAGACCTCTTCTCTTCGCGTTTTGAAATTCTAGATGTACAAATTCTATGTATAGATGTAATCTGGGCCGAGCTCTGTCTGAAACGTCATCGTTTCTGGGTATCTGTGAGTCCTTTACGTTAAAACCCTTTGGAGCGGAGAGAGAAGAGATGGGAGTCTGCAGGAGCAGAAGGACGACGGGACAATTTGTGCAATCAGAGAGGGAGGCAGAGAAGGACGGTGACAGAGGGAGGGCAAAACCTCCACGTGTTTGATGGCGATTGGAGACATCGCTTACGAAAACAATGAAGCAGAGGATGACAACATCTTCTGCATGACGAGTGTGTTTGTGAAGGCTGTCCTCGCACAACAGAACGCCACTTTGAATCAGCGCACACAATGACATGTGCAAACACATCGAAACCCGGGTGCACGCACAAAGAGATTTCACATTACATCTCCCAGCCTAATGTCAAATACGACTACAAGAGGTGAGGAAGTAGAGACGTAATTATGATTTAAAGATAATGTGTATGGAGATTGTGTGTGTGTTTGTGTGTGTGTGTGTGTGCTGGGGGGGGTTCAAATGGAGTGCTGTTCTGTGAACCTATTACCATGATATAATCATGCCGACATGGATTTCTTCTCCAACTCAGATAGCAGACATGTAGTTTGGTTTCCTTTTTTCAGTATTATGTAATAACAGTCATATAGGATGAATATTTTCTTCCTGTGTGAGGTAAGATTATAGTCGACCAGCAGTCCATGTTGTTTCCTGCACTCTCTCTCTCTCTCTTACTCTGGCTCGCTCACTCATATAAAAAAAAAGCATGTGCATGATGCCTTATAATTAAATAAAACAAAACACTTAATTATTTACAGCTATTATCAAAGGCTAAACTGAGGCAGATCTGCAGCAGCAGCACCACAGCAGTAATGCTATCTATCTATCTAACCATACATACATACATACATACATATAAGTGTATACACACACACACACACACACACACACACACACACACACAGTACATGGCCACTGGAGAACAAGTCCCTGCTCTATTTTTCTTGCCCTTTCCACACAGAGGTCAAAGTGCGGTGTCACACATTCAGCAGCACCACTAGAGGTGATCATTTCTCAGTGCTCAGTGGAGCGGATGATACATACATGGCGACTGAACACAGCCCTGCATGTCAGAGTGTGTGTGTGTGTGTGTGTGTGTGCACGCTGGGGGGGTTCAAATGGAGTGCTGTTCTGTGAACCTATTACCATGATATAATCATGCCGACATGGATTTCTTCTCCAACTCTATAGCAGACATGTAGTTTTGGTTTCCTTTTTTCAGTATTATGTAATAATAGTCATATAGGATGAATATTTTCTTCCTGTGTGAGGTAAGATTATAGTCGACCAACAGTCCATTTTGTTTCCTGCACTCTCTCTCTCTCTAACTCTGGCTCGCTCACTCTTATAAAAAAAGCATGTGCATGATGCCTTATAATTAAATAAAACAAAACACTTAATTATTTACAGCTATTATCAAAGGCTAAACTGAGGCAGATCTGCAGCAGCAGCACCACAGCAGTAATGCTATCTATCTATCTAACCATACATACATACATACATACATATAAGTGTATACACACACACACACACACACACACACACACACACACACAGTACATGGCCACTGGAGAACAAGTCCCTGCTCTATTTTTCTTGCCCTTTCCACACAGAGGTCAAAGTGCGGTGTCACACATTCAGCAGCACCACTAGAGGTGATCATTTCTCAGTGCTCAGTGGAGCGGATGATACATACATGGCGACTGAGCACAGCCCTGCATGTCAGACTACGTTGCATCTCAACGCCTCATCATTTGGACGATGGCGATCTAAAGCGTGCCACGTAGCGGACGCCCGTGCGCAGCGCGTTGGCTACAGCGCGTTGCACACTTACTTATCGCCTCATACTTCAGTGACATCACACTGGCTGTCCTCGACTCCGTGTCTCCTCCTCAGGTGTGGTCCTCAGAGATAAAGACCGTCAGACTGTGCGATGCAGCATATTCCGCTGCCAGGCTAATAAATGGCTCGTGTCAGAGGCAGTGTCAGTCTATTGGTTGCTCATTTTGAGTTTGTCTCGGGGTTTGGGAAGGAGCTTTGCATTCTCCAGTGCTCTGCTTAGTGACTGGCAAAGTCCTGACTTTATTGATTTCTTTCTCCACTGCTCTTTGTCAAAATATCCAACTGCAGACTGTAAAGACCTCTGCCACTGCTCAACATCTGCAGCCACACATGGCTCCTCTTACACTGCTTGACTCTGGCACTTTGTTTTTTTGAAGGGAGCGAGGACGGGATGATAGGCTGCGTGAGTGGAGGATGATGGGAGAACGCAATACAAAGCCTCGGCAGCTCTCTCTCTCTCTTTTTCTCTGTCTGTTTCTCGATCTCACTCGCTCTCCTTCCATTCTGACACAGAGAAAATATTGTACACCGACTGGTTCCCATTGAATCCACGTTGTGATTCATCGCCCAATTTCAAACTGCCAAGCAGCTAAATTGCAGCGGGTCTGCCAAAATTCATCCCAGGAACACGCAGGAGACGTGAAAAATTAAATGTCATCGTGGCACAGTGGAAAACTTTCACCTCTCGTCGAGCAGAATATGCTCGCTTCATTCGGTACTGATGGATGACGGCCTGGGGCTATACTTAACCTACTTAGTAATGTCATGTACCGCAGAATGTGTTTACTTTTGACAAATAGTGAGAAAACATAAACTCTATCAGAGCTTGACATGTGCGCATTCTTCCTCCAAATAAAGTGGCTTTTTATGTTGATGCGGGAATGAATTTTCCCCCTCATCAGACTTGTTTCCTGTGTATCATGAACTAACGCTGGAGGTGTAGCGTAATGTGGGCGTGACGAAAAGACAGACGCTGTTTCTAAATACTAAGGGAATATCAGACCAGGCTTCAGCGGTTAATATCTTGTTGTACATTATGTGCCAATTTCAAGCTGCATCAAGGAAAGTGATGCTGTGCGGGGTATTTTGGAAAGATAAAGGTACGTTATTTGGCGTGACGGAGCGAGCGTGTGAGGGACAATGGGCTGGAAAGCGGAGAAAGGATGAGGTGAGGAGGCAGGGAGAGGGTAGGAGGGCTGAGCGATGACTGGCTACTTTAGCAATTAAAATGTGGGGCAAAGACACAGAGGCTTGGTTTGACCGAGAGACTGCGCCATTCATCATCCCAGCTGCCATAAAGCAGCAGTAGATGGAATCTTTGATTTGAGCTTCACAGGAACATAAATCAAAATCCAAACCATGGCCTGTCAGGGCCATCGCCAGAATAACCCATTTGAGAGAGGAAGAGAGTCGGGGTAAGGTTAGAGAGAGTAAAGGTAGTTACTTTTCTGGCTTTGCACACTGGTCCACATCCACACACACACACACACATATGGACACACAAACAGATACAGTTTCAGACACACACTTTTGTCCCTCCTTATGCATTTGGAGTTCAGACGCAGCTGCCTCACACCCAGGCACAATATCCAGACCAGGGATCATTGATCAAGTGGCTGGGTCCTGTCAGTGGCCAGTGGTGTGCCTGACCCGCCCCGCCCTGCCAACATCTCCCCGTCCACCCCCTCCTCTCCTCATACCCTCAAATACAAGGCAGAGAACAAGGAAGTGAGGTCATGCTGCATGTACACCCATCCATCTAAATAGCATGACAACGACAGCTAATAAATCATTCATTCATTGTTTAATCTATTGTCTGCCCGGGCAAAAGTCATGCAGCTGATATGAAGACTGATTTACCCCATGCAGGTGGGGCCCAGTTTTTACAGTTGCTGGTTTCCTTATCAATTAGTAATGTGTTCATTATAGCTCGGAGCAATTAAAGCCACTAATGATTGAAATAACACGGAGGCTCTTTCATCAAGTCGGTGCCAAAGTGATTCAAGCCAATTTAGTCATACGTTTTATTTATCGCTGGAGGTTTCAAAAACGCTGCGATTCACCGGCCCGCGGTGCGAGTGGACTGAGAGACGAGCGATTGCTAATCTGCAAGTTATTACAACGTTACATTCACCTGCACGCATGCACAAGAGTGACTAATAATATATAGGTATGGGAGGTGGAGGGAGGGTTCGCTTCAAATGCGATGCACAATCCCAGAAGGATGAATATTCAGGTTCGTCGGCTCCACCGCGATCCGTGTTTCATTTGTTATAATTAAGAAAGTCTGAGTGAAGGCAGCGTGTTATGAGCAGAGGTATCAACCCTATTACGGCGGGGTTATGTTTTCCCAGTGCGGCATCAGTGTAAAACACGTGACCTGAGACAGCTCGGGACAGGTTAATGAGGCTACAGTTGGGATATGCATCTCATTACGGCAGCCAAAGGGAAGGTCACTAAACACCACAGTTTACCTTAGCCTGCCCGCTCCACGCGTTCATCCTGGGAAAGCAGGGCGAAATGTACCGTATTTTCCGGACTATAAGTCGCAGTTTTTTTTCATAGTTTCGCCGGGGGTGCGACTTATACTCCAGTGCGACTTATGTGTGAAATTTTTAACACATTATTATATCCTGTCACATGTTATTTTCACACTAAACCGCAAGAAGGCGCTATAGGCCCGTATTGATAATTGAATTGATAAAACATTGGCGACGTAGAAGAGGAAGCGCCGCATCTTCTACCTCCTGAGTTAGCGGAGTTGTTTGAAAGTGACACAGAGGATGACGATCTCATTGGATTTAGTGATTTGGAGTGACACGGATGGTTTGGTAAACTTGTTAGCATGTTATTTATGCTATAGTTATCTGAATAACTCTTAATATGTTATGTTAACATACCGTTCTCAGTTCGTTGTTTATGTGTCATGTAACGTTAGCATACCGTACAATTGTTCAGCCTGTTGTTGCCTATATTCTATTTTTATTTTAAATTGCCTTTCAAGATGACATGTCTGTTCTTGGTGTTGGATTTTATCAAATAAACTTCCCCCAAAAATGCGACTTATACTCCAGTGCGACTTATATATGTATTTTTCTTCTTTATTATGCATTTTATGGCTGGTGCGACTTGTACTCCGGAGCCACTTATAATCCGGAAAATACGGTAAAACCCTAGCAAATCGTGACATCGTTATGGAATGGATTGGAAACAAAGAGCTGGCACTGGATTTGGGAAAGGTCATGTGTTTATAATGTCCCACTCCGGCTCCACGTTTGACCTCTTGTTAAAGCGACAATAGCGACTGGTTAACGGCAGAGTCTGATGCGCGGTATGATTTAAAAGCCGTAACGGGCGATGAGGTAGTGTTGATCTCTCAGGCGGCCATCGCTGCTGTTGAATGATGGAGCTGGATGACGGGCGGCCATAAGAAGGCGCGTGTTCATTTGTGTGGCGGCGTACGGCAGCCGAAAGCGGTGTGTGGCACTCCTGTCTGTGCCCGCATGCGGAGCGTGGCATTAGTCAGGGTGTGTGAAGCCCTACCAGTCAGACAGGAGATGGGTTGAGGGAGATGAATGGGAGGCAGGTTCACTTTATTACTGTCACTCCGCTCTCTCCCAGTCTGCCTCAACCTCCCCACTACCACCCATCCATTAATCACATGTTACTGCCACCTCCCTCCCTCCCTCCCTCACTGTCTATTTCTCCTCCTTCCACCTCTCCACCCCTCCTCCATCACTCCAGCGATCCATCTATCCGTCCATCGTTTCACAATTGCATCACTTTTTCCAAACTCTCATTTACTTTCCCTGCCTCACTCTGCCTTTCTATCATCTGGCCACTTCTGGTCGCATTCCTGTTGACGCAAACCCACAAAATAACCTCAAATGTATACATATATAAGCATCCACAGAGAATCACCTTCTGTTGGAGTGACTTACAACAGCTTTTTGTGCATTCATGACTCAGTCCGACTGGGAACTTTATCAATTTTACAGCAAGTTGGTTCTTTTTTTTTTTTTTTTACATAAGTGTAAGTAGTATTTGGTTGCTAGCACAAAATGACATTTAAGTGGCTTGGCAGTCAATTCTCTGCAAATGTAAGTATAACTTTATCTACAAACAGTTATTTAATCTGTCAACGTGGAATGAATATATTTCAAAACATTGAACACATTTCAGCTTTGTCAGGTTTGTTTATCGCTGATTTAGAGTTAGATAGTCAACCCAAACCACTAACCCCTAATTTTATTACCTTATTTTCTACCTCCATTTGCTAATGTGTAATTTAGCCGAGACACTTGGTGCACTTCGTCAGTGGAGCGACTTTCACCGTGCTCCATAAACATGCAGGCTGTTAGAGCTGAGACGCCACAGATCAGCGTTGAGCAGTGGGATCGCCACCAGCTCTCCCCGTGTCCCAGCAGCTATCAGCGCCTCTGCACCTCCCACGGGCCACACGTCAGACACCAGCGCTGTGTTGATGCTTTCGTCTACATGCTGTATATATATATTTATATATATAAATTTTATATATATATAGCCATCTAGCTGTACCTCTCTGGGGCACCTGGGTGAGCTGTGTGCAACGTGGATACTATGGCTGAGGGGGAGGAAAGAAAGAGGGGAGGCCTCCATAGGCCGACTGCGCTGCTGCTCCCCCGGATCCTATCGGCTAATGGGTCGGCAGGGATTTGGGGAAGGGGGTGGAGGTGGACAGAGTAGAGTTAGACAGTCAACCCAAACCACTAACCCCTAATTTTATTACCTTATTTTCTACCTCCATTTGCTAATGTGTAATTTAGCCGAAACACTTGGTGCACGTCGTCAGTGGAGCGACTTTCACCGTGGTCCATAAACATGCAGGCTGTTAGAGCTGAGACGCCACAGATCAGCGTCGAGCAGTGGGATCGCCACCAGCTCTCCCCGTGTCCCAGCAGCTATCAGCGCCTCTGCACCTCCCACGGGCCACACGTCAGACACCAGCGCTGTGTTGATGCTTTCGTCTACATGCTGTATATATATATTTATATATATACAATTTATATATATATAGCCAGCTAGCTGTACCTCTCTGGGGTACCTGGGTGAGCTGTGTGCAACGTGGATACTATGGCTGAGGGGGAGGAAAGAAAGAGGGGAGGCCTCCATAGGCCGACTGCGCTGCTGCTCCCCCGGATCCTATCGGCTAATGGGTCGGCAGGGATTTGGGGAAGGGGGTGGAGGTGGACAGAGACGGATGGCTCCTGACAAACTCACACTGACAGCCAGTGAATACAGGGCAGCCTAGCAGAAAGGTCAGACCGGGGATGGATAAAGGACCGCTTGACTTTCAAAGTTTCACCCTGCTTGGTGCCACAGCACTGTCAGTGTGGAGCGTAAAGGGTTTACGGCTTGACAGTTGTTGTTGTTGTTGTTGTTGTTTTTCTGTCACGTTAGCTGTGTGCCTTTGCTAAGTACCTCTTCTTTACGAACCCGAACGTTTTTTAGACGTCTGCAAAATGTCCCTTTTGAATGTGGCATAAATTTGCACTCGCGGTCAAATGAATAACCATTTCCCAAATGAGCAGGCCATTAAAATGCCCATTTCCACGTGCAACACACATGCAAACAGCAGGTGACATTCCCAATAAGTCCTTAGTAAGCTGTGCTCCTTCAAGAAGAAAGAATCAAACCTCTCTAAATGAACTAATCTGGTGTTCACCCTAGAGGCCCTGTTACTGTGAGCCTGTGTGTTTGTGCGTAGGTGATGTGTTTATTGACTCCAGTGGAAGAGTGGATAAGAGGAGAGCCTCTGACTGAGGAACACTGATCCAGTCAGATGTCACAGGCCCTCAGAACTGCCTCTAATGGGGCCCCGGGGACTCTCTATCTCTCTTTCACCCTCTTCCTCTGTCTCTCCATGCCCTGCCATCTCTCCAAAGCCACCACCTCTGTGTAAATATACCCCTGGCGCTCTGTATCTATTAAACTCTGAGGAGTACCCTTCATCATTACACGTGTAAATTATAAAAATACTTTTTGAAAAACATCAGAGCGATGGAGGGACAGCGCTGACTTGGGCAACATCTGGAGAGTCAGCGTTATTAAAAGGACCTGGGAGAGAAAGATCTAGATGTACTGTGGCCATAGTTACTGCCCTGCAGCCAATGGTTAGTTCAGTGATAACACTGAAAACTAATCTGGCTCTTTTGCAAAATAAAGAGTATTGCTAATGTCCTGTTTAGCTGTACAGATTTAATAAACATGATATTACATGTTAATTAATGAACTAGAGCTTCAGCAGAGGTGTATGAGATTTAACCTTGACTTTTTGTTTAATTCATTGGCTATAATATTAAAATCTTTAATATTAAACGTTTCCAAGTGACATTATATGGAATATATATTTGTAAGTATGTATATTCAAGTGATTCAGTGTTCTTCTTTATTTGTTATTGTTGCTTTGTTCTTAGTTATTATTTATATATATATTATTTTAGATAAAAAGAACATTAATAAGAGTATCCGCTGAACATCACCACGGTCACGTCTTCTGTGATTATGCGTGAAAGCGTCCACACTAAAACACATCTGATTTGCCTACTTAGCGTGAGCCTCATCATGTGAGATCAGCGAGGACACCACTCGTCAACGGGACAGAGGAACCGGAAGGGACAGGTCCCGGCAGGACACGCACTCCTCCCACCGCTCCCAGAAGGCCATGCTACAGCCATGTGTCCATCAACACCGTTGGGAGGCGTCCATTTTTGAGTCCTCGTGTCCGCCGTCTGAGGCACCCCTGTCTCTTTGACGAGTCGTCTGACCTTTTCCCCACGTCAGGTGTCATTCTCGGTTACGTCAGAGCGGCGGCGGAGTGTCAAAATGTGGCCCTGTTTGTGTCTGTTGACTCTGTTAATGGTTTTAGCCAAAGAGCACTGCGTTGGACTGAAACACAATGTGATGTGAGCTGACGGGGGTGACAGCGACGGTCCGGGCCTGGCTGTGTTCAGCGAGTTGGCATAGGCTCGGTGGGAAGCATCTTCCTAAGATAACACACACACACACACACACACACACACACACTGTTCAGCGTGGTGGACAGGAAATCCTGCGTTTAATACCTGATAAATTATGTATTTGTACACCGAGTATTTCTGAAGCATCAAGAATAGGTCATGGATACGTCAGAGATCCCACCACCATACAAAAGCACAGTCCATGTCGCAGATTGACGCTTTTGTTTTGTTAAATTAAGGTTGCTTTAAACAGCAGAAATAATTAACATCAATGAACCGACCTGTATTCGCAAAGCTGCATCTATACCATATCCTCGCCCATACAGTGCCACTGTATCATGAACCCATATCGTCTCATTCCATTTCACACACCACAACTCCCCCTGAGGCTTCTTCTTCGTCCCCGACTGTTACTGCACATTCACTTAAAAAATGATCACAGTTTACGTGGAAGTGCATTGAAAAAGGAACCTAACTGTTTAGGCCCTTATTAGTATTTGTCTCAGCGCCTAGCGAGTCCGTTGGACACATGTTTGCCCCTGTGAAAAACCTTGTAACGGATGGTTTTGTTCCAGCATTTAAACCTGTTCCAAAGACTTGTTTGAAGCCTGGGACATTTGGCGTTAATAGGGCAGAACGCCGGGGTGTATTTGATAACCACAGCAGCTACAGTATGACATCCACAGCCAAACGATGGCTACCAGCTCTGCAAACAACCACCACACCCTCGATCCATTTTTATTGTATTTGAGCAGCAGTGTTATATTTCCTGGCCTCCCCTTAGCACCACACACACAGGGCACTCCAAACAAAAAATCCATACTATCGACCCGCCAATGTCACCACAATTACTCTTCCCAAACAGCCATTGAGGACAAATTACATCTGCACTGCCTTTTCACCCGGTCACTATGGCTGAGCAGTGGCCCCCTCGCACCGCCGTCTCCCTCTCCTCCTCTTTCAGCCTCCCACGTCCATGCCTCCGTTTGCCCCCTAACTCAAGTCAGGACGGAGGAACCGAGAGGTGGGGCACGACAGGCGAGGGTGACAGCAAAAAGATTTGACTAAGCATAATGGAGACGCTTCATGAAATCCAGCTTCAGCCTATCGGCGATCACACGATTCCAAGCCTTCTTGACAGCTGCCACTGAACGTGCAACAGTTATCCTGCCCGAACACTCAGAGTCGAGATTTTCCCTTGTGTTGACATGTACTGTGGCGGAGGGGAGGAAAAAAAGCCTGACATTTACATATGTTGTATTGGAATATGCGATGGTTAAATATCATCTCAGACTTCCTCCTCTGCACCCGGGCAGGCCTCCGGTGGTGAGTGGTAATCTCGCTCTGAGGTGTGAAGAAAACCACTTCCCATGTTTACATGAATACAGAAGCCCAACGCCACAGAAAACCCTTTGGTATTGATTTCCCTGTCTGTATACACTGCCAAAACCATTTATTCACTATTGGCAGCGGCGCTAGCAACAACCAGCATTTAATGCTCTTAGCTATTAAGTTTCTTTGCAAGTAATCTCCGAGAATGTTGCCCCCCCCCCCCCACCTCCAACGGCAGACATGGTGATTGAATTTTCCCGATGTTACGATGGCCCAGGAGGACATTTAAATGACTTCTGGTGCAGGTGGTGTATACCTGGGTGTCGGAGTTTGATTCTGTTTCAGATAGCGTGTGGGTCCCCTTTCTGAATCGGGATCATCAGTCACCGCCCACACACACACACACACACACACACACACGCACACGCACACACACACACACACACACACACACGCTGCCTTTCACCTTCATCTTAAACAATGAAAGGGTCTACACTCGTCTAACTGTAATAGCGCCATTGCCATCCACTCAGTATTTCTCCTCGCAGGGCAGTCGTGTAGAACTGCTTCCCTCTGAGGCACATCAGCGGCTTCAGTAATATTTTCTGCAGTTGTTTCTGTAGATGGAGTCAGAGCAGGGTTTTCTTACTCGTCCCGTATCTGGGACAAAATGCAAATCCGGCAATGCTGCTTCTGCAACAGTCACACCGACAAAAGCCGATGGTACTTTTTTATCAATGCATAGACGGATACATTTGAAAAAGAAGTAAAAGAAGAAAGTAAATAATTTAATCAGTCTATCAGAGCCTGGGAACAAGCAGATGAAAGTTACAGGAGGAAGTTATATAAATATTTGTTTGGGTAGAAGATGCAGCAGCATGAAATCATACTACAGCGAAATTTCATATTCTTTAACTTAAATGTTGCATTGGTTCCAGAGAATCTTTATGTACGTAAAATGTTATTAACAGTGTCTTGCAAGTTCGAGTTCGAGTTCACTTCTGCTTTGCTTTAGTTTTGAGATGATGGAAGTAAAGGGGACGTTTTCACTAATTTTGTGACATAAAAACAGCAACGACATTTTCATCCAAATAAATCAAAGAGCCTCCAATTCACATGACAACCTATTACGCTTCCTCACTACATCCTGCATTAATGCACAAATCTGCATCATAACACTAAAGCTCCACCTATCAAGAGCTTGTGTGTTTGTGTTTGTGTTTGTGTGCATGTACGTGTGTATGTGTATGTGTATGTGTGTGTGAGAGGGAATCATTCATGCATCTGTAAGTGTGTATGTGTATGATATATGGTGATCAGTCACAGGAGGGGATTTTACTGCGTGATTATTTCTGCTGTGACACTAATGAGCTTCGGCTGCAGATCCACTGCAGACCAATTACACTGGAGAGGAGGCTGCTTGCTTATTACACTCAGATAATCAGCAGGTTTTACCCTCCATGTTACAGCTCCTGCTAGACATATGAACATTTGATTTTTGCCGTATTTGCATGGCAGGAGTGCAGCAGTTATATTTGTACTTATATGCATAATATATCAATATGTGTGTGTATGTGTGTGTGTGTGCACTACCGCTCTGCTATTCAGATGGACAGCAGGCTATTGTCTGTGATGCTGTGCTGTCTATATTGGGGAGCGCCAGCTTGTTGATTTATCACTCCTGCATTGTGGTGCCAGAGCTCTCCACTCGATTGTATCTTTAGTGTATCAATGTGCCACCTCTGCATGTGTCAGATTGTGGACAGGGTCGGTATGAGGGATTTGTGACTGGAGGGGGACCCTGCAAACAGGAGACTTATGAGAGCGGAGAAGATGAGGGGCGAAACGGGGATCACGAAATCTCCCTTTATGCTGCGATTGGGTTATTCCAGACAGCACTGTCAGCACTTTCTGCAAAGAGTTGCAGGAAGCCGTGGAGGGCAGTAGGGGAGATCATTTGATGTATACTGTACCAGAGCGTGAATGTGTGTGTGTTTGTGTGTGGCGCACGTGACACACTCTAATCACCTTAATTATTTCCTCTAATTACCTGCAAACAGCTAATGAATTCCTCAGGAATCCTATCATGTTGTGTATGTGCTCACATCATCATCCGTTTTGCACGGCTGCCATTAATTTGCTCATAAACAAATACAATTAGCATAAAATGTTTCATTACAGGCTCATATATCTGGTTTAGTCTCCGTTAAAGATATGAAACAGCTGAACAGCACACATAGCATGGGTTTGTTTTGCATTTGGTGAAATGCATGCGGTTTAGAAAAATATTTGATTGTGTGCTTGTTTGCAGTCCTTGAGGATGTTGATGTGTGCACGAGAATGAATGTTTTGTTTTTGTGTTTGTATTTGTGTGTTGCTTATTTTTTTCCACTTTATAAATTTTCCATCCAAGGACGTTCGGAGTAGAGGGACAATGGACTCGGGCCTGGGTGGACTGATGATAAATGTGTACATTTCATGACAACAAAAGCATAATGACCTTATTCCATAATGAATGGATTCATCATTAAAAATCTCTGGCCTGCGGCAAAGTCTTTTTTGCATATTCTGATGTCACCTCCTCTCTGAACATCAAATGCATTTGTACACTTCCCCTCTGGTGTGTGTGTGTGCATGTGTGTGTGTATGTGGGGGGGGGGGGCAGCAGCACGTTCAAGTGTGTTTTTATTAGTGCATTCTACATAATATGTGTGTTTCCACAGTACCAGTGCGGTGCACCACTAGTCCAGACATAGCTAACTGCTCCACCCATTAACACATGCCGGCTCAAACAGACCGGTGTTCAATCACTGTTGTCACAGTCATGTTTATGGAAATACTGTTGTTTATGTAACAAATGCCTTCATGATTGCACTGTGTGTGTGTATATGCAGCAAACTTCTCGCAGATAATTAGTAATGAGAAGCCCCAGCTGAGCTTCTCCCTGACACACTGTCACTGAAACCAGCAGCAAGACAGTATTTTCACAGAATACCCGAATGTGATTGTACTTTTGTGACATTCCCACTGCAATTTGTGGACGACCCACAGCAGATGTGGTAGAGTTGAAGTTGTAGAAAGTAACTGAGTGGCCTACATTTATTCAGGTATCATACTACAATATCAGTTTAAGGTAGTTGTAGGTATATTACAGTTTTTTTTAATGCACTTCTTTCTATGGGGATAAAACATCCAGTACACGTGAAACCAAAAACTAAAAACACAACAGTACAACAACAACAACAACTGCAAAGACACTATCAGAGGGAGAAGACAAAATCACAATGAGCAAGCCAAACACTGGGGCTTAAATACACAAGGAAGGAGGAGACAACAAGACACAGGTGGAAACAATCAGATAATCACAAAGGCAGGAAAGGAAACAAAGGGGAGAAAGTAAAGCTGACGGCAAACATGTCAAACAGGAGAATTAACAAATAAAACAGGAAGTACACAGAACAAGACATGACATAAAGATGACAATGTCCTTTTTTTTACTCCAACTCACCTGTTATTTGAAATATTAGGATATTTTACCGTCAAAACTGACATCTTTTACTTGTTTCACATTTTCAAAGCATAATTTACTTTTAATGAAGTATTATTGTATTGGATGAAATGTTAGATTGCAATTGGGTACTGAAATAATTACTTTATAAAACTAATATAAATTGTATTAATGTTTGTAATTATTGATGCGCTGAGGTCGATTATTTCTTTAAATGCTTTGAATACTAGTAAAGCTTTTGTCTTCATCATCTGAATCTCCAATGTAACTAACTAAAGTTACTACTACTACTACTACTACTACTACTACTACTACTACTACTAATAATAATAATAATAATAATAATAATAATAATAATAATAACAACAACAACAGCTTCAGTATGAAATAGTAGGAAACAGTGCTTCATTGTACCTGAGTGAAAATAGTTCTACCATGGGAAATTATTCACAGATGTCATTTACCTCTAATGGAGTATTCTCATAGTGGCATTTTGCTCCAATATGAAGAGAAGCAAGAAGATGTTTAATGGCTACACAAACACAGCGCTGATTGATTGACAGTGGTCAATTATCAGTGGCTCTCTGGCTCGTATTGATCCCCCGGCGAGATTAGTATCGTTTCTCCAGCTCTCTGTCTTGCAGGTCATGTAACATGCTCTGACCCTGCCGTGGATACAAATGGCACATATATCTCCAGAACCACTCCAAATGTCACCTGTCAGACAGCATCACACAGGAACGGGGGGTAGAGATTGGTTTGGGGTAAACACACACACACACACACACACACAGACACACACACGAGCAAACACTATCCCTTAATGCAATATCGTTATCATTAGGGTAAAGGACCACAAGCAGCAGAGTTGCAAAGTAGTAATTATGTCATTTGGCGTCCCCCCCCCCTTTCAGTAAACATTCAATTGTGAAATGCAACAGACAGCAACACTCACAGAGTCAGCCACCACACTCGCACAGAAGATACACAATAGATGTACAGCATGGCAGCGGGAGGATAAGCAGTGAAGTCCAGGGGCCAAGTTGAGAATTCCGAGCTTCCCCTCTGTCTGTAATCAGGTGCGATGACAGGGGGCGAGTGCTGGGTGGTGGCTCTCCGGTGGCCCTGACAGCCTGTCACAGGGCGATCACTGCCACATGCCTGTCTGTCCACAACACTGACGGCTGACCCGTCCAACATGGCCCGCCCCGCTGGTCATGCCATCCCTGTCTGCTGCTGGACGTCTCTGACAGCTGACAAGACACCTGGGACACGGCAGGCAGGGGCCAGAGCACTGCTACCTGTATAGACATCAGGATTTACTGCAGCCAAGGAGAACAGGAGAAAGACGAGTGGAGGAGGAGGAGGAGAAGCATAAACGATTAAAAAAAAAAAGGATCATGCATGAAATGTATGACTGGGATTTACCTCCAATTAGTGACTCTTTGTCATGTAACATACCAAGGCTGGTACAAATACACTGTATGTGTGTGTGTGTGTGTGTGTGTTTCTTACATGTGTGTGTGTGAGCATTACATTTTTCACAGCGTAAGTCCCTTTAGATGTGGAGACAAAGGGAGGCTGGCGACGAGAGTCCAGGCTGCTGAAACATATGGGCCCTGTCATTTATCACGTCGGCTGGTGAAGGAATGAGAGCCCATCAGTGGCCTGGCATTGATCCCTGTATGGGCCAGCCATTGTTTCCAGCAGCACCTGGTGGAGTTCTGTCTGTGTCTAATGGGGGAGGAGGAGGAGATGCATGAGGGAGTGGGGGGGCAGATTAGTTTGGAAAGGGAGGGATGTTGATATCTTTTTCATTTGCAGGAAAGACTTGTTTCTTTTTATATACGTTTGAAACAATTGTTTGAAGGGATCTTTCTTAAAATGAAAAGCAGGTTATGTTCTATAGCTAGAAAAACATGTTATGTGTTGCTAATGGTGAAAAGTAGTATATACAATGAGAAATGTTTTAATTCATCTGAATTAAAGACTGCAAACCTAAAGTCAAAAAGAGACTCACTCTGTTCTCTCCACGTGCCAACATATGTGTTTGAACAAAAATAAACAAAATCTAAAATAATCTAAAAAAACGTAAAAGTAAGAACTAAAACAAAGGTATAAAAATTGCAAACGCTGCTCCTCACGCGTTCCTCTTGTCCTGATGTATTAAAAAAAAAAAAGCACCACACACACATAAAGCTTCTGTTTGGTTTTCTGCATCGAGCACAGACGCTGTGTTGTTTTCACCTGGCTTTGTTAAAAAAACACATTTGCTTACTCAGCATTGTTTATCTGCAGTAATTCATCACACGGGCTTTGAGCTATTGATGGAGCCTGCATCCGTTAGCAGGCCCCTGTCAATGATTCACTCACTAAGCCCATCTGTCAGACGCCCTCCGCGTCTCCCCTCTTCCTCTCCACCAGAGCTGTTCAGCTCAGCCCTCCTCTTCCTCACTGATGGATGCACGAAGCCCTTGACAGACTCAAACGGCCACATTCAACACGACGGACACCTCACATGTTCAGCCGCTGTTATGGGATCACTCACATGAAGGCTAATCGGTTACCGTGTTGGAGGCACCTGTGGCACAGCAGGAGAACCATTTACAACTCTTGGTAAGAAAGTCTGCATTGGAAGGTGATTTCTGGAGGTGATTGGTAACTGTTTGAGTATTCACAGCTTAGCCAGGGACAGTGATCAATAAATCAACTGCCCACGGAATACATCATGATCGTGCCATTAAATGCTCCCGGTACAGTCAATGATAAACTGTGGCCAGTGCTTCTCGGGGAGGTGGTGTGGTGCATCCTTGTGGAGCGAAGTTCAGCAGCTGTGGGAGCTGTGAACCACAGAGGGAGGGGGTGAGGTATCTAACTGAGTCTGAGAAGAAACCTGAGGATCCTGATGTGAGCACTGAGCAGTGGTTTGTCACAGCTCGGGTGTGGTGAAGAGTGCCATCTGTGGGCAGATTGTGAGAAGTGCATGAAGGGGGATATTGTGACGCTAATAGTTGGGTACAATAATAATAATAATGTCTCTTATTGCCTGGAGTATAGATAAATATAGATATCATTTCAATCAGAATTACACAATCCCATATCCATAAAATCCTGAAATCAGCTTTGCTCCAACAATTTTATACGATGCTGTTATAAATACATTATAGAAAAAACATTGGAAATATTTGAATATTCGGAAAACTGGATGTTTTTCAGTTTTAAACGATCCTCGACCGACTCCATGGGAAAGAGTGAACACTGCAGGAAAAATATAATAAAGATATTTTTAGACGCCGCCGCAGGAAAAAAAAAATCTAAGAATACAAGCATGATGTGCTGGAGACAATGTGGTTCAATAGCAGCAAACCACTTCCAGACTGCTGCTGTCCTAAACTGAATCTATACTGGAATAATAGCTACAAAACACTGCAAAGAGTATGTACGACTCATATATCCTGTGGAGTGGAGACACTTATTTTAGCCATGTTTTGTTTTTGAAGCCCAAGGAGGAATACAAAGCTGCTGCAGGCCCTTTAGGAAAAAAAAAAATCATAAGAATACAACAAAAGCAAAATCAATTACTTAAAAGTGGCTATATCCAGTACCACCTATATTAGTATTGCATTGTAACTCTAGAGATTTTTTTAAATGGAGAAATTGACTTTTTCCATGAGAAGACAGGTTGTAACACATTGTGAAAGAACAGAAACCAGTAGTTCTGAGCAGGAAAGCCGTGTGTGCACAAAATCTACATCTATCAAAATGATGGAAGGAGGAAACAGTAAAGAAGAAGAATCGGATCATGACCCAACGCCGCTTCCTCATCTGTCAAACATGGCGGTGGTTCTGGCATCGTGTTGGCATGTATTGTGCATCTGCCAGTGGAAGTGTCACGCTGGCATTTGTTAATGATTGCGCTGCCCATGGAAGCAGCGGGATAAAAACAGAGGCGTACAGGAGCGTTTGTTAGGTCCTGGTTAGGTTGGACCCCAAAGCACAGACTCACTCTGGTAGGTCGACGTGAACAATACTTTAACGTCCAGAAAGCAAAAGACAAAAACTGCAGGCAGCGGAGGCAGAGAGCTGGCTGGTATGTTGGATTCTTCTCCAGAGATGACACAAGGATGGAGCACGAGGAGGAAGGTAGGAAAAAAACCAGGAGTTTGGAGCAAGGTGGTCTGGAGGAAAAAAGAACAATAGTTTGTTGAAGACCAGGTTTTTATAGAGCAGGAGATGAGTTGAGTGGAATCAGGTGTGTCTGGTCTGCTGCCACAGGTGAAGCCACGCCCCCTGTCAATCACCTGCTCTGGAGGAGAAACAGGAAGGGGAGGGGCAGATATATGTAGTTATAGGTTTGGACTCTAAAGTCAAATCAAAAACATGATGTATTTAACTGAGGGAAATATGTTTTCACACTAATAATTCATTAACAGTCAGTGTTTCCAGTGGTTCATCCCAGGAAGTATTTGCTTTCAACAGGTTTGATAGAGATGCCATCTACCCCTAACCAGATGGTGGCAGTCTACTCAAAATACATGACTATACACACACTAGTGCTAAACACAACATTTTAATTGATTTTTCATTTTACCTTCATCCTCCACCTGAAGGTAATTTTTTTTTTAAAAACTGCAAATAAGACCCCCCCCCCCCCCGTTCTCCCCCCCCCCCCCGTTCTGTGAGTTGAAACACTTCATCTTGAACTGTAAAGCAAATTATAGCAAATAAAGACTTAAATACTGTATTGAGGCAGGTAGTGGCTGCTAATCTCCTCAGTGGAAGTCAGACTTGTTAACAACAATGTCCCAGAGCGTAGCAATGATGTATTGACATTAACATGCTGCATTGGTTTGTGTATGCATGCATACACAAACCATGTCAACCCGTCTCTGACCAAAACACGGGTTTCTCTTACATTCATTTAGCAAAAAAAATAAATAAATAATAATTTAAAAAAAGACTTTGAGGTGAAGCACAGTCGCTGCGTCTCCAGCTGTGCAGAGATCACTGCAGCTTTCAGTCACCCTCTGAGAGCCGGGGCCCTCATCGGTGACCCCCTCACATCAAAATTGACTGCTCGTGTCCTGTCTGCACGCCGAGTTGTCGTGTAGGCTGTGTCGCTCTGTCACAAGACATGTCCCACATTTGCAGCTGCCATCGCTGCCCAGCAGGATGAGAGTGTCTGTCAGGAGGGCTGACACGCATGCCACTTTACTGGGCGACTGACAGAGGGCTGTGCCACATTCTGTGTCACTTCTCCCGGATCTATTGCCCTAGGACACACACACACACACACACACACACACACACACACACACACACACACACACACACACACACACGCACACACACACAGTTTAATAACACAAAGAGAGTGACTGACTGTCAGTCTGACTGGATGACTTGGCCGCCGCTGAGGAAGCTCGAGTTCTGTGTCACCCCTCATTCTTACAATCTCCACATGTCACATCACACACACACATGGCTGTGTGTTGCTCCGCCTCCAGACTCTGGCTGAACCACCACCTTCCACAACCCCCCACCTTGTGGACAAAGGTCTCACCAGGAAGGTGTCCAGCAGTGAAAGAGGCCTGCGTGTTGCATCTTTATTGTCGTTATTCAGTTGAAACAATGACTTTGATATTAGACACAGTTAAAAGACAATTTTGGTTCATTTCAACTGTTGAGTTTCACATAATAATAATGTCATGTCTTGACCTCACGATTTAAGTCCAGGATAAGGTAGGATCCCTATGGAAAGTGTCTTTCGGGAGAGGAATGGAACCTCAGATCAGAGGAATAAATTTAATAAAATTAACAAATGTTTAATTTTTTTTCCCTCATCCTGGTAATAATACTTTTACTGACAGTAAAACAGTCTACAGTCTAATATGCTGGTCCAGTGAGTTTGGCATCAGCTGACTGTGAAAGTCATGGCCTATGATTTCATCATCTTCACACTCTTCATACCATCCCATGGTATTTCTCCACTTGTTTATATTATACATCGGTTTCTTGTTTGTGGTTCCCCCTGAGGTGCTGCTGCTGTTGTTTGCTCTGCCTGTGAAGTTAGACTGCCCTCTAAAGGCCGGAAAGAAAATTGCATGATTTGAAATGAATAAATAAATCATGAATAAATAAATCATGGCAGGATGTTTGTTATATTCTATGCTTGTTCTTTTTTTAAAAGACACCGCTCAGTGTCATAAGGACACTGACACCAGGACAGACATGCACACTTTCCCTTTTAATGTTCATTTTGGATTATATTATCTCTTAACATCGTAAAACTGGTAAAAACTTTTGGCAGTAAACGGAAATTTGCGATTTGCAAATTTACACCGTAACATATCATGCACCGTAACATATCCTGCATAACGTACTTGAAATGATATTTGAGCTAAATTATTATTCACTATTCCAGAGATAACCATGAACCAATTTAAGTACCCTTCAATGTCACTGTGGGAAATCCAAAATGTGTGTGCAGCTGAGATAAAGGATGTGTTTTTTAATGTAGTGCCACAATCCTACCAGCAGATGGCAGTATGTATTCACGTAACATACAATATTTGCTTCATAGGATTTTATGAAATATCTTTTTTTTTTTTTTGCAGTATCAGCACTGGCATGATAAGAAGTGAATGTAGCCCTACATGGATGTAACCTCGATCCTAACCCAAACTGTAACCCGGGGTTTCTTAATATGCATTACTTATCATTAGGGTACGTGGCTAGATACAGACATCAGCACCATCAGCTGCATTGAACAGCCCCATGTGTTTCCCCGGTGACTCACTCCAGTGTTACAGCTGTTTAACTCCAGTAATCCTGGCCAATTAAGAATGGTGTAGTACTGGCTGCCTACTGGGACCTCCACACTTCTGAGTTCACACTGAAGACTCCCAGAGGCTCAGGTCAGGGGGCTACAGGCTCTGGACATGAATGATTAATCCTCGAACTGACTTTGTTCTTTTCATCAGAGCTTTATTTCTGGTAATTGTTAGCAGAAATAAACAAGAACAGCTGGGGTAGCCATAGATGTCTTTCATCATCCTGGTCCCTAAAACTCAACAGACAGATGATTCACTTGTAGGTAATAAAAATGATGTCGGTCTTTACTTTTTTTCCTTTGCAGAGCAGAAAAAAAAGAAAAAAACACAGTCTGACCAAGATTCGATGATGAAAGTCAGCTTGAGCTTGAAAAAGGGGAAATTTCACATTAATTAACGTGAACTTGCGTTTGAACGAGATCAAGCACCAAATATTATCAAAGATATTCATTTATTTAAAAGGAAATAGATAATACAAATGAAACAAATTCCCCCCCCCCCCCCCACCCTCCCTCACAAGAGTCTGTAACAGCAGAATGATGATGATGGTTCTTATGACAGGAATAGTTTGGACACATGGCGCCTCCAAAGTGCTTTCCTGTGGATTATATACTGTACAGTGCAATGCCAAGTAAACAATACATCACATCTGACCATTCATTGGTAAACATCTTTTATATCAAAGACTGTAAATGTTCAGAGTTTCATCAGTACAGTACATTTATAGCAGACTTCACACACACACCCAGGGCAACCTCCCAGTCTTTGAGTATTTCACATTTAATTATGCCCCTTTGGAATTCCACCACCACCTTCTGAGTAGCATTACTTTTCTGCAACCTGCAGTTCAGTTCCACTGGGGGCACCCTCACACTTCCCTCTGCTCTCCTTCAGTTTGTCTCTCTAGCCCTCCACTGTTTTGGAGTCTCCTCTCAAATCGCAAACCACCGCTCGGAGGGTTTTGAACCTGTCCAGTCTGATGCTCTGGCCCCCCTGAAGCTTGACCTCTGAACCCTGAGATGCACTAAGGGAGCTGAGGGAGCGCCCCGTCACCATGCCGCGCTCCTTTCTGGAGGGACGGTGCGGCGTGGTCATGGTGCCCAGCTCCCCTGGGTGCTCCATGTCCCTGATGACCTCACACAGGTAGCGGGCCAAGTCCTGGCTGGAGAAGGAGAGCGTTTTCTGTGCGCGGCGGAAAGTCAGCGGGGATGGCAGGGTCTCTGTCTCTGAGGGGGGGTTGGCCAGACGCAGGGCGATGGCTGCATTGCCATTACTGTTAGACATGTCCCTCTTGTTGCTGTCCTGGGGAAGCTTGGTTTGGGAGTAGGAGATGGTGCTGTGTGGATAGCTGTAGCGGAGCGACTGTGCCGGACTGGGCTGGAGGGAGCGCTGCAGTTCCACCATGTTAAAGGCATTCTGAGAGGTGAGGAGAGGAACAAGGACATAAGAGAGCTGGAGACTTTTTGTTCCTGTGTAATCTTTACAATCTATTTAAGAGATAATGAAAAACAACGTTGCCACATGCCACCAATCTGTGCTCAGAGCAGCGTAGCTGAGCTAATGCCTCTAGTAATAATTGAACCAGTTTCCCCGACTAAGGCGAAGATTCGCCATGTCGGTAGAAATGTTGGCAACAACAGCCCCATTGATTAGCTAAGTAATTAATTATCTGATTGCAAAGAAGATGGGGGCCGGGGAGGGAGGAGGTGGTGTTATTGCCAGCACGATTAAAAAAGAGACATTAACAGCTATTGGGGTCTACTTGTCTAATTTCGGCTAATTGACTCACACGTGTAGATCTCCAGGGAAACTGATATTTGGTTTTCATTTCAAAAGGCACCTGAAGCTCCACTCTCTCTGAAATGTTAATGTTTGCTGGTTGACTCAAATGTGCATATTGCTACTATTTTACCCTTTTCAAAGAGTCCTGAAATTCAACGTGGTGACACTTACATCGCTACGGAAACCAGAACATTAAAGAAGTGTCGTATTTGTTTACATCCCCGCTGTCTGACTCAACACCAGCATCTGCAGCTGTGTGCAGTGCAGGGGCGCTGTACAGGGGGGGAAAGTTAGGACGATTCCAGGGGCCCCTAACTGACAGGGGGTCCCAAAAAATACTCTCTGGCTGTGTGTGTTTACCTGGTCCTGCTCGCCTCCACCTTCCTCGTCGTAGTTGAGCACATTTTCTCGGATGTCCTCCCACTCGCCGTGATGCGCAGACACATGGTACACCCCCTCCTTCAGGCCCTTGTGTCTCCTCCAGCAGGAGTAGAGAAACAGGCCTAGCATCAACACTGAGGGGTGCCAGAGAGCGGGTTAACACAGCTGGAGCACTCGCACATAATTACAATTCAGATGAAACACACATCACTGAGCGTAAACGTTGTTGACAGCGTGATTGGAAAGTGTTGATGTGAGCCTGAAATATTGTTCTATACTGCAGTGGGTGCGCAACGTGATATATGGATGCATTTCTCCTCATCAAATTTAATGGAACAGCCAATATTCCTCTGAATAAATAGGTGAAGCAAACTAATATTTGACTGCAAATGGATTTCGCCTCACGCCGGTTTGTCCTGTGCGACCTTTGCGTCGCAGCGACTGTACAGGAAACAGAGACACCACCTTTCTGCCGGTTCCCTTTGATGCTTGCTCTCTTATCAAAGGCCGCAGTTCCTTGGAAACCTATTAACTGAATTTGTACTCCTCCCAGCTTAAACACAAAGCCTCAGCGGCTCGGCTGAGCGCGGAGAGAAATGCTGCAGGAACTGCACGGGAAAAGGTCCTAAAGCACACGCATCAATCACAGCTATTGTGTGCTGAATTATACAACATGCTGGACTGACCTTTTCAGTCCATTAATCTCAACCAGTAGTTTTCTCCCATCTGCCATCCCCCTTTCTCCCCTTCTCTTCCCTGCTATCTGTTTTTACAAGTTCAGACTCTTTTCCCTTTTATCGCTGTATTTCTTTGACCTTTTTTTTTCTTTTCCTTTTGGCCTCCATATTCTTCTTTCCCTTTGTTTTTGCTCACTCATTACTGTCTCGCGCAGTTTCCCCTCTTTCAGTCCCTCTCTGGCCTCTGATTGGCCTCTGCTTTTATCTCTCACACTGGATGGGCTCCATTTCAACTGGAGGAGTTTATACGGTGTGTGCTAAGTATCGGTTTAATTGGAAATACGGCGTAATCACATTAGTCTGTATTTTTAAAGTAATTGCTTTAAAAGAGAATAATGCACCAACGGCTCTTTGGGGTCACACTAACAGGCAGGTTCTCATAAATAAAGAGATAAAACCAACTCACTGGGAGCTTATCTCTGAAAAATAATAGCACGTGTCTTCATCCAGCATCTCTATGTCTATGCTGCTGGTTTATGGGATAAAAACATGCAGCAGCCTTATACTGAGAGCGGGGTTCACAGTATAAGTATGAGGAGCAGCCCCGTTCTGGGGGGGAAGAGCAATATTGATCAGCTGACCTGGCTCCTTCAGCGCTCTCTAACAGAAAACACCAGAATCTCAATGAGATCCGCCGCTGACCAAGACCCAGCCCTCCCCCGCACCTCCAGATTTACCTGCTCAGAGGTGCTGCCTGCAGGCCTGCACTCAGCCCGACCCACAACATCACCTGAGCTGCTACTAAACACATCTCTATAAGGGAAGGCGCTCGATACACAGCGCAGTGGGACTGAAGCACAACCCCACCACAACACACACACACACACAACTAGGCAAAGGTAAACACACACACACTTACACACTCTGGTGGTTTTATGTGTGTGTGTGTGTGTGTGTGTGTGTGTGTGTGTGTGTGTGTCCAGCTACATTCCAGCGAGATCAATATCACCCAGGGTGGAGAACAGACCTCGCAGTCATTCATCAATCAGTAATGCTGCTGCTTCTTTGCTCTCTAACCAATAGGGTATTATGATGTTAGGCCGGACCAGACTGTGCATTATGAATGAGCGTCGAGTAAACAACTACAGCATTCAGTAGCTTGATCAAAACACTTAACCCTTTCAGTCCAGCAACGGTCTGAGCTCGGCGAGGAGGAAAAATGAGACGGACGGAACATCAAGGCGATGTTTGGGAGAAGGGGGGGGGGGGAAAGATGGAGGAGCGAATGGAAATGAGACAGGTGAGAAACGGTCGAAGAGTTGGAGAAAGAATTTATTTATAAATCTCCTGGGGGATAAAAAGAGAACAGGCACTTTACATGATCACTTGGCATTCAGAGGCACACACGAGCAGCAAATTCCTTCCATTCCTAAAAAACGCGGCGTGTCAGATGTGATGCGGGACTAATGAGGCTTCGTCAGACACCAGCTCATCTGGCTCCATCAGTCGCTAATGATGAACTCACATTCTAGTTGGCCTGTGATGGCTTGAGTAAAACTTAATAATGGATGATCACTTTAACTTTTAATGCACGTTGAGGCAGAGGTGGAGTCCCCTTTTAATTTAACAGCCAGCTAGCACCTCCACAGATTGCAGCCAGTGTGTGCAGCGTGTGAATGTGTGTTTATGATAGTGGCTCCTGTGGTGACGAGGGGTTATCACTGAACGACTGTTGTAAATCCACGCTGTATTTAATGTTTAATGAACGCATTCAGGACTGCTGATCACAAGGTAAGGCTTTTGTTTGTCTTCGGCGAAAGTTTTTTTTCTTTTCTCTCTTTTTTAAAAAAATTTAAATAAACGGCGTAAAAATGGACCAAAGTCGCCAAAGAGGCTTCTTTCCAGAACCGTTTGCGTCTTGAATATAAATGCCTCATCAGCGACATCAGGCAGACTACTTCAGATGGGCTGCACACATGGATTTTTATGAATTGGGCCAAGGCCACACTCCATCATCTTTGAATTCATTATCAAATATTGAAGACCGCTTTATACGTTTCACTCTCAAGTGTCAGAATAACCGATGTCCCAATACTAGCCACATGCCCTGGAGGGAACGGTGAGTCAGTCATAAAGGCAGGGACAGTGTATTGAATTGCCCAAGCGTTTTATAAGCCTGTCTCCGCCAGAAAGACTCATAAACAGCGATGTGGCCCTACAGAGGGTAACACAACAACATGCAGGCCACTCACACACAAGCGCACACACGTTTGTCCTTCCCTATTTGGGAGGATGAGAAAAATCCCATTTCCTTAGCCACGCTCGCTAACACAATTAACTCATCCTTCTCCTGCGTGAGCCAGTGTATAAATGTTTAAAGGCACTGTTGGCAGCAAATGTTTTGTTTATATTGAATCTTGATCCTATTACACCTCAACACAGCTTACGACATCACAAACCCTGAAATTCCTCTAGACTGCCTACACAAGCAGGGCCGGTGTCATCACCGTTAATGTCTAGACACAGAATAATCGAACAGCAGAAAATGAATGGGCAACTATCCTAAAAACTGATAATTATTTAATAACTAATAAATTATGATTACTTTATCTTATCAAACACCATAACAAACATTAAAAGTCTATAGAGGACCAGAGCTCAAAGTCAGTCTAAGACTAAGACAGTGAACTGTGTAGAAAAAAAATAAACTGCATAAAGTATATCTTCAATTATTTCTTCCACTCCTGCCTATTAAAGCCCCTCAAGAGCCCCAACATGCATTTTTTATCAAACTTAAAACGCATTTCTTAAAATGAATAAATAAATATTTAGAGCTGGTCAGTTTTTTTTTCAGTTTCAGGGAACATTATAATAATTAATTTTAACCTCAAACCGTTTGGATACACACAATTTATGAGAGCACCTTGAATATGATTTTGATCCGTGCTACATTTTTCCTTATCTGTGACGATTCCGGATGACATGACAACTTGCAGAATGTGGACACATTCAGGTGGACAATGGAAAAACAAAATCTGTGGAACATAAAATGTGGAAGGAGAGGGAAAAGGAGGTCATGGAGGCAGAACAATGACTGGGAGGGGGGATGTAAAATAAGTTGGACATATGAAAAGTAAGGCTGAGAGTGAAATTGACTTCTGAAGTCAGTCAGTAACACTGGGAAAGACAGAAGACACGGAAGTGATGAGACACAGAAAAACACATCAGGAACGTCCCTGCTACTGCAAAGACATTTACACCTTCTCTATGAATCACAAATTACCATGTCCGTTTTCCTCATTGCTTTCTCCAGTGCAGATATTTGTTTCATGTATCACGCCCCCCGCCCCCCGCCCCATGGTGAAATCACATCCAGGCACAACTCGAGAGATCAATACAGCAACAGGATTTGTGTTTGAATTGATTTCACCAAACCCAACAGGGGCGGAAAGAAGTGGATGCTACGGATAAAAGCAATCATAACGCAAAAATGATACCATGAAGACGGCAACAGGCAACAGGCAACAATCAAAATACAACCGGAGGATGAAAACCAACACGTGGAGATGAACAAAGAAAAAAACAAAACTGGTGGGTGTAAAAAAAAAAAGAAATATATATAAACATATGTATAAATATATATTATATTTAGAAAATATACATAATATTATATACATATATAAACATAGTATAACATAGTGTAAAGTGTTGTCACCACAGATAGAAGAGGACATAGTCAACATAGCTACCTAGAAAGGCCATGACACAGATGCTGATAGCGAACATGGAGCTGAGGCTGAGGCTGTTGCCGTCCTCGTTGTGGAACATGGCGAGGGTCACCTCGCAGTGGCGTCCCCGGTAGCCCTCGCTGCACTGGCACGTGTAGCGAGATGGAGAGTGAGCCACGCAGGTGCCGTGGCGACACGGCCGGCTGGCGCAAAGCGTGTAGACACAGACTTTGCCCAAGGAGCTCTCTTTGGTCAGGTGGCCCGCAGGGCACCTGTGCAGAGAGGAGACAGTAGTGCAAAGCAAAGACAAGAGACACGTGGGGAATTTTTAGATAAAGGAAGACTGAATTCTACAGAGCAACGGAACCTGTGCTGACAGTGTAAAATTAAATCCCTCAGGTGTTACACCTCGTACCCGATTTTAAAGAGATGCTCTTTGAAGGTTACAGACTGCCGACTGCACTGTCAGGAAATTCACAAGACGGAATGGAGAAGCTAAGGTTAGCTTTGCAATAACACTCCCTCGGTATATTTGTACAAAATATCCCCTGAATATCATTCACCCCTACGTCTCTCAGAGCTTTGGGCCCTGAGGCTGTGCAGCAATTACAGAATATGGATATTCAGCTGCAGTGCGAAGAGCCATACTGGTGTGGAGAGTTGATCTCACAGCCGGGGGACTTGGTGGTCCTGCAGAGTTTAAAGGGGCAGCGAAGACTCTGGCAGTCCCTGCTGTTCCACAGTATTCTCAAGGGCCAACGCACTATTAGACATGCTGTACAACAAGGCGGAACTCAGCCAAGCTGCCACCTGGTGGACGCTTTAATGAGCTCTGACATGGCCACTGATTGGTTTTAACATTCCGCACTGAAACCGCGCTTATCACTTTTAAAACATGATATGGCCTCAATCCAAACTACATCATGAGTTAAATAACTAACTCAGTGGATGGAGCTCTGCTGGTTATTCAAAGATTACAACTAATTAGTAAGGGCAATGGATTACTGTTCTTTTTTTTTTTTTTTACAATTTTTTTAATAGATGTTTGTATTTGTTTCCTTTTTTCCTTCTCATATCTATATCAGAAAGTGTTCTGTAAACATTTAGTATAATATTATTGTATGCAGTAAAACATAACGATAGTTTAATAGAAGGGTTTTTAAATGACGTTCCCTTGTTCTGAAGGTCAAGGATCAAATAGTCCACTGACTTGAAGCCTCTATTTACAGCACATTACACAGGTACAAAACCTTTATTGGAACCAACAGTCTCTGGTTTTGTTTGGCCAGATGGGGTCACCAGAAACAACCTGTGAACACAAACTACCCACGCCAGCATCATCATCATCATCTTTCAAGTTGAGACCGGCTAATGTGCGAGTGAGCCGGAGCTTATTTACACATCCAGCAGTTAGAGAGGAACAGTTTTTGTTCGTTTACAGTTGTGTATCCAGTCACCTGGTGAACGCAGAGTTCTGGTTCTGTTCTCTCCCGAGGGAAATATTTGGTGCTTTTACTGCTAAATGCCCAACCAGAGTAACCAGCTAATAAACAGTTTGCCTGTAGTTTAGTGCCGAGCAACAGGGATAAGATAAACCTGGGTAAATACCTGACAAATGATAATACATTGCTTTCATGTGAACCACCTTATAGCAATTTCAGTTTGTCAGCCTACCTCCAGTAATGAGTCCATATAGTGCCGGCGTTGCTGTTTCCTGACATCATTTTTTCAATATAATTTCTGAACTGAGAGCTGATGTTACAAATTTTATTATAAATAAGGCTGTGGTATGTCATTCCTGTCTCGCCATATGTGTGCAGACGCATCTATAATGTTCCCCCGCGTGCTGTAAAACCTCATTTACATCTTTAGGTTATTTAGATTTATGGCACCTGCAGTCGTGTTGTCTCCAGAGGTCTACGCAGACCAAGGGAGGGGAGCACTGATGTTTCCTGCAGGCCTCTGAAGCGCAGCCGACAGAGACGCCCTGTGAGGTGACCACCTGAAGCCCTTCAGAAAGCTGATCTCTATCCAGGGGAACGGTGTGGCCGTTAAACCTCACATCTCGCAAACAACCTGGTGAGCAAAGCAAAAAAAAAGAGGAGATGGGGGGAAAAAAGTTTGCAATGCATAACACAGACACAATAAAGCACAGGTCCTCCAGCCAAATCTTTTATGAACTCACATTTACACCACGGCGGGGGGGTTATAGTAGACGCACATGCACCGACGCGCACGCACACACACACACACACACACACACACACACACACACACACACACAGAGCGACTTGCTGACACACCTGCGGACCAACGCGCCCTCTCGCGCACGCAAACACACAAACACACAAACAGCCGCAGGCTAAGCTGTCAGCATGGGCTATTTTGTTTTGGAGGATATTCTCTCTGCTGCTGGGTTTGCTCCCTCTGTGGGGAGCAGGGGGTCTTACACATCATTTAAATACAGATCAGAGTTACTGACTCACTTTATCTCATCTGTTTGAAAGTAAGCCAGGAAAACACCTTTGGGCAGGTTGTGAAATGTGGAAGCTCCAGTGTGTGGTAAAGATAAAACTGAATCCAATATGTGACCATTAGTTTTAACAGGTATCCTTTTATCAATGCGTTTCCCAATTTATCAATTTAGAAGTTTGCTTGTTAATTCATTTATCAATTATCAGATGGTTTTTCCACTCGTCTAACAATTAATCCATTTGCTCATTTATCCGCATCTACATGTTATCCAAGTCGATACCCACCAAGCAAGCTCCGGTTGTGTCCCGAGGGAAAAGAGTTTCCAATCATCACCACTGACGGATCAATGATGATTTCCTGGCTTTGTCCAGGGGAGGATGTGACCTCTCGGCGCCCTCCCCCTCCATCCAGGTACAGGGTGAACTCTCTGCCATACCGATCCAGCTCCACCTCATGCCACTCTCCATCATCAACACGATGGTGGGGCAGAGTGATGTTGTAGTCGCCATCACCGAGGTTGAAGAAAACACCCAGGAGGCCGCGAACCACCTGAGATATACAGTCGTGTTTCAGTGATTTCGAAAAAAAAAAAACATTTTGATTTTGTGAAGTGTTAAAAACTTCCATACTGGTGATTTTGCATTTCTCTAAAATACATACAGTACATATATTTTTTTTAAGATTAAGAATCTTTATTGTACGTTGTACACAAGCAAAACAAAATTGGGGACTGACATGAACAGATGCTACACTTGATCTTAGCCAAAAGGCAGAGAAGAAGAATATTTTTGATACTAGCTGCTTAAACAGATTTGTGTGGAACTAAACAGTCGACTGACACAAAATCTAAACTGAGCTCCTGCCATATTGAGCTCTGTGTTAATGGACAAAATCGGCTCCTCGATTTTACAAAACACAGACCAGATCCTCCTGTGATGACGAAAAGGCTGCAGAGGTCTGGCCGGGCATGAATTGTGAGACGTAGCACTACAGAAACACTCTGTGGTGAACCTGCCAGAGAAATGTCTTCAAAATTTCAATCGCAAAAAAACAAAACAAAAAAAAAAACAGCAATTATGCCATGATGCTTTGCGGCGCTGGTGTACACATCACTGGACGGCAGAAGCCCGAGTCATCCCAAAGGACAGGTAAACGAGAAACAACAATTATCTTCAGCAGTTAAGGATGAGCGAACACAATGGACTCAACCAATGAGAGTCTCCCATAACTGCAGCTTGTACATGTCCAAAGCTTAATTGGAAACAGTGGGGCAAGATAATTCACTTTCAGCCCAGTCTGCATTAACTATTGCTCCCTCAGCATGGGGATCTCAAATGTGCCTCCCCCTCTGGACACACACACACACACACACACACACACACACACACACACACAGCCTTATCCTGCCCTCAAGTCCACGACAAAAATGAGCAAAGGACGAAAGACTCAATCAACATCCAGGGAGAAAAAAAACAAACAAAAGGGAAGTGAATCCACAGAAACTTTCTGCAGCGCCTCCAGACAGCGGTGCAATCACCATTAGGTACGGAATGTTCACGCGAAATTCCAAGGCTTGAATGTTGACGCGAGCGTTCAAACTCGACGTGTTATGTTTGATCTAAGAACCATAGTTTCCATACGTTTGGCTGTTTGTATGTCGGTGGTCCCTGACAAAATATTGTGTGCCAGCTGCTCACACACAATAAAACCTGCCTCCCAGCCTGCATTAGATAAATGTTTTCTTTACACAGACACCGAAGTCCTTGGAGAGGCGAATGCTGTTTACACCCAGCTGGCCCATGGTAACCTTTGTGTGGAAGTGTGGTTATTTATTCTGTGTTCACTCTATCCAATATCTACCCTTCAGAGAAAAAAGGAGGAAGAGAGACAGCCCTTTAAATTAGGGCTTGTTGTCTGCAAAGACACCAGGCTTGTGCTCCAGTGTCTCTAAGAGCTTTGAAACAACCAGACCAAAAAAAAAAAAGCTTCATCGCGCTGTCGCAGACATCAGATGTTTTATACAGCTCACCGATTCAGCTCCAGAGATGTTTTCACAGACAGTGGCTTTATAGCCCGCGTACAGTCAAGGCTACAGCGGTTTCCCTTTCCTGTCACTGTGAGGATGCAACAGGGAGCGAGGGGCAACGTTGTTTTTCCTCGGAACCCCTCCCCCTCTAAAAAAAAGCACAAGTCACTGGGCTGACGCTTTAAACGATGCCGTCCAACAAACACCAATCACACGCACGCAAACACAAGATGATTTCAGACGCGGTGCCGTGGTGATGCAGAGTGCACCTCCACTGAGCGCCTTACACCGTCAGCAACCTGACCCGCGGGTTGCCAGGGCCGTTCACTTCCATATGTTGTTCACATTCAGCCTGTCAGTCACCGAGACAAAAGGTGTTGTGCCCACACAGGAATGTGTGCGTCGAGCAGTGGAGGTGTGCTTATGTGAAGGTTTTTGGCAAAGTGGAGTCGACTTTTCTCCTGGAGAAAAGCGCCGCGTGAGCACCACTCCATCTCGGTCGCTGCAAAAACGAGCAGCAGGACTTTAAGCTCACCACTTGAAGCAAGCTGTGTCAAACCCCTCCAGTACGGAGCGGGGAATCTGACCTTCACTCGAGATCGCTCTGCCCTCAAGTTACACCGCACACATACACACATCTTGCCGTGTTGAATCCTGCTTTAAACATTAACCAGCGACTGAAATAACCTTGAATAATGGAAGACTAATTTTTTTTCTTTAATAGCAGTCGTACAATAGCAGCAGTTAGCTGCAGATTTACTAAAAGGCCTTTTTCAGAACGTACATATGTCAATCAACAGCCGAGTCCGTATCCACCCATATGTCTCCAACCCTGATATTAGTCACTCTCAGCGTGACAAGCATTTGTGGCGATAATTGTCTGGCCCCTAATCATTACTTCAAGGCTCACAAACAGGACAATCACAGCTGTCAAGGTGAAGGGTTGTGACTCACCTCTAAACGTAGGTATTCATTCTGCTCCTGGGAGAGGAGGCTGAGGATGACACCGGCGGGGGCACGTGTCCGAACACCAACCTGGACTCTCATCTGTCGTGCGGGAAGCGACCAGGAGAGCTGGAACTGGATGTGGCTGCGGCCATCAAAGGAGAACTCCGGAGCCACTTGTCAATCAAAAAAAAGAAAACAAGACAGAGTTGTTTAATTAACGGAGATGTCATATGGGAAATAGACCGGAATATCGCGAGCGAGGGCGTGTTGTTCTACCGCAGCACTTTATGTAAGGGGAGGTTATCTTTCCCATAACGGCACTGCGACATTTTGGAACAGAGAATTTATCACATTGCCATTTTCCTTTGTACACACTGAGGCTTAAAATCTCTCGCTCCACCGAGGTCTCACGGTGCTTTGCATGAAAATCTCGGGGTCGATTAAAGGCCAGTTTACACGCTCACCTTGATCACACTGTGGCCCTGTAAACCCCAGCTCACAAAGGCATCTGACGGAGCCCCACTCCCCGTGACAGCGGCCCCTCTTGCCACAGGAGGGAAGTTGCTCCATGTTGCTGCATTGGTCATCAATAAAAGAGCAGCCTGGCACAGTGTTGGAAGATTCAGCTGGAGAACCAAGGTCATACAGCTAAATTGAAAAAAGGGAGAAGAGGGGGAAGAGGAGAAACGTTTGGATGTCTCCGTCCTTGCAATAATTGCAGATGAGTCAAGGAAACTTAAATTGCATTACATGTAACATGGGTCTCTGATAGCTGTTAAATTATTAATACGTTGCATCTTGACTTCCCTGTTCTGAAGAGTACAGCTTTTATGGTACAACTGTTACTCTCAAGATGAGCATAAAATCTAATTACATTGACTCCTCTCATGGAGACTAAGGTGTGAAAGCAACAAAATGCAAAATAACCGATGTTACCACAACAAACTTGAAATATTATTCATATTTATAAATGTTTTTTAAGGTTGTATACATGAAGTTAAATGTTACCAGGGAGTCAAATCGTAGAAGCAGACATGCTAGTCAACACAGCTAACACACATTCCTGCTAATGGCTTTACATTAAACCACTAACTTAGGTGTCGGTAATAAAGCAGGTTACAAAGCAATGCATCAACAACATGTAAACAATGCTGGTTTAGCAATCGTTTTATGGGGAAAATAATCTGAAACATGCTTGACAGCGTTAGCTCTCATTTACAATTCTGGATTCAGCAGTAATTTATCAGGTCTATCAACCATCTGTTTTTCCAATCTATTCATCTCCAATCAGTCCCACAAACAGGTGTTATGGCAACATGGATTAGGTAAAAATACTTCACCTTGCTGTCCACAAGCAGGTTTCTTATACATCCGGTGTAGTGTTTGTGCTGCAGCTGTGGATATTCATATGATATGTTCTTACTGACCCCTCCAAGCTGCAATACATAACTTCCATTCAGATACCTGGGAATGAAAAAGCATCTCTCAATATACAAGGAGAAAATGAGACAGGCACGGTGTTAGATCCCCAATTCCAGCCACAAGTCTCGATAGAAAGAAACACAGAATGGAGGCAGAGGGCAAGGAAAACGCACAGCATATAAGCTGCTGGAGTGAAAATTCAGGATGTCATTTTTTCCTCTTGAGGCTGTAATCACTATTTTCGCTTTCTGAGACCAAATATGACTTCAAAAATATTTTCATCTTCTGTAAATAATCAAAACATAAACCTCAGCACAGCAACTGTGGTGCTTTCCAAATTGAAACTATCACGTAATAGGTTGAGGACACGCGGTGAAGGTTCATAAATTTAGACGTTATTAAAAATAAATAGCAATGGTAAATGGCCTATGTATTTTTATATCTAAATTTTTTTTTTTAGACAACAAAACAAAGTGCACAGTGGCATGCCGAGCTCACGTCGGGGGTAAACAAACAAAGCAAAGCAAAAGCCGGCTGTTTGCAGAAACACAGCCAGAAAGTTTAGCTGGCATTCTAAGGATTTTACTGGAGGATTTCATCAGCCGTTTCTTCCCGTCAGAGACGACTGTCTGGTACGATATTGAACTCTGAGCCTAAAACCGTATGATAAATGATGAAATTGAAACATCAACACTGTTTTCGATACTATTTACTGTCACAGCCATAACATTATTCAAAAATGTAACGTAACGTAACGTAACGTAACGTAACGTAACGTAACGTAACGTAACGTAACGTAACGTAACGTAACGTAACGTAGCGTAACGTAACGTAACGTAATACAATATAATTCAATATACTATAATATAATTTAATATATTATAATAATTGACATTTGTTTATGCCAATATTGTTACTAGGTATTGCATGCCAGCACAAAATAAACAAAAAGCGTCAAATTGCTCAAAATTGCTACTATTTTACTGGGTGGTGAAACAAACATAGCCTTTAAAAACTCTTTGATGGAAAAAATCCTACAGACAGTGACAATAAAGATATCCTGCCTGGAAACCTCAGTCAGTGTGGGTCCTACATGTAAATCGTACTTTACGAGCACAAATATCTCTGATTTACGGCATTTAAGTATTGTGTGTCGTAGCTGTGCATGGTTGGACTCAAATGACTCACTGTTATTCATTTTTACCAACTTATAAACTGCTGCCGCGGTGACTGCTAATGCCCTGTTCAGTAGAGAAATGTTTACCCCTGTGGGGCCATGAGCTAAGACACTGTCCCTATGGGCCTTTTGTGCTTTTCGTTGTTAACAAAGAGTTAACAACATCTTTGTATATTAGTAGTTGTAACCACAGGAAAAGCCCCAAAGGGTTTCTGGGGAGATGCTAAAATCTTATTGTTGGTTACTAAACCATAAATTGGTTTATGGTTTAAACCAGGGATTATTTATTCATCTTAATATATTTTTATGTAAAAACAAATATTTATACCATGATTTAGTACTGGGTGTCTGGGGTTGTTTGTGGCTCCTTTGAGGATTTAGAAACGCCTGGATTTTATATTGTGCAGTGTTGGTCCGACTCCATTTAATTCCATTTAATTATTGATCTTACTTGTCCCTGTTGGGTGTGACCCCTCGGACTTCACAAGAGGAGCGGTCCTCCGTCATTGCCCAAGAGTCCACTCCTTCTGTCTCCATGACAATAGCAGTTGAACATCGATCAAGCGTAAAGCGCACTTCCTTTTAAATTAAGAGAAAGGGGGACAGTGGTCTTTGCAGGTGCATGTGTGAGCACACAGGAGCCAAAAACAAGTTCTAGCATATAATGGAACAAGCATGAGTGTGCTTCTCCTACCTGTCTGTTGCTCCTCACATCAAGGCGATGCCAGCGTCTGTCAGCCACTCCGACGTTATTTGGTAACTGGAGGACCAGGGTTCCTGAACCATGATTAATTTTCAGCCTGGGCGTCCCACCAATCAGCTCTAGGGAAAATAAGGCTCAGAATTTACGCCTGCTCTCCCAACGAAATAAAGATTATTATTGGATGTACATGTAATATTTGCAAAGCCAGAAGGGTTCTTACAGATCTGTTATGTAGAAAAATGACTGACACAGTCAAGTGAACACACAAGGTCAAGAATACTGTGATGAAAGGCATTCCCAAATAAAAAAATAAATAACAAGATGTATATAACTGTATTGTAGCGGCATGGGTAAACCACAGGGGGCATATGAAAGCATCGCACCTCAAAAACAGAGTATAAAGTAAAAAAAAAAGATGATCACAATAAAACGTGCTGGATAACACAGCTGGATGATAGCAGCATATCTGAATGTCACCAGACACAACAAAATGGTAGTAAAGCTGGAGATAAAAATTAATTGAAGGATCAGTTCACCTAAATTACTGAGTAATGAGTGATACAGAGTAATAGTAACAGAATGTCTCGATTTATATACACACACACACACACACACACACACACACATATATATATATATACTAGTGGTGGGCATAGATTATTTTCTTTAATCTAGTTAATCTAATTAATCTCACTGAAATCGTGGAATTAATCTAGATTAAAATGGCTCATTTGAATTCTGCCAAAGGCATTCATAATATGTGTGCTACCTAAATAATGACTAAAAGTAAGTCTTTGAGAATGGGTTTCTCAAGGCAGGTGGCGCATTAGACCAGGGGCCACGTCACGGTTGATGTGGTTATTTCTCAGTAGGCCTACACAGGTTCGCAGTCTGACTCGTTCTCGCCCCCTACAGTGCAATTTGGCCAGGTATACATCCACGCTAAAATATCAAGGTGAAAGTCTTCATAGCTTGCTTAGTATAGACCCAGCTCCCAATCCAACTTTGAGAATAACGCAGCACGTTAACGCCGATAACCATGGGCCCACCACTAATATATATATATATGAACACTAGGAAAAGGTTTTAATTGCATTGGGGTAAAGTGGATGGTACATGGAACTCTATGTAGGATATATAGATATAATATTGTAAGCATGTACATAATAGCTGCAGGCACTGTCATTGAAAATACACAGTTAATACCAGTTTCTGTCATATTATATGGTATTTAATAGGGGGTTCCAGCATTTTTCTTTTACAACATAAATAAAGCATGTATCTTTAGTATTTATGACTCCGTGGTCCTTGTTTTCTGTAACAATTTCCTTCTGCTCATTTAACCAAGAGAAATGTGGATATTTATGAGGCATCACTATCCACTGTATCAATTAGTGAGACATCATTACAGTAATGAGGCCTCTACAAAGTGAATCAGTCCTCTGAAATATTATTCTTGAGGCAAAGTATTCGTAACTATATTGCAAGTATGAACCTTTGCACCTAACCACCTATACATCATCACTTATTCAGTTAGATAAAAATTTAACGACTGCCCCACCCCCACAGGACACATGTTCATGCCTTTGGGTCAGTACCAATAAATACTGCTGACTTGCGCTTGAGGAAGGCACAGACTTTCTACCTACCACAGGACCTGGTTAAAAGCTGAACCACTGCTCTGATGCTGAAGTAGGTCGTAAGAAATAATAGTATAGTCCTTACTGCACACAATAAAGTGATGCATACACACACACAAGGAAACCCATACAATAAAACTGAGTTGCCACTTGCCACCCTGTAGCGTCACATTAAGTACTTAGTGTGCAACTCAGGAGAGTGAGCTCTCATATATTTCTCAGCAGTACACTAACAATCTAAATTTGTCTCATATATCTGATTAGCTAGCACCCAGTAATAAAACGTAAAAAGTTATGTTCCAAATTGTAGTGCGGTAACCATCCACAGGTCCCCTGGCACACATCTGACTCATCTGATATTCAGACTCATTCTTTACCTATGGCCATGTAGTCTTCAGCATCCCCGGGCATGCGAGTGGCGACCGGGCCAGTGTAGAGTAGCAGCCCATCGTCTTCGTCTGTCAGAAACTCCAGTGAAAGATGGCTATCAAAGCATGGCCTTACGGGGGGAAACCAGGCATAGCCGTCGCCAGGGAAACTGAGCTCCCTCTGCTGACAGTCTGGCCCGTCAAGCTGTGGGGGACAGTGGCACCTGACGTACCAGGGAGAAACAGAAATGTGGCGCATCAACGTGAAGCACATGGAAGGAAACAGTCTGTGTGGTTTGGCGATGCCAACGCTGTCCAGCGTCGAGATCTGTGTGAGGTGACCGTCTTAATCCCCGAATAATCAGTTCTACATTAAACCAATTAGTCCCGAACAAAACATTACTCTACTCCGTTCTTTATCTATCACAGCTGCCCAAGCGGAACCCTCTGGAGACGGCTCCTGCTCGACACGTCGCATCTCCTTTGTTAGGAGAAATTAATTCAAGGTGCTGTGTGTGCAGCACTAATTTATGTGCACTTCCCCTCACTTTTGCCAAGCTGTGAGAACCCACGAGACCGATGACACCATAATGGTAAATATTATGATAAAAGTGGGGACATAGGTAGTGATGAAAAACCGCACATTCAATCAATGCAATAGTGGAGATGGAGGGGGACTGGTTCATCTCACCCTCTCCCCTCCAGTGAAGGCATGTGAGACAAGCTGGCTTTACTGATAATGTCAAAGCCATCTATTTCCATGCAGTGTCTGAGGAAAGCTGTGTGTGCTGAGGCTGTCCCTCCCCGTCGCTGTTTATTCTGCAGAGGGGCGACACATGTCAGGAATACCGATCCATAAGCAGCAAAAGGGACAGCGGAGTGTAGCTTTATGCATAAATATGCACATGTCAAGCATTGCGTCTCACTCATTCGTGTTACTCATGAGAGCAATGCCAATCTCAATCAAAAGGTACGGGGCATGGTTTTCCTCACTGTGACTGACAATATCTGATCATCTGCTTTCCGTGGTTGCCTGTTAAGCTCTTTTGACACTGTATAGAACCCAAAATTGGATTCTCTACGGTTTTGCTGCATTCATATAGGGGCACATATAGCACATATGTGGGGAGATAGCCTTCTTAAAGGGCTTCTCCCGCCACTGTGCACTTCAGCTTAAGCAGAAACGCTTAAAAGTGAAAACAGCACAAGCTCTGTACAATTTCTTTCTGAAGATTGTGCTTATAACAAACCCGCATTTCCTGCAAATGGAAATAAATGAGAGTTTAAGAAGTTGTGCACATGGGGGGTCAGAACTGAACTAATCTCCTTGCCCTATATTTATCTAATCTTGGCATTAGTGCAGCACAAAATGAACTGCATGCTGTTTCTTCTGTTATAGACTAACACGGGGACCTTCTAACCTGCGGACATTTATAAACGATTACGGTCAATGTACAAATGTAATAACCTGGACACAAAGGTTATGTTTATTATTATTCACGGATACGTCCTGCAAAACGCGCCGATCAGAGATACAAGGTTTAAAAACGAGGGTTTTAAACCCTACATTTAAAAATGCTGGCAAGATCCACCGAAAGTTCAGTTTCAAGAATATATTCAAATACATGCACAATCCTGCTAGTCTATATTCAGCTGACAACACGGCAGAGTAGCTCAAGTAAGTTAGGCTGAAAGTTGGAAGTGAATTAAAGTTTTCTCATGAGAAACTCGGGGCTCAATTTCCATGATGCCCGATGCCAGTCTTAAAGTCAGTGTAACAGAACGAGGGAGAAGACGACACATCAGGAGACTCCCATTTCTGTTTTCTGATTTCTCAACAGCAATCACACAACGGAACATCTGTGGGCATGCATCTCACCTGTATCCATTCTGAGTGTCAATGCAAGTCCCCCCATTGAGGCAGGGGCTACTCGGGTAGGAGGAGCAAGGCTGGTGGGTCATCTCCCTGGCAGCGCAACCACACACAGCTGAGGATGTCACCTTCACCGAGACCAGGGATGAGGCACCTGAGTCTAACAGGGTGGGCGAGTCACTGATGCTTAGCTGAGTGGAGCAGCCGCTGGATGTCTTGCAGTCTGTGCGCGCACACTCATCTATCTGCACCTGGCTCACATTCACACGCAGCTTTGACTGAAGCTGTGAAGAATCAGAGCGGGGACAAAGGGAGGAGACGAGAAAAGACAACAAAATTAAAATGACATAAGCTGTCACTGAAGATTCGGACTGTGTGTCCCCACTGCTGTTGTTGTTGTGAGTACACAGTGATATACATTTTGAAGATGTATATGACCTCGCCGACGAGGTCATACACATCGTTAAAAGGAGTAGGGACAACAGGGGGAAGGCAAGCAATACTCCGCATAAATGTTTTTTTAATATTCTACAGCTAGCAGTTGTTTTTTTTCAAGGAGCAAAGATGGAGCGAAAGAAAATCTTGGTGATGCACAATCAAAACATGGGAGAATGAAAGCATGTCACAAAAAGAACAAGAGGCAAAGACAACAAATGAATGGGTGAGACAAAGAGACATGACAGGGCCAAGCAGTAAACAGACAGAAAATTGGTGTGAAAATAAAAAGGGCAGATAAAAAGTCCCACTATCTCTTCCCCTCAAGCTCCCAGGTGCACCACTTGATATATGAGCATTGATCTCTATCTATCAGGCACGGTGGCGTATGTACCTTCTTTTTATGTGCAGCCAGCACAGTATGCAGTTTCTCTGGGCGTAGGTAGCCGTTATCAGCCAGCACATAGAAATGAATATCCACTGTTTTCTCCTCTCTGTCTGCTATGCTGAAAATGTTGATCCTCCCCGGTCTGACGGACAGGGTCTCCGACAGGAAGTCGCAGAACACCTCAAGCCGACTCTTCCCCGCGACGTGAGAGTCGATAAAATCTCTCGCCGTAATGCCTTCAGGAGACAAAGGGAGACGGGTCCGCGCAATGAGAACAACTGACTCGTCAATGACAACTGCAGAGTTGATCAAAGTCTACTGAGCTCCTGCTTCCATTAGCGCAAGAGGAAGCCTGACATCCCAATCTATTGATTCATTTTCACAATGAATCGCCCGTAAGCTGAATGATAAGTGATGCAGTCAAAAAAAAAGAATTGTTTATTTCTTCACTGAAGTAAAGTTAGGGGTGGTGAAGGACTACCACAAAATAGCTTAATGACCAGAATATCAATCAAATTTGTGGCGCCACCTTCCAATAATATGAAGAGAATGTGGGCAGTCATCTTTAATCTCCAAGAATGATAATGACTTGGATTCAGAGGCGTCCGTAATCGTCTTCGACTCTTGCCGAATGGCTTTCTAAATGTCAAGGACTTTACCTGACACTTCCAAATTGACCTTTATAACTCCAATTTGCTCCCAGAGACTGACGGAAAAATGAACAATCTAACATAAACTTCAGAGGGTTGGAGAAGAAGCAGAGTTCCCAGCAAGCACAGTGAATAGCTGCGTTTACAAATGCTTAGAAATGCTAAGCAGAGCAAGTATAAAGATTTTTCTTGACAGGCTATTATTTCAGCGTTAACTGAATTGACAACCTGATAATCAGTCAAAGAAAAGTACCAATTTATTCATGCCTGTGGCCTGTGTCTTTTAACATGAAGTTCAAAAAGGAACTGAACGACAACTGTAGCAACAAAGAGCTAGCTTCCTATTTTGTGGGGGGCGAGGGGGGGTTCATGCAGAGAAATAACTGGTAAAATGAATCACAGCAGTACCCAATCAATGCGCAGAGCTCCAGTCACCCTGTGATCCAGAATTATCACGCTGTATATACAATCACTCAGCCAATGGTTGTTTGGCTGTTTCTTCTAACATTACCTGTCAGACGCAGCGAGGCGGACGACAGGATGGCCTTTTCTTCCAGCTCCCTGACGTGAACTCTGACCCCTGACATCACATCTGGCCACACACCGTCAGACACCCCGACCCTCAGCCAGTAGCTGCCTACCGGAGTGTTCTGTCGGACGGTCAGGACTCCGGAGCTGTGGTTCAGACTGAAGTATCTGAGAAACGTAGAGGAACTGTTAGTTCTGAGTTTCAGTGGAAGGTGAGAGCTGTTTTTCAGAGGTCGAATACTGGACAGACGACAGTTGAGACATGAATGCTGTTGAATATTATATTGCAAGAAACGTTAAAATCTCATAGACTCTCTCTGGGGAAATAAAGTTAAGCTTGTGTGCAAGTTCGGACTTTTTGATGCTGATAATTGCAGCATGAGATGTACAGAACTTGGGAAATACAGGTTCAAGAGGCTGTACACGCTAGCGACAATCAATTTCTGTCGGACGACCAAATTATTCGCACGACACCTGTCAGTGCAGCAAAGGCTTCAAACTAGCAGGGCTTATTTTTTCCAGCAGCAGCGGCATGCGAAGCGGTCAAAGTAACAGGTTAGGTGAGAAAACGCGTGCTGCTAATTATTGCTGCAAAATGGCGACACACGTGAAGACAACTATTATCTCGTGGATATGTGATTTCGTATTAGAAGAGGGTTGAGTAGCAAAACTAGTGTGTGTGTATGTGTGTGTGTGTGTATGTTATTGGGAGAGTGTGACTAGGGAATAACTGCACGAGGTCCCTGATGGAGTCAGACCATGTTGATGCAGGCTATTTAATCTTGGGAGCATCTTATAGGTGGGCAGAGATGACTAAGCTTGTCTGAGTTTGATTGTTTTGCCTCGGATGGCAATCACGGTTGACAGCTATTATTAAAGTCTGTTTGAAAAGCGGACCTTGTACAAGAGGTCAGGGAATTGGATGTAAGATTAGGAGAAGCACCTGTTTGCTGTGTTTAGGGCTGAGTGATATCACTGAAAAAGGCCCATATAGAGAAATACAGCGGCATCGTTCAGCCCACATCCTTTTCTCACTCTTCAAATTCTACACTGTTGGCAGTTCTTCTAGTACTGTACTGCGTTAGCACATGTACTTGTGCTGCAGATTTGGAGATCAGCATGTTTTCTGAAAAAAAAAAAAAATCTATGCATTTAACAGTGAGCACTTACTTGGCTGCGCTTGTCTCCAGAGTGTAGGTCTTGTTGTCCCAGTCATCAGGATCTGGGGCATACACCTTCCCCAGTGCTGCATTTGTCACATGCCCTGTACAAGGCAAACACACGCACGCAGATGTGCAAACACACAAACACACACACGCACGTTGATTTGGTTTGGACAGAATCTGCTGATGGCGACACTTATCTTTACATCCTTCTCTTCTTCCTTATCTTGCATTCTTGTGTTCTGTTCTACTTATTATGCTCATAACTGTGGAGCCCCACTGCTGGAATGAATAGACTCTCAGTGCTCCACTTCAGAGAGTGCCAAGCTTAAGGAAGCCAGCTATCTCAGTATGGATTATGTTATTATCGACCTGCAGCGCAAGCGTACCAGAGTGCTGCAGCTGGGTAAACAATGGGAGCGTGGATGAGTCATGGCGCTCCTGTTTTCAACAATTACCAAAACTGCCATGTAGCTGAGTGTGCAATGAAAACACTAACAGGCCAACATACCAACGCAACTTACCTGCAGGGCAAAAACACGACAAAAGAGATAAATTATAAAAATGATTATGATCCATAATTTGATGTTTACGTGAGGTTTAGGCACAGGGGTAGTGGGGGAAGTGTGTGCTGGGGGCTTGAGGAAGGATTAGACAATGACATTACCATAATAAAACACTGTTAGAATGCAGAAGGAAGATTGAGTGAAAACTTCTCCCGTTAGGTGCAGCGTAAAGGGGCGTGAAAATGAAATAAGGGGACGCAAACAACTCACCAGTGCGGCTGTACAGATAGACATCTTTCTCTCCAGCCTGATGGGCGTTATCATTCTGGTCGCCAATGGTAATCGTGAGAGTGTTTGTGGCCGTCTTTGGCGGATTGCCACTGTCGGTCATAATCACTGGCAAGTGGAACTCACTCTGTCTTTCCCGGTCAAATGTCCGCAGGGCAGTGAGTGTGGCAGAACCGTTCCCGTGGTCCTGCAGGTGGAAGTCGGTGGAGTAATGTGTGGGAAGGAAAAGAGCAAAAGGAGGCCCGTGCTCTGAGGAGTCCCTGTCCACAACGTGAAGCAGAGTGGAGCTCCTGTTGAGCCAGACCACTTGAGGTGGAGGACTGTTCTCCCACAGCACAGGAGTGTAGGCTGTCTCTGGCTCTGGTCCGTTGTCGTTCATGTCCAGCAGCGGTAGGTAGACCGTGACGCTGCCAGTCAGAGCTGGTGAACCCTGGTCCGTCGCCATGACGACAAGTTCATAACCTACAGCTGTCTCCCTATCCAAAGGCCGGGCGACTGTGACCACACCGGCGCGGCTGACAGTAAAATGTCCATATGGGTCTGACAGGGGGAGAATGTCGTACAAAATGTCCCCGTTCAGACCGGAGTCAGGGTCCACGGCCGTAACCTGAATGACACTGGTTCCTACAGGTACATCCTCGGGCAAAGGAGCAAGCAGATGGGAACTTGAGGCAAAAACAGGCGCGTTGTCATTCTCATCCTCCACTTGCACCAGGCAGTGGATAAGGCTTGAAAAGTCAGAGTCCTCCACTTTAATGGTGAGGTTAAACCGTTGCTTCCCTGGCTCCTCAAAGTCCAGCTTCTCCTTCAGCCTCAGAGTGCCCCTCTGTTCCAGTCTGTGGCTGACCATGTAGTATTGTTGCTCTGGATCTCCAGCCACCACACTAAATGTCAGCTGTCCATGCATGCCAGCATCAGGGTCCACAGCGCTCAACTCCAGAATGGGTGAATCTTCCTTTGTGGTCTCTGGAACCCGAGCGCCGCACCAGTCCTCCCGAAACTTTGGGACGTGATCATTGATGTCTATTGCAACAATGGTGACAGTCGCTGTTCCTATCATACCCCCACCATCCCGGGCCTCCACTACCAGCTGATGACTGTCTGCAAACTCCCGGTCCAGACCCTGCGCTGCTACAGATATAGTGCCAGTGCTGGAATCAATAGTAAAAAGGTCTTCACTGTTTGTGTTGCGTGAATTCTGAGTAATCCTGTACGTTAAGATTGCGTTCTGACCAACAGCTGCGTCATCGAGGTCTACCGCTGTCATTTCCACAACAAAGGTTCCAGGGGGCGAGTTCTCCGCCACACTACTGTGACAGTTACCAGGAGCACAGGAGAAAGCTGGGGCATTATCGTTGATGTCCCACACGTTAATAATAACGTCTGTGAAGCCAGTAAGTCCCTCGCCCCCTTCGTCTGTTGCCATGACAACAAAGCGCCAGACAGCACGCTCTTCACGGTCCATGGTGCGCTGGGCATACATCTCCCCCGTAATGTCGTTGATCATGAAATGGGATTCTGCCCCTTGACCATGAATGGAGTATCGTATGGCACCCTGGTCTGCATCTTTGTCAGGGTCAGTTGCTGTCACCTGCAGGGATAAGGACAACTTCTTCAGAAAATGGATATTCATTCAGACAAGCCCAAGTACTACTATCATCTAATCTCTTTTCAGCTGTCACCTGGGTCTTCTATGGTCTTTGATTTTTTCAGACAGCCCATTTAAGTGTTTTCTTTTTTCCCCCTGACCACCTGATTTGAAGCACTGAGCTCTGATTAGCCATGTTTCTTGCACCTGGCTTCCGAGTAAGTCTGACAGCCTGACTGCTGAATTTCTCCCAGCGAGATCCATCACGACTGTTGCTCCAAAAGACATTAGCAAGTAAACTATAAAAGACTAACAGCTGATAAAAATTTGCGGTGTACAAACCTCTGAGGAGTAATAATATGATCCTCTCACCTGTAGCACAAACACAGGTGATCCATCAAGCTCCTCTGTGACAGATCCATAATACTCATTCATAGAGAATACTGGTGCCTCATCATTCTTATTAACCACAGTAACCACAACAGCGGCATAGTCTTCCCACTTCCCATCGGAGGCGAGGACCAGAAGCTTGTATCTCTTCTGCTGCTCATAGTCCAGCGGTTGTGCTATAAAGATTGTCCCCACCTCTGGCTCGATGTCAAAAACACCCCCTTTGTTTCCAGATGTTATCTGGTAGCGCAGCTTTGCATTGGCCCCTGTAGCAAAAGTGACAAAATGCAGGAAGGTGAGATGCCGGTCCTACAAATAAAACAGTTTTAGAATAAAGTTACTGAAATCTAAAAGGTGAAGCATTAGATTTGCCAACATGATCTTAATTTTAGCAAACTCTGGCGACAACAAAAGGGCGTAACCACAAGGGTATTACACCTCATTTCCTCTGAGAACTGAGAATTAGCAGGTTTCTATGTATCCCTTTCTTGTTTTGATTACTTAATTAAATGGAATCTTTGTACCTCATCTCATCAGCTTTAATCAGATACTAATTAAAAAAGGGTGCCGAAAACCTAAAAGGGAGCATGAGAGTGAAAGGCAGCATAATGCATTCTGATAGTGCCCTTAAGGGAATGATTTTAAGACCTGAGTGAGGGTGTAGTCTAGTAGAGGGGAAGTTCATATCTCAATTTATCTGCTGTGTCTCCATGGAGACCATCCAATCTGGTGGTTTAACACCGGAGTAGATAAAATAATCTCCCAGTTTTCAATCATCCTGTTGGGTTAAAGTAGCTACAATCCCATGTAAATACACTAATCTGTGCTATTAACACAACCCTGGCTGACAAAACGTTCCCTGCCTCCCACAGGGATCTGGCAGGCTTACAGCAGTCAGGACCAGGGGTGGAGTTTTTAAAACAAGACAGATTCAGGGTAGGCTCTCAGACACAGGAGCAACAGAATTATAACTTTAATGTTGGGGGTTGGTGTTATTCCACAGCTATTCATCATCAGTGCTGCAGTTTGGCCTAAGATGCACCCCCGCTCGCCATAAATACTTGATTAACAGACCTAAACAGGCCTGATAAAGGAATCGTATGCTGCTGCTGTACAGAGGATGAGCAAGCATTATCAAGCACGCGAGCGCTTTAATCCCACCCACCCACTGTGTGGGAGCATGTCACTCTTTTTTTGAGTGTGTGTGTGTGTGTGACATATGTGCCGTAGTACATAAGCAAGCAATCAAAATGACTACTGCTAAGTCTAGCACAATGCTGATTACAGCGGCATCATTTCAGCAGAGCTCAGGACAGATTGAGACGGGCTGTCCTCAGGGTCACGTTATGCATACGGACGCAAATGTGGGCGCTTTTACAGGAAGTGTGCCTTTTTGGCACGGGCACAAAAAATCAAGACGAGAATCCAGGGAAAGATGAAGTGCGATGTGGACGCGTCTGGAAATGAAAACCTAAATATTGGCAATAGCCGTCTGAATTCATACAGTACCTTCGTCTTCATCATTAGCACTGACGGAGACAACTGTCAGGCCCACATCTGCATTCTCGTCGACGCTGACTTCATACAGTCGCTGAGCAAAGACCGGTTTGTTGTCGTTGACGTCGCTGATGAAAACCCTCACATATGCTGTGTCTGCAGGAATGATAGAACGGCAGGAGATGAAACGACTGGGCACACAAACAAATACACACATACACACACGCACGTAGACTCTGACTGTGTGTGTGCTCTCGATCCATCTGTTTATTGATTTTACAATTCATTGTCACTGTTTAGTGGGAAAGAGGCACTTAACCAGACGCGATGTGTCTCATTGACATGGAAATCAGACAAAACATTGTTTACAAAGATGTGCTGTAAATTACATAAATTATTCATATTGGAGTTTATTGTTTTAACAGGGCTAAATGGTTTTTTTTTGTTTTTTTTTTTTTGCAGAGAGGATAACTGTGATGGGGCTTAAACTCTTTTTTTTGCAGAGTAGATGGAGAATCTCTCTACCGGGAAGGTTAAATTATTTATAGGAAGAGAAGTGTCAGACAAAACATTGTTTACAAAGATGTGCTGTAAATTACATAAATTATTCATATTGGAGTTTATTGTTTTAACAGGGCTAAATGTTTTTTTTTTTTTTTTTTTTTTTTGCAGAGAGGATAACTGTGATGGGGCTTAAACTCTTTTTTTTGCAGAGTAGATGGAGAATCTCTCTACCGGGAAGGTTAAATTATTTATAGGAAGAGAAGTGTTTGTGTTTTATCAGTGCACTCCTCATTACGCTGTTTATTTCTTTAGTTAGTAAGAGTAAATTATCTGCCCACAGAACACGTGAGTGACATGTTTATTTGGAGTTGTTGCAGAAACAGAGGATAGTGGTGGAAGGTGGCCCTATTTCCTCGTTTTTACATATAACTCCTCCTCTCGCTCTTTCCCAGGGGTATAACACAAAGCGACAGGTAATGTTTGCAGAGGAAATGAGCCCTTCTGGATGTGGGAGATATGCAGCACAAGACACAGCCAGGACTCATTGCAAATGCTAAGCAGCCTTGCAACGAGCCTTGCTCCAAAGCATCACCTTTTAGCCCTCGTTCCGCCTTCACCGGCTCCAGCTAAAGACCCACTTCTGATTAAAATGTCATGTTACGTCATTCTACATACAGACTCAGGTTCTATGCCAAAATGTCACGAAGAAATAGTAACTGAACAAACGATATGTTGGTTGAATATTGACTGCAGAAAATAAAAAATAGAGGGAGCAAAAAAAAAAAAAAAAAGACAAGCCAAGAATCCTCTGAGCTGTTTTCACACGGACGAGAACGAGGCTGTCAGGTCATGGTGCAGAATAAATCAAATCAGGATTTACTTTTCAAAGTCAATCCCATGGTTGTAAATGAATGTAATGTATTGCCAATGCAGTATTTCTAAAACATCACTCAGAGGAAGCACTCTTCCCAACGCTGACATTCTTAACATCGCCTTACAGCCTTTTAGGAAAAGAACTTTTTACAGACTGGACATTTCCCCAATATACGCAAAGGCCACGGCAAGGTTATTCATCCAACTTACATAATATTCTGGAGTGTAACAACAATCGCATATCATATGCATATAATATGCAAGATTTTACCAGTGCACAATAATCATCCTATTAGGCTTTGAGATTCTTTAAGGAGGAGTTCACCATTTTTGGAAAAACACTTATTCATTTACTATCAGATAGTTAGTAGAAAAGAATGAGAAAGTCCACTGACTAGTTAGCTTAGCTTGTACAAACATAAGATTGGTATCAATCTTCTCAAAACCAATGGGCATATATAATTTCTTTAATTTAATGAAACCATAACGAATTGTAAGCTGCATGAGAAAGCCTAATTTTAAAATTCTCAACATGCCTAACCTGAGTTGGGCTGTTTGTTCTTCCCTGGTCGTGCTGACTCCTGACCATCTTCTGACTGGACTTCCAACAAATAGGAGCTGCGGGCCTCGCGATCAAACACAGCTTCTGTGTAGATGGCCCCGAATTTTGGGTCAATGCGGAACAGATGGTGGTCGCCACTGCTGTCACTCAAAAGAGAGTAAGTGATCTGTGAAGCAGAGGGAATTTTTCAATCAAGCAACCATATTGTTTTTGAGCAATACACCTGCAGAGAGGGAATTAGATTTGTAGCTGAAATTTGACAAGGTCTTTATTATAAATGCAGGATCTCCTCATTCAAGACAAAACCTGATCGATAAAACAATATTGTCGCAGTCAGTCGCACAACTGTCATACAACACACTTCACAGTGGCGTCTTAAGAAAATTGTGACAGCTCTGAATGAAGAAGATGATAATTTTCAGATCTTGTTTAAATCTGAAAATGATTCTTCACAACAAAAATATAAGTGGACAATCACCAACCTCTCCATTGAGACCCAGGTCTTTGTCATGTGCAGACACTTGCAGAACAATAGTCCCCATCTGGGCTCCCTCAGTTACTGCGGCCTCATAAATGGTGGAAGTGAAAAATGGCACGTTGTCATTGACGTCTTGGGGGAAAAAAAGAGAGAGATTTAAAAGTAAACAAAAGCGTGTGTCTTTTGATATTTTTATTTTACAATCCACTGATACTAACATCAGTTCCATCAGTAAATGGTCACAAATTTCATAAAATGATCATAAAATCAATTATATGGTGATATTAATAGTGATATATATTTGTGATATAGTTATATAAATGTTAATATACTGTATATATATATATATATAAAATCAGGAACATGATTACATCTGAGAGTAAAGCTCATGCCTGTAATATTGACATAAACTGTGGTGAAAGCTGCCAGAGGTACTGCGGCCACGTTCTGTGCACGGACTCGGAGAGAGAAAAACGGCGTGGTCTCGTAGTCCAACGGCTCTGAAACTAAAATGGATGCTGAGCCATCTTCCCGGTTGGGGGAGAGGTAGAAACGCACTGGCATGTTGGTCTCAGGAACCATTCCGTCCTCTAGGTTGTAGGTCACCCTGGGGTCACCGAGCTGAGAGGTTGCCTTGATTGTCTGAACAGGATGAGAAGCCCAAGCCTCAGGTTATGTCAAATTTATAGAAATTAAATTAAAATTGAATAAATAAATACAATGTCTTGTTATTATGGCAGCTAAATAAATTATTAAATAGTTATACTTGTGTCCTGTACATACAGATGTTTTTTTGTGCTTAAATCAGCTCATTATTACCAAACCCACTATAACAACATAAATATAACAATACCAGTTGTCAACCTATATTTTTTTCTATATTTGTGGTGGTTATGCTAATTGTCTTTTTGCTTTAGCTTCATGCATAGAACTCAGCTGCTTTGAGCTGCTTAGCTACTAAAAGAATGTTATTGTTTTGAGAATAAAGGAACAGTTTCACATTTTGGGAAAATGTGGTCTTCCGCTTGCTAGCAGAGAATTAGAATTATTAGATTTATTAGATTTTAGAATTATGAGCTGGGAGGCAATGACCCTGGTTTTAACTGAAAACAAAATTTGGACAGAACCAAGCCATTCTTTATGCTGAGATAAGCTAACAGCCTCAGGGCATTGCTCGAAAATTAAGACTCAAACATCAGAGCTGATCTTCTCGTCCAAATCCTGACTAGTAAGCAAATAAATATATTTCCCAGTGGGCGAGAAAACACTTGTTCACCTGTTGCCTTCCAGCGAGATCACTAGCTCAATAATGTCATGAGTGGTCAAAAAGAAGCCACAAATATATTACATTTTGATATTGGGCCAATTGATTTTCTGCAATAACCTGAATTAACCTTTATCCTAAAGGTGAAGACCCTTGTGAAAAATTTCCACAACAGAGGACATATTCTAACATTTACAGATTTGTAAGTGATCAATCAACAGTGTATTCAGAGCACAAAAAAGCACAGTGGTTAATGCTCAGACTGTGCACAACAAACTGTCGGTCACAGCAACTCACAACAGCACGACAAGGAAACCTGCATTACAACACGCAGTCATTTCTAATGTAGGTGTCTGTCATACCACTATGGGAGTGTCCCTGGCCGTGTTCTCAGGAATGACCACGCTGTAGCTCTCCTCTTCCCAACGTGGGGGCTGATTCTTGACATTGGTGATGGTGACTGCCAACTCGACAGAAGTGTTTCGCTCGCCACCGTCGGTTGCCACGATGTCCCGTGTAATATATGTCCTCTGTGGTCAGGAGAAACAGTTCACATTATCACCGTGGCATTTAGAGCTAGGACAATTTAGATTTTTGAAAACTGGACCCCCGCTTGGTCAAAGCAATTCACTGTGAAATTCTAATGGCCGCTAATGTAGCTTTACCGACAATTACACCTTTATCTAGCAGGACAAAATACTACAAAAGCCTAATGCACCATAGATATGGCAATAAAACTAACTAATAATAGCCCACAACTCACCTTTGAGTAGCTTGTGGCTTTTACTTGCTGTGCAGCAGTAAATAGTAGCAATAATGACAAAATTTGCATAGCTGGGTTTTTAAACAAACCAATTTCTTGTGTGAATGGGTGCGTGGCTGACGCTCATAGCAATCAGCACACGATCAGCTGATCTGCAGTAATGACTTTACACTCCCGTTTGACCCTAAACTTGTTCTGTGGACTCCACTGTGACGGCCACTTAATTAAGCCAAGAACAACAGAAGCTGCAGTGCGAGTCTCACAAAAATGTATTACGGCATTATTTATGTTGCACAAAAGTGCCTCTACTTTTGTTACATAATTAAACCACTAGGAAATAAAGGGGTAGATTTGACCAAAGCAGTATTTTATGAAAATACTGAAAATTTCCTAGAGAGGTGATTAGAGTGTTTGATTCTGTTTATCTTAATTAGACAAAGTGTAACGTGAACATTAAAATCACATCAGAATAAAGGAAGAAAGCCTCTAAAACTCCTAAATGGTCTTTTTTGTTTACATGAGGTGATTTTATTTCTTTCTAACCACTAGCAATAAAAGATAATGCAAGTTACAGTTATACCATTTTGTCACCAAAGAAATGCTCAAATAAGTTTTCATTTATTACAATGTATGTGTATATATATATATATATATATATATATATATATATATCGCTATAACACCACGCTAATATATATATATATATATATATATATATATATATATATATATATATATATATCGCTATAACACCACGCTAAAATAAGAGTTTATTATGGTGAATTGCCTTTTGTCACCGTAGGGGTTGAGATCACGAGTGTAAAGAGCATTTCCTTTAGATTTCTGTTATCAACCGCGTAGACCCTGTGTTGTGAATAAACCTACGGTATTGCCACAATCCCGAACGCATCTGTGTCCGTGTGCATCACCTTACCGGCTGCCGCTACCGCCCCCCGCCCCCCCCCCCCTTCCCTCTCTCAAGTTACGACGGAGATCCGTTCCTGAGAATGTGTCGCAACCGAATTTCGACGCAAGTCGGACCATACTAATGAGCATTTCCTTTAGATTTCTGATATCAACCGTGTAGACCCTGTGTTGTGAATAAACCTACGGTATCGCCACGATCCCGAACGCATCTGTGTCCGTGTGCATCTCCTTACCGGCTGCCGCTGCACCCATAAGAAACACTATTGCATAAATGCAATTCATACTTATGCAACTCTATTATTGTGCTGCAGTAGCCAGATAAAAAGGAATCTCACTTAACTTGGAAATTACATTTTCTATTCCTGGTACAACTCCATTAGTATTACAATTCCTTTCCAAAGCTTGAAACCAGAGAACAAAGATCATAATATGTCACGCCCAATATGGACCTAGCGCCAGCTGCGTTTACAGTGACTGAATGGCTTTATAATTCAATTTGAGGAAAACGTGTCGTATCCAAACCAGAAAATATTTATAAAATATTCTAGATATGGACACAGAACCCATTCCATCTCTTTCACTGTAGTCTCCAGGGAGGTGCACTCCCACACAGGGCGTTCACACTGCATGAGTTTGGCTCTGGTTGTACCGTCTTAAGGCGTAAGAATAGCGACTGTTGTTCAGTTGCCAAACTTCATATTCCATTGAAATGAAGCAAGTGGCACTTTTCTGCAAACTTTCAGTTTGTTACCTTTCAGTATTTCAAGTTCATGAGCATCAACTAGTGACGGCCAGTTTGATGATCTTTGTGGGTACTTTCATTTTGGATTCAATTATTGATGTCGACAACAAGCAATTTGCCTTTTGAAAAGAGCTCTTTGATTTACCTTGATGGAAAAGATCTTTCCTTAAGTGTATAACGGCGCATTTTCCTTTTTTCAGTTTTCAGCACAAAGGTAATCGTGTTTTATCAGATTATTTGCGAGCATAATCTTCCAGCTTCAAAACAGTTTCACAAGCCTTCGAAAAAATTAAAATAAAACACGACTCGTCTTAAGCTGCTGCATGTTTGTCAAAGTCTCGGAGGATGAATTCAAATTAAAATGTCTCGAATTCAATATATCAAAGCCAGGGTATTTGAGATGGACGGAGTCTTGGTTTGTGATTAAAAAGCTTCATTAAAGAATCTGTGCCATCCATTTAAATACATTTTCAAAGCCTTTTGATGCATGTTTAAAAGGTAAAATTCAGTGACAGAGCAATAAACAGAACTGCAGTAATCAAATATAACAACAGGAGTCCAAAGCAGGTAACATCTATTTTAAATAATTTGTTTAGTGCCTTTCTATCTTCTTTCTCTGTAGTCTTTTCGCATGTCGCACCTCTGGGAGTCTACAGATTGGGCGTAGCAGACAGAGGCACTTTGAGGTGGCTCATTCATTAACTTTGTTGACGCAAGCCCACAGGCGTTATATAGACTGCGTGTGCATGTGTGTGTGTGTGTGGACTGACAGAGGGCCAGGTAATAACTGCTGACTGACCTGTGATATGGGCTGGTTAACGTAGACCCATCCGGTGACAGGGTTGACCTGCAGGTACTCGGGCTGCTCCAGCGACATGGAGTAAGTGATGGCGGCGTTGGTGCCAAAGTCATCATCGTGAGCTGCTACACGAAGAAAACTGGTGCCAACCAAAGTGTCTTCTCGCAGAAAATCTACAGGGTGTAAAAAAACAACAACAACAAGTATGTGTGAGTTGAATTTTATGAAGCTGAGAGGATAGGAGCGGTCAAGCATGAGGGTTGTTACAGACATTTTTTTATAATGCATAAGTAATTTTGAGTTTTACCACCAGGGACACCAACGTATTTTTAATGCCCATTTCACACAAACATGCAATTCATTAAACAGGGTAATGAATGTTTTTTTTTATTGCATATAGCCACCCACATTTCTATCTCACCCTGTCTGCTTTAGCACTTTGAAGGGTATTGGATATGGTCTGCTTCAGTGATTCAGTGATATTTATATTTCATTTGAATACCAGGAACACTTACACTCGTAGCGCAAATTCTCAAACTTGGGGCTATTGTCATTCTGGTCAAGTATTTGGATGGTGAGCTGACAAATGCCGATGAGCGGCTCCTCTGCCCAATCAGTGGCGGTTACGGTAATAGAATACTCTCTCTGCCGCTCCCTGTCGAAGCGTCTGGCTGTCACAATCACTCCTGCAAATGCAGAACAAGAATCAGCCTTGTTCCCGGATCCCCGCCAAAACATAACCACATGAAAACATACACACTTGTTCATCCGCAGTTACACCCATCCATGTGTACATCCACTCATCCATCGGCCCAATAAATCATCCATCAGTCTCTCTGTCCATCAAGTCACACGCTCATAAATCAAGAAAACAAGCAAAGAGTCAACAGTAAGCCGAGCTTCCCTTCATGTGCAGCGACTTTGGCATTTGACTCATATTCTTAATCACTGAAATGGGAATTATTTGAACATTCGTGGATCATCGCAGTTCAACTGCAATGGCAGTTAGAGACGTCAGTGGTAGATGGTAGATTCTGTGCTCTTGGTCTAAATTAGACCTATTTTTACCCAGACAATGTATGGTCATGCTACCTGTGTCTGGATGGATTCTAAAGGCGGGCATGGCGCTGTCTCTGTGCATTAGGCCATATTTGACTTTTCCATTTGCTCCCTCATCTGCATCCACAGCATGCACTTGCAACACAAAAGTCCCCGATGGCTGGTTCTCCAGCACTGAAGCCTGCTCACGATATTGCTGGCACTGAAATAGAGAGTGGGAGAGGGGTGAAAATGGAGAGACACATATGCAAGAGACCATTCTCATAGAGCATATAAGAATATTTTGTCAAAATACGTTGCATAATTGAGATTATATGGATCAAAGAAAATGAAGTCATTAAGTAGAAGGTCAAAACACATGCATTAAGCATAATATAAAACTATAGATCTGAAGAAATAAAAACACATTCTGATTTCTTTTAAGAGACAGCATTGAACAGCTTAGGCAAGAATTCAATCCGTTCTCTCTAATGAAAATATGCCCTAGATAAGGAGCTGCTCTCTGGAGCCTCCTTTCCTTTTTTTTTTTAATCAGATATAAACGCTTGATATTCTTTCAACAGAATGACCGTGAAAAAAAGAGAAACTGTGGGCATGGAGGAAAGAAAGAGAGGGAGAGCGATAGATCAAAGGACGTGAGCAAACAACAGAGGAAAGAATAATGCGAGAGTCATTGGGAAGTAATGGCATAAACAGTAGCTCTTCATAAATATATGCTAGTTTCGATGGCTCTGTGGCTTAATTTGATATTGGAACTCATAAAAAAGTTGCCGAGACTTCCAGCCCAGACAAAAGACCTCAGGAATTTGAACTCAGTGTTAGTATGCCTTCTGCGTAAGTTCAAGTCATTCCTAATTAACCAGGAAGTTAATTAAACACGTATGGTATATTGTGATGATTTTGCACTTTTTTTTTCCTGAAATTAATTGAAATCCCAACGGAGTGCCTAAAGATAGAGTGGGTGTGCAGGCTAATCAGAACTCATGGGAAAACAGAGAGGAGAGAGAGCGGCCAGGGAAATGAGAACGGCAGGGCGAAAAAGAAGAGCACTGATGAGCTGGATGAGAACAGGGAGGAAGGGAGGATGAAGTGCACTTAGAGGACTTAGAGGGTGAGACAGGTAGACAAGAGGCCATGATTTAAAAACCGACAGATACGGCTATCCAAATGTAGCAAAAATTTGCCAGTTGCTTGGCCAGAAACTCTTGTGTAGCAACTGGTCCTTTCAAAAATAGCACAGATATCAATATGGTTGACCAGAGCCCTATAGCTAGTATGAGTTGACAGTGGTATCGATCTTCCCAAAGCGAGCGAGTTGAACCCCACGTTCAACTATGTTGTTAAAAATGCGCAAAGCTTAATTTTGGTGTTTTCCCAACTTGTGGCCCATTTTCTCTGCCATTCGGAACCACGTGCCTCTGCTGTAAACATAGCGAGTCCGGATTCATCATTGATACATTGGTGATTCCACATGTTTGCCAATGAGTTTGGATGAAAAAGGAAATAGTCCCCAGCATCAGCTATAAGAAGCAGGCTACAGGTAATGAGTTTTCCTCACCTCCTCAAATACAGGTTTGTTGTTGTTGACATCGTCGACTCCAACGATGACTCGAGCGGTGGAGGAGAGAGAGTGCGGCCCACCCGATGCGTTGTCATCTGTGGCTGTTACGTTCAGGACATACTCCAGTCCTTGAAGCTTGGGCAGGGGAGTGGAGCGGAGACGAATCAGGCCTACGGACACCAAAGGCCCATTCAATGACACATTATAAGAGATGGTAGATCACAACAGAGCAGATGCAACCATTCTTTTATTCATTAAGGAGCAGGTGGTTGCTACTGTGGCCTTGTGTGGTAAAGGATGAGCTATCAACAGAAACAGCAGAAAACGGCATAGTGCTTGTTGTTTTTCTTGAAATCAGGAGAGAGATAGCCACAAAAAGGTAAAAAAAAAAACCTGATATGCAGACTAAATCCAAAAACCAATTTCACAGTGGTGATTGCGTCACGTTTTTAATCCAGTAATTGCATGCTTGCTCTAAAGATGCACATCCGACTGGAGCAGCCGCACAAAAACGTAAACCAGTAAGTGACTCGGGTTGGAAGTTAACCAGGTTCAGCAGATGCCTATTACCTGTCCCTCTCTCGCCGTTTGTCTGTTTTCATGTAGCAGTCGAGATAAAAGTCGGGATAAAAGGATGCAGCGTCTGAGTCAACAGCTTTCTTGTCAACAGAAACACAAAAACATCAGAGGTTGCGGGAAGAGCGCGCCGCCTGTGATGTGGGGGAAACTCATTGAAGTGAGCGCATCGGGAGGCTCCCCCCTTCCCTCGGTTCGCTCGTTGTGTTTCAATTCATCACTTTCAATGCTCTTAATTAAAGACAACGCAGTATGCTGATACACACAGACGCTAGCGCCTGACTTGCCTCCCCTTCAATTTACTTGTGAGCCTGGCTGCCAGCAGAGATGGGTCCTAGCTCCTAATGACGGTGCGTGACACCGCCAGCACTGTACCACTACATTAAAATAAGTGAACTGTGGGATGTACACGGTAATTCCTCCAGCTTAAATGTCAACCTTGTTTACAAATGCGACATGAGCTGTAGCAGCTATTGAATGAGCCAGCACTCTTCCTATATACATACAGTAAGTGCAGAGTGGTTTCCCCGCACCCAGGGTACGTCAACCTTAGCGATTTCTTGCACTGAGGACGCACCGAAAGGTTGAGAAGAATATAAAAAGACAACACAAAAGAAAGAGGCGCTGGCAGAGCGCAGCCTGGAGATTGTGAGCTATGATAGAGCAGTTGTTGTGAAATTGAATTGAAAGGGTTGGGTGACAAATGTCACAGCGATTGCCACTGGTTTCGGATCAAAGGGTAAATAAAAAAGATAAACTGTGCAGTCGCCTGTTCTAGAAAGCGCAGAAACAAAAGGTGGAGCGTGCTTGCTGTATGGACAAAAAGGAAAAACCAAGTGTGCGTGTTTCCAAAATAACCTCGTTGTTTATATTTATGACCCTAATAATAGAAAAGGCATCGCGCGTATTGGAATTCCAGACTTTAATAACAGCTTTCAATATCTTTCCATATCGACTTTGAAAGTAGAGGGCGTTCATTGCGCACCACTGTAGCCGGAATGTATTAGAGGAAATTGAATGTGTGATTTGACGGAAAGCCTGTCAATTACGGTCAGAGCTGCGAATGTGAAGCCTGGATGGAAAATGAAGAAGTATCACCTTTCTGGCTGTCAATGATGAAGTTTCCTTCCTCGTTGCCTGCTGTTATGGAGTAAATTATACCATCGCCATCTGGGTCTTTGGCTAGAACTGTGGCAACCAGGGTGTTGGGGCCCGCGTCCTCGGATACAAATGTTCGATATCTGCAAAGAGGAGCTCAGGTTTAACAGGTCTGAGAGAGTGAGAATACATTGGAAGTCACGAGTCAATACACGCAGAGAGAAGATATGGATCATTTACACAGTCCAAAGCATCAGCAAGCTTATGGCTGTTGCTTTGGCTTGTCACTGTGATTTAACCTGTGCTCTTAGCTGGCACCAGAGACAAATGATAATGTCGACTGGGATGTAGGAGTCATCGAACAAACGGCGCTTCCACATACCCGGCCCACTGTGGCCCATTTGATCCAGTGCCTTTTAAAATGTCAACAGTGATTTGCTTGCGCTGTGGTGCCGGGCAGCAGGATGCCCATCGAGAAACGGGGGACTGATTTACCACTGTGGTGCAAAGCACAACAGGGTGGAGATGAACTGCGTGACTTGGAGGACGCGCAGATGAAGAGAAATGGAGAACGGAGCAGAAGGCAGGAGAGCAGAGAGGAGCAGGTGACAGGAAGGGGTGGGCGCCACAGAAATGATGGGCGGCGTGATCGGTGGGAGTGGGAAAGTGGCGCTAGATAAAAGAAGGGGCGGCGTTCTCACCGAGTTTGAGTTGTATCGTCAGCAGAACTCATCCCCTGTGTGATTTTCGGCTGTATCGTCTGCTAATGTGCGCGTCTGTGTGGGTATGTGTGTATGTGGGAGCGGGGGGGTGAGGGTAGAAGGGTGCGGGGGGTTTAGAGATCAGTGTCTGCGGTGTGAAGTCAGAGGTGATTGATGGTTTACAGAAGAACGCTGATGGGTGATTCATCTCCGCCAGCCGCCGTAGTCTCTGTGGCAACACGAGTGACCTGTAATCTGTCACTCGGCTCTGAGGCCACCTCTCCACACTGCTGTGGGATGAGACATAATGTACACACTCCTGCTACTTTTCTTCCTGAAGCATCTCCCTGCGTCTCACTGAGCTGTGAAGTTATGCTCCTGTCTGTCTGCTGGCCTGTGACTCCGGCAATTTGCATTTCTATAGGCTCTCGCTCTGTGGACTCTTCACTCATTTAGTCTCTCTGCGGGTCATTCAGATGCAAACCAGGACAACTTGCCAGGAAATAATCATCTATCCAATCGCACGTCCGAGTATGTCATTTAGTTTGACATCAGCCTGACACGGCGTGCATCAGTCTACCTCTGCCCTCCACTGCCCTCACAGCATTTATTTACATGTCAGTGAGCCGAGTGATGAAGCAGCCAGCACAGCCTCCGTGGCAAAGCGCCTGCATCTCCACCTATCTGTCTGCTGCTCTGGCAACAGTATTTGTCTGACTGCTGACAGGCTTCTCTGTCTATCTGCATACGGTATCTGACTGGCTGTCTGCTGTCTATCCACCACATCTGTTTTGGTATTCTCTACATGGTTGCCCTGCAACCGGGCTCCAGTTTTTTCCTTTTTTTTTTTTTTGCTCCTCGGTCTTTCGTTGTTCTCTCTGCAACCCCACCTCTCTTCCCACCTGTTTGTTTGGCTCTTTGTCTAGCGACCCACTGAGACTGACACCTGACAATGCAGCCAGAGCGGGTACCAGAGGTCTGCAGAGCTTTTCTGTGAAGGTCGCCAAAACATGACGGACAAGGCTGAGTCACAGTGGCATTTGCTGCCCACCCACTCATGCGGCGTTGCCAAAAAGACAAGAGAGGACACAATGGATTTGCGTCCGTATGTCGGTTTATGATGTACCTTCAGAGAAGGACAAAGGTGTAAAGCTGTGTGAATGCTTGATTTTACATTCGTGTCGAACAAGAGGCCTGTTTGGAACAAACAAGCTATGAGAATCACAGTGTCACACAGTGTTTGTGGTTCGCAGGAGAAGTGAGTAACAGAATGTTTTGATGCCAGATTACTCCAATTGGATCAAATGCAATGAAATCATTTATAGTGACGCTGATTATGGTTATTAACAGCTCATATAGATGAAATATGAATATATGTGTGTGTGTGTGTATGTGCGTGCCCGCCTCATTGACTGTATATCAAAACCTGAGCTTGCCGTCACTGTTCGCACTTGCCAAGTAATAACTGCATTTGTTTTCACTGGCATGAGTTATTTCCCATTTCCATTTTCCATGAGTTATTCCCATTGTTACCTTTGTGATTTGAGACTTTCACAATGCATTATTATTATTATCCTCTACTCTTTCATAGCAGCAGATGTGTAATGTCTTCACCCTGTTTGCTCCAAACAGCTTGCAAGGGCCAAGGTGCAGTTTACGCTATTATATTACTAAATCAGTAAATAACAATTGTCTATTGTAATACTTTATAATCATAATAACACAAATGTCAACTAGATGGGTATCACATGTAAATTAAAGAAAAAAAATCCATCTATTATAACCACATACTAATTAATAATATATTATAAATCATCAGCAGCTGGAAGAGCGTCGTCTAAACTTGTCATCTTGGTGACAAAGCTAATTTTTTGCTTTTAGTATACGGGCAACAGTTTATATGGCATAACAAGTGCAGATTGGGCATCTTGATGATGTGAAAATGAACTTACAGTGTAACTGTGTTATTGAAAATCAATATATACACAATGACTACTTTTTGTAATTGCTTATTGATCTACTCATAGATTGTTTGCGCCTTAGCGTTGCACATTTTTATTCAATATACAGTAGAGTCAGCCATATTTCCACTTCTCAACAGGCAGATATTGTTAAAAAACTATATAACCAATATCAGCACTCTCTTGAAGTCCACATCTTGGTCCTGAGTCGCAGGACTTATCAGAAACCAAATACTTGATATACAGTATACTATATTAGTGCTATGTTCCAAAGTCACAGCAGTTGTGAATGTAGATGTAGGGGTGTATTTTGTAAGTGTAAGAGACAAGATGCTCACACAGGCTGGGAGAACTCAGGGGCCTCATCGTTGACATTTGCCATCCTCACACGGACTGTGGCCGTGCCGGAATGAGGCTCGTCCCCGTTGTCCACTGCCATCACCACAAACTCATACAGATGGTTAGGTCTCTCATAGTCCAGCCGGCCTGCGGGGAAAATAGTCCCGTGTGGCGAGATGCTGAAGTCCGGGCTCATGGTGTAATAGGTGAGCTCAGCGTTTAACCCAGAGTCACAGTCCGTGGCTAACACTGATGAGAGGGAAGAAGGACCATCAATTAACAGTTAATCGAACAGAGCTGATGAGAAGGCAACGGCTGATGAATATGTTGACATCTGTCTAGATCATTATCTTTTTATAGCTTTGCTAAACATGTCATCGATCATAGGCTCTGACAGCTACAAACACGCGAGCCCAAACTGCACTGCGCCCCCTCCAGAGTGATTCCCACCATTCGTAAAAAATAAGCTTAAAGAGAAAAAGACGTGACAAATTAAATGGATGTGGGTTTTTTTTTTCCTTACAACTACTTCATTCTGAGGCAATCATACAGAAACTGTACAGATTTTATTTAAATATGTGCTGATACTATACAGCTAGAATATCTAAACAAATGGTTGCAAACCTAGTTAAAGTCTTCTACCACATTGCAGATTTCGTATTCTTTCCATGTCTTCATTTTCTCAGTGTCAAGCATCAGCAACAGCAGCCTGTGCTGCATTCTCCGCTCCATCTCAGCAACTTGTAATATGGCCTGAGCCTGGCAATTAACCATACACTTTCTGTGGAGTCTGTGTGTTATGATTGACTTGTTAAATGATAATTAGTCAAGGAATAAACCCTCTGTCACTACAGTTATAGCTTAAATCTTCCTAACCAACCACCTCAGTAAACTGATCGCCTCGTTGATGGGGATTTCACTCCCTCTGTACCACCAAACATTTCATTATCTTGCTGCGCAGTCCACCAGATCCAGATTTTGTGTGCACCCCCCATCTGAGATGGCATTTTGGGCATTCATCTGTGGAAACTACTGAACTACGGAGTCATACATTTGCATGCTGCATCAGCTTCAGTCTATTTGTAGCATAAAGCTGTAACTTTCCCAGTGACACAGAGAAGACTCTCTCTAACTTTAATCCCTCCTGTGCTCATTTATTTGTATTGGGGAGCATTTTCTGCTTCCACTGACTGTGGTGCTGTGGCGACAATTTCTGCCACTCCACTTTGCTTGTTTAAATGTTTTCACTTTCTCTCAGCATGAGGAACAGCTGCCCAGCCAGCGATCTCCAGCATACCACCCTTTTGTAGCACATGGGGATGGATGTCCCACAGGCAACAGCATTCAAAGTAAATGTGAAAAAAAAAATCATGAATAATGGGACTTTTTTTTATATTTATTGCACATTTTCGGACTTGTCAAGGCTACGTCTGCCTTGAGCCACTGTTGATTAGTGAGCATAGTGTAACAGACTGAGAAAAAAATGTTAAGGTACTCTGAGGTTGTAGCTAGATATTGCACTCTAAGGTGCATATGATGATGCCGTGGTGTGTTTTTAATGATAGGTCTTCGTAAGTTAAGGAACATATGGCTGGAATGCAGGCCTCCAATGTCATTATTGTGTATTTGCACAGGTTGTGAAGTAGCCTACTGATGACAAGAACACTAATAGGAAATGATAAGGTAGCCTCATGTCATTATAAATGTGCTGACATGCCATAATACAAGAAATAAAAATCACAACAAATAATGGCGTCTTTTTAGCAGTTAAATCAAGCATACTGCTGTTTATGGTCACAGATCTGACAGATCTGTTAGTGCTACATTTTTCAACTTGCAAAAATGAAAGTATTACTTGAGCAGAGGCTGAAACAGTGACTCGTGGTCTGATCTGCAGCTTCCTTCCTAAATGCATCTGTTGTTTTCAGTGGAGAAAAAATGGCTTTTTGGATAATTTCTCTGTTGAGTTCAAAAAGAAACAGATGGATGTGGTATATGGGATCAGAGGAGCCTCACCCTGCAGCAAGGATGTTGCCGTGGTTACTGTCTCAGGAACTCCATCCACACTGTAGATGGACTGGAGAAACTCCGGGACACAATCATTCTCATCCGTTATCAACACCTGAACCTGATTAGTGCCATCGTAATGGAGGAGAGGAGAGGAGAGGAGAGGAGGGGAGAGGAGAGGCAAGGAGACAGAAGAATTCTAAATTAGGCTCTCTTAAAAAAAAAAAAACTCAAACAAGAGACAACCACATGAAATTCACTTTACAGGAAGTCGACCCCATAACATAATCTAAATTGCAATTTATACCTTCTCAAGTTGCCAGGTTAATACATCCTTTATCTTCCACTTCATGATTTTCCTGAGTCAAAAATAGAAATATTCTGACCATATGTGTACCTCACGGTGTGTTTTTGACAAAGGCCCATAGCTGCCCTCCACCCTACAAGCTCCCTGTCACCGCTGTGTGTAAAGTGTGAGGTGACAGCTGAGTAATAGTCCTGAAATAGCCGGGGTAGGTTTTCCCATTCTCCATGTCCTGCTCCACAACGTGCAGCTGAGCAGAGAGCGATTTTTCCCCTGCAAGCTCTGTGGTGCAAAGTGACTGACGTGATAACTGAGCACAAAAAATAGTTAGATTACTAATTTAAATGGTACAGAATTCATGAATAGTTCATACAAAAATGTGTTGGTGAAATAAATTTTGTTTGTGAAATAAATTTTTGGATTTTGAGTCTTTATACCAACATGTATTTCGCTCAGCTCCTCTCGAGACCACTCTCTCAGCAGGAAAGCACTTAGTGAGACACAGGAACAAAAGAGGTGAAACATAGTGCATAAAAAAAAAAAATCATTTGGGCCACCTGGTCCACTTGTTAACCTTTCAGAACGATTCAGACTTGCCATTCAGGTACACAGCCTCAAACCCTCTAACTCTGTCCTTTGAGGCTATTACCCAGTGGTATAGGTCAGCACAGGGATCAGATCACTGCTGTTGATGCACCATTAGTCTGCTGATATGAGCCACAAACACTGAGGTCAAAACTTGACCAAGAGCTTTGTGAATGTCCCATGAGAAGGCACAACAAAGCCAAGCTCAGCAAAAGTGTTTTTTTCTTTTTTATTATTTTCATTTAGCACTATAGGAGAAAATGTGGTGGTGGTGGTGGTGGTGGTAGAGGCAATAATTCTCCAGTGACTCTCTAACTGAACTAACCTCTGTGGCAGCACTAAGGCTGCCGGGCTCCTCACTGGCTCGCACCATCAGCAGGTAGCGTCGCTGGTCACTCTCATAATCCAGCGCCCTGGTCAGGCTGATTTCCCCTGTTTCCTGTTGAATGCTGAAAAGGCTACTGGGATTGATAAGCAGGCTGTAGCTGATTGGCTGCTTCTGGAAGGAAATGGCAACCACCACCAGGAAGCTACAGAACCAGAGAGAGAAGGGAAAAGCAGTCGTTGCTATTTGATCCCAGCTGCACACATGTTCAATTAAAATCGAAATACACTTTTCTTACACCAGCGCTGCACTGTAATGAAATCAGTTTCTCTACAGCCCATTGACTATTGCCATTAACACATTCATTTAGTACTTGTCAGTTCTGTGTAATGTAACACTATTATGAAGACGTTTTCTGGTTAAGAAAGTTAGCGTTCTCTAATGATGTGGGATAACGACACGTCAAATCATGTTTGAGAACACAGGTGGGATCAAATTAATATTCATCCACATAGAGTAGACCTTAACAGGAAGATGGTGGAAAGCTATACCACAGAGAAGATAGCAATTTTATGCGAGTCTGGTTATTACAGGACATGCTTTTATGCAAGTATTATATTATGGTGTTGCATTGAATACTATTTTTTCTTATATTGTTTTGTGTGTTTGTTTGATTGTTTTTGCTCTGTGTTTGTGCAAATGGCCCTTTTCACAGCAGCCAGAGAACAGGAGAGCAAAGATAATATAAGTTAGTGATAGCATAACAATGGCTTTATTAAATTCCAGTTTCACAGTAAGTCATGACTGTGTGACAGTGAAGCAGAATGAAAAACACCAGGACCCTGAAACTAAAGTGGCAAAATAGAATTCAGCCATCTGCTGTTGGATTATTTACATGTGGTTTTCCTACTGTGACACGTCAACTCGTCTGCCAAGAAAACAAACAATATAGGACTGAACAAAGGGCATTTGATAGAATGCTACCTGGACAAAAAGGTATATTTGTAACACACAGACCTATGAAATACTTGGTTTTTGTAGTGCTGTGATGTTGCGTGCGGTACTCACGGCTGTCCTTCAGGCGTGTTCTCCGGTATGGAGATGGCGTAGCTAATGTTGGTAAATTGTGGCGCTCTGGCTCCTGCCGTCACAGAGAGCATGGCAGGTGCACTGCGGCTGCCCAGGCCGTCAAGGGCCACCACACTTAACAAATACTCTCTGTCCCTCTGCAGCACCAGCCCTGTGGTCACCACCTGGCCTGTGTTCTTGTCTACGGCAAAGCAACCGTCACCACCTACAGGGAAACGCAATAACGTTACTTCTCAGTGCTGGATTCAAACCAGTTTGAGTGCAGCTGGCGTGAATGCTAACGCAGAAATGGTATCCAAATGCCATTTTGAGATACTCTGCCTTGCTATGTTTAATGACTCCAACCCAACAGCACAGCTCTTTTTTCCCACTTTTTCCGATAATATACATAATTCCTGTTCAAATAAGATATTTAACCCAGTGTTTCTGTGCATTTGATTTACTTATCAAAATTCTATCAGTGACATGAACTAAACTCATAAAAACACTGCTGTGTTTTAACATAATCTTTTTTTTGTAAGGACAATAATCAGCCTCTTTTTAGCTTGATCAATGTGCACAATGCTCTTATCGACCTTACAAAGAACTGACGATACAATAACCCATTTATTTAGCTATTCACAGCTGTTTTATTTAACTGGTATTTTGTATTCAGGAAGTATGACAGACTTTCGGCTTTGACTTTAAGATGAAATAACATTTGTTCATTATACTGTTTCTTCTGTCCTAAGTGACGTACAAATTAGGTATAATCTACATTCGATTATGGAGACACGTTCGGGAATAACTGCCTCAACACTCAGATCTGTTGACACCAGTGGCGACAGGAATACACCACTCATGCAACTATTTATTCACTGCTGTTATGATAGCAGTTGTTTTTTTGTTTTGTTTTGTTTTTGCTGTGCTGTGCATTGTGCAGCAGTGTGCTAATAAAAGCACATGGTTGTTTAATGAGAAATCTTAAACCCTAACCTATCAAATTTAGGAATTGTGAGAAACACTAACTTTTGGGGGGGAGGAGGGGGGTTTAAAGGAAAGATTTAAATATTTTTTTCACTACTGAAAATATTTTTTTAAAAAAAACAGGGTCAGACAGGATGACCTCACTCTTTAAAAGATCAGCTACTCTCATCCTCTTGAGATCTTAAATGTTAAGCATGGGATAATAGAGGGTGTTTTGAAATAAGGTCCAGATTACTTTGAAGGGAAATTAGGTATTTTGTACGAGCTTTCAGAAGCAAGCCTCATACTTACACATGTTCTTAGCATCGTTGTACCGCGGGTACTTTGTGGTAATTGTGGTTTAACTCACATCAGGGAGCTGCGTGATGGACTGATGTAAGTCAGGGGGAGTCAGCAGGATTTCGCAAACCCCCATTGGCAAGATTAGCACACACACACCCCATCTTTGACATGCCAACAAACCTCTATCCCCAAACCACCAGGGGGTATACTACTCTGGCTGGCTTCCAAACATCCACTGAGTGTGTGTGTGTGTGTGTGTGTGTTTGTGTGTGCGTGTTTGCCCGATTCTGTGTGTGTTTGAAATAAAGAGAAGTAGACAGATAGACAAGAGTGCACGGTAAGTCCATATACAAATGTGTGACAGCCTCTAGCTGTATCTGCGATTGTGTGCATGCTCGTGTGTGTGTGTGTGTGTGTGTGTGTTTGTATGTGTGTACAAGAGAGAAATGGACTGAGACGCAGAGGCAGGGAGAGATGGGGTGACGGGGAGACAGAGAAACTAATGGATACCTAAAGAGTGTATGGATGCATGAATGGATGTGTGAACGCCTGTGGCTGCTGGTCTCCTCAACTGTGCTGCTGTCTGACAAGTTGGATTTCTTTCGAAAGCTTGGTAGTCCATCAACCCATTGTAACAACAACACAACGTGGTTTAATACCACTTTGCTCTGACGCATCGTGCGCGCGATTGTGTTTGTGCATACACTTACCATCCAGCAAAAAATATTCCACCTCGCCACTTTTGCCCTCATCACCATCTTGAGCCTGAAGCTGGTAGACAAACGTGCCTGTCGGTGCCTCAGGGGACACTACAGCCAGGTACGGGTACGGCTTCATCATCCACTCAGGGACGCTGTCATTGACGTCAGTGATCTTTAGCTTCACCTTGTTCAGGTACCAATCTGGGCCTGGGGATAGTGCAGAGAGAGCGACAGAACTGTGGTTACTAAAAGTGACAGCTGTCACGTAAGCGTGTGTGTGTATGTGTAAATGCATGACAAACAGCCGGGGGAATCCAAAGCAGCGGGAAGCAGTGAGTCAACTGGGGGTACAGGTATGCAGGATATCCTCTGCTTTGGAATAAATCTCAGCCATTCCTGTATTTGCAGTGCGGAAGTGATGCCACTACAGTCTCAGCTGAACTCCAAATTTTGGTTGAAGTCAATTACCACACTGACATGAATGCAGCAACTACTTGCTGTCTTCCCACTTCTCTGTGCTTCCCCATAGTTCCCCGGTCTGAGAGATTGCTGTGATTGGATGTCAGGGGATGTCTGTTCGGGCCTGTGGTGGAGGATGGTGGATGTGACATTGTCCATCCATTCTCCATCAGGGCTCCCATCCAGGCATCCAGACGCCCAGGTTCCCATGAGAGAGCCTCACCTGCAGGCTCATCTACCAAGTCTGTGTAAAGCTCCCTTGATCTTCCCATGGGGGGGGTGGCGCCTCATGGCTGCATGCATTTTGTCACCTGTACACTGCCTCATTGGAGAGAATAAGAAGATTTCCAAGAATCCAATTACCAACTCACTCACACTGAGCCGGAGCAGACAGCCAGAGTGCACAGCAGCTCTAAACTAGAAGCTGTGTACAACCGCACTGCACTCTATGTGACAGAAATGCACCGTGCCTTTTGTTGGAACTGATAGCAAGGGATCGGTATCCACATTAAATACCATGACATGACCTGAAAACTATGCATAAAAAAAACGTCTCATACTGTCACAGGTCTGATCTAGGGCACTTGATGTGTAGAATCTATTCCTGCGAAGTGGAGCAAGTCACAGAATTGTGAGCCGAGCCACTATTTCCGCAAATATCTGCTGTGATCTTTCATCAACGCGGCATGAAGGAATGTCAGAGGAGCTGCCAACCAGTTCAGCAGGCTGCTCTCCACAGAGGCCATGTGCTTCACCCTAGAGAGGAAGAACCCCCCCTGCCAGGACAAACACACACGGATATAAACACAACCAGAAAAAAATGACAAACAGGCAAGTCGACACGTGTTTTGCACACTTGACAGGTCTGATTTTGGCGCGTATCCTTCCGTCATCCTCTTGCAAACACAAACACACACACACACACACAAATACACACATGCATGCCAGTGCAGACTTAAGCAGAGAGGTGAGTTACCTAAAGGCGAAAAATAACTATAGGTTTCAAATCCCATTATGTAAAAGGTCTCCTTTGTGTGACCCCAGGCTATAAATGGACTTTTTAATCCAATAAAAAAAGCAGCAGCAGGGGTTTGTGATGCATCCTTTCTCTACCTCAGGGCTGACTCAACACAGGCGCTGTCACCGTTACAAAAAAAACAGACAAAAACTGTTCTACGTTTTCTGATTTCTGTAATATTCTGTGACTCAGTGCCTCGGTCAGTTACGGTCAGTTATAACTAATAATAGAAATCTTTACATTGGTAGTAAGCAGTATGTGCATCTAACAAGCGATATTAAGTCTTCAAACTGTATGAGCTGCTATAATGAATCTCGTGAAGGACCTATAATGAGTTGGAAAGCAGAGCACCGATGCAGGGATAACAATTCCTATTTCTTTTTTTTAAAACTGGCTTACAGTTAAGTTGCGCTTTGATGAGAAATGCAATGTGTTGTACACCAGACTAGCTTTGGAGTGTCCACCACTGAAACACAATCGCTGTAAAGTGTGTGACAGCTCCTAAAAGGATTGTTAGAGGGCTAATAACAGAGGGGGGAAGAAGCCGGAGGAGAGAATTAATCGGAGCTTTCCTCTCCGGCTTTAAAGTTGCTCTGCGGAGAGAAAAGTTCCGAATTGCATCTGACAAGAGTTCGTTTTGGATAAATGGCAACTGTATCGCGGGGCAGAGAAACCAATCAATGTTCAGATGCTATCTCCTAATATGTCGACAACAGCAGTTTGTGCAACATAAGCCGGATCGTTCGACCCCGTAAGACGGGGAAATCCTTTCGCGATGAATAATAAGAAAGGATAAAGATTCTAAGGCACTTCATCCAAAAGAAACCGGAGCGTCTACACTTAACATTTAGTTGACTATCGTATCTTTGCGGGAAGCGGTGTGAGATACATTCCTTGCCTCCTGCCTGTTGGTGTCATTTCCCAGCTATGTCTCTGTGGTAATGGCGGTGATGATTTTACAAGGCTCCATCTAATTAGCTTGTTACAGAGAGACTAATCAGAGCCAAGGCAGATAATTAGAGCCTATCAGCTCTGGAATGTTAATGAGGAAGGTACCACTGTGTGTGCATGTTTGTGCACGAGACCGTTTGTTTGCATGCGGGAGTCGGAGTGCACGCTGTTCGTGCTGAGGCTGCAAACGTTTGGGAAAAGCCTCCGATATGGCGAGTTAAGAGATTGGCCGCGAGCAAGTCCACGTGAGTGGCCACCTCGCACACGTCTGCCGCACCTGAGCGAAACAAAAGACGCGACGAAAGAACTCAGAATAATAATTCAGACTCTCAAAGAGTCGAGTGTGCTTTTTGTGTTCGGTGTCAGCAAACGTTTGTCGACAACACCATGAATAAGAGCATCTGCTTAGGTACGAATACAATAATCTATCATACAAAGGTGACGGGGCTGCAGTGTGTGGTGGGCCAAGGCTCATTGACTACAAGGAGCCTGGTGGGTTTCGCATGTGTGTGTATGTGGGCTGAATGTGTGACTGTGTGTTCCATATCGCTGAAAGCTATTCTGTTGATGTTTCCTGCTGTTAATCCTCTCATTGGGTAGTAGCTATATAAAGCTTCTAAGTGGCTTGCCTGTATGGCGGGGGGGGGTAAAAAAAAAAGTTGTCTCAAGTGCTTCTGTGCACATATGCACTGCCCACAGTACAAGGACACTGAGTGTGTGTGGGAAGGAGATGAGAGGAAACCGAGTGAGGGAGAGAGGCACAAATAGAGAAAGGCAAATATCCACAGAGGGAGCCAAAGCGAGGAGGAGGAGGAAGAGGAAGAGGCAGGCAGTGTGGAGGAAGAGGTATTGTGTGACGCTTTGCGGGAAAAACACAAAGTACCATTAGAGTGACAAGATCGCCAGTAAGGCACAATGAATGGAGTAACACAACAGCAGATGCTGGGAGAGAAAACACACAGTAGCAGGCCACATGAGGAGACAATTACAATAGAACATACATCATAATTAATAACGCCGGGTTTTTCTTATGAATCCCCCGCTCCTCCTTCCTGCAGCGAGGAAGGAAATTAAGATACCAATATTTCTGTGTGTAATTAAAGAAATTGTGTCTACAAGCATAAATATCAATGACCCGTATGAGACACGGAATTTCAGGGGTGCTTTTTTATCAGCGAGTGAATGGAAAGTGAAAGTCAGCTCGACGGGGGAGTGATGAGGTACATTAACCAAATGTTTACAGTGTTAAGGAGGCTCGCTTCGAAGCCGCCCACACGTCCATCTCCGCGCTTACATCTGAATGTGAAGCTGTCAGCAGGGGATCAACATGCTAAAAGCACCGGGGACAGAAATCTATTAACTCATTTGATCCAGGCACCACACGCTCTTGGCAGCGGCTCAGAATGGCTGACACAATAAGCATATAAGCACACATAGTGGCGTTTTTCATTCCCTTAGCAATTACAAACAGTAGACATCTTTAAGCAGCACATGTTGTTCACTCCAAATCCGGAACCAAAAGCAAATTAAGGAACCCAACAACAAACTCCAGGCCCATAGCCACACCACTGAATTAAGGAACGCAGATTTTCTCATGAAACCGCTTCAACAATTTTACAAAATCTAAATACATGTGTTTTTTTTTCCTTTTAAGTGTTGAAGAATTAGTTATTGTCTTCAGCACGTGTCTCAATAACGTCCATGGCTACATTTGGCAGACTATCTGAAGCCAAAATTAAATTTTCCTTTTGTTCTTAATATCAGGAAATATTCCCAGAAAATCTGAAACCAGATCATTTATCGCCTGATTATTTTAAGCACAATGACAGCTGTCTTTTTTTTTTACAGTGCAACCTCAAACATTCTGCCCTTGGTAACAGATGAGACTTTTTTCCCCTCCGTCTTCATGTCCTTCACCCTCTTCATGTCCTTCATACACAAACAATATCATGGATCCTTGACTTTAGATAATCAATAAGAATCAGAAAAATTGTGTTATTGTATAAGTTAACACTTTTGCAGTGAACCATAACATACTTCAGACCTTCATGTTCACAACCAGACAAAGGTCTATTGATCAAACCCACAGTGTAAGTACACATTGTTTTGAGTGTCAACAGTTACCTTGACACACGGACCTCAACATAGAAACTCAATGTGTTTATATCTCAAGGACACTTCACTCTCTTGATTTTGCTATTCGTAAACCTTTATTTGCCATTTTTTTGACCACCAAAAAAAAAAGAGTTGATTTTCTGTGTAGGTGAAATATGAGACATGATTGAAGAAAAGCCTTTTTATGTCAGATCAGATATGTGATTCTCTGATAGTCAGTCTGAGGTACAAGTCAATGGGCATACAATTTGCGTTATATCTGCAATGTATTTATATTTAAATTAAATATAAATATATTAAATATTTATATTTAAATTTGAATATTTTCTAAATAGTTATTAATATTGTCCATCAATTAAAATGTTACATATTGTCAGGTTTTACACTCTACAGGTATGCCATGTATGCTGTTTACAGAAAAAGCGACTCATGTCAAGGTAGAGGTGTCCAACAAAGTATGCACTTAGTTCTTTCTAGCTGTAGTTGTCGTCAGAATATGTGGATAATCGAAGGACATAGCATTGTCCTGCCAAAATGTAGGCAGTATTCATCGGGCGTTTATTGTTTACTTGTAAAGTTTTGACTGTCAAGGTAACTGTCGAGAGCCGAGCAACAGTGTAGATGTGATGGAATAAGATTACATCTGTTTTCTGTTGAATGCCGTTGAGGAATGGCTGAAAGAAAACAGTGATGTAAAATATAGTACGTTTATGGTAAAACTAAGTGTTGTTACCTTCTGCCAGGTTAAGCAGTGATGTGGAAGAAGTTATTTCAGGCACCGGGACTCGCAATTTAACGCTGAATGAAATGATTCAGTTTGACTCATCAGCACAAGTACACAGTACAAGAAGTGTCTTTGGTGAAGAAACAGCAAAAGCATTGTGGTACATCTCCAAAGCCTAGCTACAAAGTCTGGTCAAAATGTCCTTAACGGTAAAATGACACAAAACATTTTTAGGAACAAATTTAATAAAATATATTTTTATTTATTTTTTATTTTCAAATAATAAAGTGTAATAAAAAGAATCCCTCGACTCAATATAAAAGGCTATCTGGTTACTTTACTGTTTTATTTCATGGCCGCCACTTATCTCCCCAGATGGCAAATGGTGACCATGAGCAAAGCGAGTGTTTGACGTACAACAGAAACGGGCAAAACATGCCCAGCCTTGTGTTTTCGCTTAAGTTTGTTTATTCACACAAATTAGTCTTTCTGGCCGGATCGATTTCCACTATCCTCTTAACTCTTGTGGTTTCTACCAAATGCGGAACGCATATACATGGCTGCTAAATGTGTGTCAACAGATAGTTTGAGCCATGTCATATTGGAAGTTATTTTTTGATCATTACATTACAGGCAGTCAAAGTCGAAACTTGTTGCAAGGTTTGCTTAATCTTTTGCACAAAGCGAATACCAAGTTAACCACTGCGGAGAGTTTATTGAGATTCACAGCCTTATCCGCCTCAATCTATTGAAGCTGCAGTGCATACTAATTGTCCCCAGATGCAGAGATGCTGCAGTGTTGGATTAACTGCTTTATGTTGGATGATGAGATTGATATCAAACCATCAGCAAAGCCAACAGCTGACAAGCCAACAATTTCCATTAAGACCCATTCAGCAGAGCCGATCCACCAACATGTAAAAAGGCTACCCAAAAGAACAATGGCCTAATACTCCATCAAAGTCAACAGCTCCAATTGCCCACACCAAATCAGTATTATTCCCACGGCATAGTAATAGCAAGGGGTTCACGGCTCAATGCAAAGTCATTAGGATTTCAGCTTTGGCTCAAAGGAAAAAGCAATGCAGCTTTTTGCATTTTGAGCCAGACGGTTTCAAAGTTTGGACGTCTTGATTGAAAATCGATTATCTGCAGGTATTATATAAAATTACTCCAGACCGGGAGATAAAACCTCCCTGATTGAGACTGTAGACAGTTTGTATAAAAGAGAGTATATTGGGATGCCTGAATAGATTGGGTGGTAAACTGGGCTAAAATGAACATCTGGCACAGCGGCGCTCCTCAAGGTTCTATAAATGCCTCCAAGCACCTTCTTCAGTCTTATGGTGAATAGAAGAAGACAAAGACAAATGGAGCTTTCTGGGGGAAAATGAAAACAAATGAAAATGAAATTAGAGTGAAAGTAAAGCTAATTGTTAGTGTGTGAGATTACTCGCTTCCTTGCAAATGAAAACGGGGAGGAAATAACCATACAGACAGGTATTAGCCCCCATTTGCATAAGCACTACATTAGTAGTCAAGTGTTGTAGCTTAACCACTATATGCGATATCCTACATAATTAGATCTGGCTGTGAAGTATACTTTCTAGTCATAGAAAAGTGCTGAAACAATTGTTGCTGCTGTCCAAACAGACAGTTTTGAAATAATATGCACTCAAATACACACGCTTTGTTTACGGGTGCACTCACCCATCTTTCCACCCACCTACCCACTAAACTGAAAATGGCGCAGATGTGCACACAGATGGCACACGTGCACGCCCTTTCTCACTCACTGAAATACTGTGCTGGCGAAATTTATTGATGAAAGGGTCTGGGGCACGCAGATACAGTGTATTGTAAGTGTGTGTATATGGTTCTATATGGCGCCTCACTCTGGGCTTTCATCTTCCTCATGGAGTAAGGAACATTCAGAATGTTTTTCTGTCCAAGTTCTGTACAGTGCGTACGCATCTCTTTGTTTGGCCGTGTTATAGAATATCGAAGCTTTATTGAACTGTGTCTTGTTTGTGCAATCATGTGTGTTTGTGGGCTTTCACGTGTGTGAAATGTGAAGTCAGCATGGTGTACTTAAGCTCTGAAGTGTGTGTACAGCGGCCGTGTAAATGTGTTTCAGTGTGTGGAAAACAGAGCAGTGGAGATGCTGCCACTCATCCCTCGGCTCGCAGATGCCTGCGGGTTAAGTGGCAAAGTGAGAAGTTCCAAGAGAGGAGAGAAGAGAAGAGAAGAGAAGAGAAGAGAAGAGAAGAGAAGAGAAGAGAAGAGAAGAGAAGAGAAGAGAAGAGAAGAGAAGAGAAGAGGTTGATGAGCTCTTTTCTGCTTCAGCCAGAGAGGTGCAGCGCCTGCTGGTGTTTGTGTGTCACAGCTCGCTCTCTCTCTCTCTCTCTCTCTCTCTCGCTCTCTCTCTCTCTCTCTCTCGCTCTCTCTCCCCTGGCTTGATGATGGAGAGGTAATTTCAGCTTTATGATGGTATGACTCTAATGACGGGAGGATGGGAGAGCTGAGACCATGTCAGATGAAAAATACGTTGTGTGTCTCTGCGTGTATACACACACAAACACACACACCGTGTGTGTTTGTGTGTGTAGACACAAGCAGGAGAGAGTCCAACTCCGACCACTGCCCCCCCCCCCCCCCCCCCCCCCCCCACAGAGGGGGAGAAGATAAGACCCCCCCCCCCCCCCATCACTGAATGGGCTGTTAATGGAGAGTAATGAGGGGGTACTTTCACGGCAGATGTGCCCTCGCTGCAAAGTCTCTGCTCCGCTCCGAGCCACTAAAACAGACCCAAACAGGACGTCAGCACGAGGGCGGTCACTTCCTGCTCCGATTAAGACCGTATACGTTGTGGGAATTTCAATAGCTTGTTCGCTAAGTTTGCCCCACGCGACTACTGTACCTCGGGAAGTCAGTGTAAGTATCGTTTTGACAACGGCACCTCGAGTCACATTAAATGACAAAAGCCCCGCCACTGTCTGCCAGGCCCCAAATCTGTTTGAGGGCCATCTTCTTCACCGGAGTGTGAAATTATTTTAGCTCTCTGCTCATTATAGGATTTTAAAATGCATTATAGTTAGGGCTTTTATGGTGTGCTGCGGCATTAATTCAATTTGGCCCATTCACGCTTTCTTATTATCAGGCTCAGTTCGAGCTACAGTGTGGGGAAGCTGCTGAGCAGTGCTCCCCGGCCTTATCTCTAAAGGATATAAACTACGCTACCCAGCTCAATCAGAGCCGCCACCGACCGCTCCGTCCATCCATTCATCCAACTTCTCCCCCTCTCCCTTTCTCCAGACGCTGCTTCCTGCACTGACCTCCATCTCTCTTTCCCTCCTACTCCCATCTCTCCATTTCCCTCCGAGCTGGTGATTGATGGGGGTTGTCCTTGAAGCCCTTTTGCGATATCTTTCCATAGAAATGCGTTCCCAGGCAAACAAACACAAACAAACATCAACACACACACAAACTCATATGCGCTGCAAGACCAGGGTCAGGCAAAAGAAACAGAGGGAGACACACAGGTTTAATGGGAAAACAAGCCACAGTGAATGGGTGAGACAGCAATAATCTATCACTGAAAGCATAACCTGGATCTGCGATTGTTTAGCACACCAGAGGCAGGGGGCATCCCGGGAACATCCTGTCACTGTCTGTTATTGTGCAAGGTTACAATAATGAGTTTAATATTGCAAATGTATTCCTTTGGAAGTGGAGCAGATTAGCATGGAGCAGCTGTGGGAGCGCGGACTCAAGCTGTAACGGTGTTGCTCCGATGTAAATGCCGCGCGCTCGCATGAATGCACACCGGCGAACCTCCCGGAGACATTACTTGTCCATTGTCGGTATTGCACATACACACACACACACATATACACAAGGCATGTCACAGCCTACATTATTCACATGCATTAAAATGTAACTCAGCATGTGACTGCAGTCGTGCTTGCTGGTAATGGGGGTGGGGGGATGAGGCTAAAACCCTCATTTAGATATCTAATCCAGTGGGCAGTCTGTCCTGTGTGGCCCATCATCTCCCGTCATTAGCAGCAGGCCGGCAAGATTAAACAAGATCAATGTTTATCACCCACTGTGTGTGGGAGAAACCAAGTGTTAAACTCCCCTACCTCATCACAATTTCTCATCGCATCTGCTATTACAGCAATGTTAACGAATATCAATGATTGTATCGAACATATGTGGCAAATTAATCAACTTCAATGCCCCTAGGTCTACGAACAAGGTCTCGTATGAATGTTTTAGAAAGGAAATGCTCTGTAAGTCGGATGCACTGTAAATATGTCTCGATCTTGCACTCAGCCCCGAGTATTGCACCACGAGCCGAGTGACTTGTTTCCAACTTTGAGCACGCAGTCATTAATAGGACGCAACACAACATTTCTGGAAACGTCATCAATTTAGTGTTTTTAGACCGACACAGCCACTTCTCACTGAGATCTCTATCAAAACCAAGTTAATGCACCTTTGCGCAATCAATAACTGAAATTGCTCAATTAAAAAGCAGCGGTGGTGTCAGGGCAGAAAGGCCAGCTGTAATCACCAGTGGGAAAAAATGAGTGTCCTCAGTCTAACTACAGTTATGCAGTCTATGCCGCACAAATGCGCACAAAAACCCCTTTCATTTCCCTTATTCGTTTCCTTTGATACATGCAGAGCAAAGCGGGTTGCGAGGGAGGCAGCAATCTCTGTGCACTCAGTTCCAGGTCCTAATCTTTAGTGTGTAGCAGTGGTGTGTGTGTGTGTGTCAGTGTGTTTCTCTTTAGCGAGGCCGGCTTCACAGCAGCCTCTGCATCCCATCTCTCTCAGCACATCATAAGACAGTGGAGACCATATGGTCTGATTAGTCCACAGAATTAAGCTCTGCACTGTCGAGGCAGCGAGAAAGACAGAGAGAAACTCAAAAGAAACACGTCCTCCACGTCCACGCGCGCCGGCACGTGTGACAAGTTCCATATAATCGCCCATGTAACCCATGCTCTCCTCCAGATGCTCATCAGCCGCTGAGAGACACTACATTTTCTTTGCATCAAGACACCTGCTATTGTAATCAGCCATCCGGGGGCCGTGATGGAGTTGCACTCTATTTTCTCTTTCTTGGAAATGATTAAATAACTGAACCGTGAGATGGACATCATCTTCAGACACATTCTCTGAGATCCGAGCTGCAAATACCTTGACTCGTAGTCTTTTTTGATTACTGCTCAGAAAGGGAAAAAATTTGAACAGAAGTCTGTTTCTCCATTATACCACCACTTTTTATGCTCGGCTGTCGTCTTCATCTTTTCAACAAAAGCCACACACTCTTTGTGCAAATGGGTGTTGCGCAATTACTGCAATTTCTGCAATTTCTGCAATCTGCGCAATTTTCTCCCAAGCAAAGTTTGTGGCGTGTCAAACATCTCAGTGGGCGACTTGGCCAGCCATGTCATCTTTTTCCCCGACATGAAAACGTCTTCACAGTTCAAACACCAAAGCTTTCAAAGTTGTTGTCTATGTCCAGTGTGTTTATCAGCGCCTCCTTTGGCCACAGAGAGTTCAGCCGCAACCACTGTTATGCTCAGCTAATTGGACCTTTGGGTGCAAATGGTTGAGAAATTCAAGACCAAATAGATAAATAAGCACAAGCATTGAATTCCCACGGCATATTCTAACACTAGCCCCAATTTCCAGGAGAGCATGTCTGAAAGGCTGGTTCATTAGAGTGCTTCAGGACTATCAGGCCTTTGGACTCAATCACACACCTACATATTTGCAAGTTTGTAAAATATCAGCAACAGTCTAACCCGGTCTATTCAATGATATATAAATTGTTGTTTAAAGGGATGTTTTGTGACTGGGAGCAAAACGGCTCCTGGTTAATCAATAACAAAATCAATTGAGCTCCCTCCGGGGAAATACGACTGAGAGTCTATCCAGCATGGAAAGGTAAAAGTTTAAGACGGCCATGGGGGGGTGGGGTGTGGGGGGTGGGGGCGTCGTCGGGTGTGGAGAAGACAATGTGATGAAATAAAATGTTAATGTGTTCATTTCAGATCATCCCAGATTTAGGTGATTGAGGCAAACACAATAGCGTCGAATTAAATCATGTCCAAGAAAAATAAAACAAAAAAACCCTAAAAACCCAGACGTTTTCCTCCCAGAAAAGTGGTGTCAGTGCATTATGGATTAGATTTTATAGGATATCTTCTCCGTTGGTGATAAGCTCATTGTACAATGTGTGAGTCGTGCTCATTTATCACACAGGTAGACACTAAGCTGCACGCCGGCATTCTGGGAATCTACCGTTGGAGGTCAGCAAGACATTTACCTGACAGCGGCTGCCTCCGCGCAATGTCTGGAGTTGACAGCGTCTGTGGTAATGGGCATCAATAATGCAGACCCTTGGCCAGATAAAAACTTCCTGACACCGTGACTGTCCTCACAGCACTGCAGCATATGCAGCACTCGCATCTCACAATGCAACTCACACAACAAACATGCATAATTTACATAGCGAGCGCTGAAGGTTTTCGGCCGTAATGAGATATACATTCCGCATGAAACTAGAATGACAGACACATGCAGACATGATTATTTCACATCTGTGCCCCCAATAAGGACTGTTTGTTTTCTTGCAACCGAAGTAATAAGCACACACATACACAGACATACACACACACACACATTTATTATCTGCCTTACTGTAGGGACAGCAGGGACTTAACAATACGATCGGTGATTGGTACCAAGATCCACACTGATCTGATGAGGATAAATCATATTAAAGTTCTTCTGTTTGTTATATCCAAGTCAAATGGCTGCGAGTCCCTCGACGTTGCCACATCAGTCACATCTGCAAGTGCCTGGTAACATCATGTTTACTGTCGAAGTGACGCCGACTTCGAGCAGCTGCAGTAATTATGAGCCTTGTCAGTCAGACATGGTGTGACATTGTTGTGAGCCACAGAGACTGCAAAGGGGGGCGGGGAGGACGGGGTGGAGAAAGTGGTCCGATGTGTCTGTCAAAATGTCAGACTTGTCAGACCATTTCTCACTTGTTGCGTTTTCTACTATCAGGCGCGAGCGGCCGTTTTCTTCTGACCTTAAGCGTGACGGGATTGGTTTAAACATGATAAAGAAGGTCCCTTCACCCAGACCTTGTTATTTCCCTGTAACCTAAATAAAGTTAGATTTTTTTTTTTTTTTTACAATATATCTAATCAATGAAGACAATGACAAATCAAATCCTGCTGATAGATCAAGATTAGACCAAGCACAAACATCACGTTTTCTTGTTTAATTCAAATGACTTATTGGGTGATCTCCATTAAGTTTAAACGTGGCACTGATATCTGATCGATGCTCCGGATCGGCAGACACCCGGAATAAGCTATCAGACTTAGACAAGTCAGATAGAACTACATCACTGTTGGCTCAAAAAACAAAAAAAACAAACAAACGTGTTTTTCTGTGTATCTGTCTACATTTTGTTTACTCCCTTCAAAGGGCAGGTCATACTTTTTCTCCCATCTTCCCTCTGTTTGCCCTGTAACAATCTTCCAACAAATATTAGTGCATGCTGCCCTTTTCACAGCTGTACAGGACTATATTTTCTCCCAACCCCCCCGTGCCCTGTAGCCATCCACTCTCCTCTACAGGCTGGTGTACATGCAGACCTCATTCCCCTCCTGACACGCCAACAGTTTCTAACTTCTGCCCTCTAACCATCTGACAATTATATTTCATCAAGCTGTCCACTCATCAGCAGTGTACAACTCACTGCCTCTGAGAACGCTGCCTTTCAAAAAAAACAATCTCACAAACTGACTCTCTCTCTCTGATTGTGTCCTTCCCATTCCGTCTTTCCCATTCCTCCCTCTGGATTCTCACCTTTAACCCACTTAACCTTCTCCATCTTAAAGCCATCCTCTGTGAACATGCCCCCCAGCATTAAAGCTGGCCCTGACCTTTCTGTGCCCCCTCGTATCCACATTAAATATTTCTTTTAGATGTACAAGAGAGCCACTTTTCTTTATTTCCCTGCTCTTGTCCTCGACGTTTAATCCCGTCTTTAAAATGCTGTGGCACACAGACACCCCCTTTCCCTCCTACATGGCATCCGATACATGCTCGCACTGCTGAGAACAAAGGACTGCGGGGATGTTGCACAGACACATGCGTTTGATATCGGAGAGGCCACAGAGCAGAAATCAAATGCTGCAGGCATGTTAGAGCTTCACAGCATGTCCAACGTGACAAATCTGAAAATTCCTGCTGCGGAGAACCTGGATACTGAAAGGACAATCATAATATTTAACGCATACACAGGGATACAACACAAAATGACAATTTTACACAACCCTGGTGTATATGCACATGAAACAACACACATGCTCACGAACACGGGAAGAAAAAAAAAAGATCACCGTGGGCATCATTTTACTAGGCTGGATAAGCGCAGGCAGTTTTTGTGAAATTGTTTTCTACTTAAACAAACATCCCCCGGAGTCACAAATTACAAACAAAAATGAGATTGTGTCTCTTCTCAATTCATTTCACATCATAAGGGGAAGATGCAAATGTGGTGGGGGTGAGAGGTGGGCGGGGGGCAAGTAGGAAAAAGGGAAATTGGATTAAAGGCAGCATGGGGCAGGATGCGGACTATGAGACAGAGACAGGAAGCGAGAGGAAGGCAGAAAGAGAGAGAGAAGAAGAAGAAGCTTCCCAGACAAACAGTTTGGGAAGTGATGATAACCACAAGCTGAATACCACCCTGCCCACGGATGCCGAAAAGGGAGGGGGAAGGGGTGGGTGGTGGAACTACAATAATCTCCACTCCAACTCACAATGGGCTGCACCACTCGTTCAATACTCCTCCTAACTTGTCAAATAGCATTATGGATTCCTACTCAGGTGCAAATTCTTCGGGTAGGACAACCAAAAGCAAAGAATCGCCACCAATACAAATCTAAACTGACATTCTCTGTGGGCCAGCAAAAACAAAATCCTTCACAGGAAGAGCTGCAGAGGTCCCTCACTCCCACTCCTCAAAACAACACCACATAACTGTTTCAGTCATGAGTCATGGCCTACTTCCATTGCTTTTCTACGTTTTCCCTTTTCCTTACATCGCTTGTTTGATGCACAGAGGCTATGTCAGAAAAATATTACTTCACTGTTTTTCTCTTGGGATTCGGGATGTACTGAATATAGCTTCGACGGTAAATATTTCTCCAGCATTAGCAGGAGACCTAGTCAGAAAGGAAGGAGGAACGCTTTTATGGCACCCTGAGCAAGAACAGATGCCTTCGACAAACACAGTGATCCTACTATGTACTAAATCTGATGCATCAGAGTAGGTAGGAATGCTGGAATACTGTCAAAGCTCGTCAGGAAGTCTGAAATCCTCTGTTTGAACAGTAAAGTCCTAATTAAACCCCAAACCCCTAAAATGTCTTCTTATGTTCTCTGAATGAGAACAACATACTAAAAATAATGCTCCATACTGTTCATATACTACCGCCTCGTTTTCTGATCAAGAATAAAGTACGATTAAACAAAAGAAATAAAGGAAACATTTGTTAAGACAGTACTTCCTCAGTCTGAGGGTGTAATTAAAAAAAAGTTGACTTGAATCACAGTGCTGTGATGCTATATGAGAATATATCTGGTTAAACAACGTTATCACTCGCACTGAGCAGCATTGTTTGAGAATATGCTGGATGATCATATTAAATGAAAAAATGTCAGTCACGATGATGACTAACTACATCAGCAACAACAAAATGTCGAAAAAATGTGTTGTCATTATCGCAATTACATTTTTAAATGGCACAAACCATACCTAGGAAAACAACAGAGTTTTTCAGATTCAACGTACCCCGTCTGTCTATGAAATATTACTTTAGATGTGGGTATCAGCAGTCGTTCATATGAGAGCTACGGTAAATTATTTTAATCAAATTCAGGATTACAAGAAGCAGCCACATTTTGGAGCAAGTGGGCCTACATCTTTTTATGCGTGGAGGACAAGCTTTGCATTTCCTGGGTAAAATCTGTGCGCACCACTGTCCTATTGCTAAAATATTTTGATGACACCTCACATGGCTCATTATAACATTGTTATTCAACATTTATTCCAAACACAACCTTGGAGCGGTGGTTTTAATTAATACAGCAGACTACAAAGATGACTGTGTGTTCTCACCTGTCATGCCTAAGAACCACAGGGGGCGAGAGGACGAGGATTTGCAGAGCACCTTTTCTTTCAGGTAAGTATGTCAATGAGGATGTACCCCACGCTGAGAGTGATCCACTACTGCTATTCCACCTCTCCCTTAGCTGCAGTGTGCCAGAATAATTCATCCAGGATGCAACATTATATATGAGATATAACTTATCTAATTGTGAAACAAGACATCTCACTCTCCAACAGCTTCAATCACAGTGTTCTGCCCACAGCAAACTTATTTACATAAGAAAGCTTTGCACCGGCGTGATTAGCATTTCGTGCCCACATTAACCAGTTAATGAACACATTCACTACACATTTACTAAATCTGCATTCACCAGTTAATAAGCATTTGTACATATTTCTCACACATACTGTAATGAACGTGTGCATTCTTGTAATTATCCAGAAGAGCAAACAGTATGCAGTTATGCAAAAATACAAACACTAATGTAAACATCTACACAGGAGGGAGAAAGGACTGTATTTTGCTAATGGTTGAAATAGCATGGTATGTATGTATGTAATGTATGTATATATGGTCAATATTAGTGTTTTGAAAAAAGTCACTGCGCCTACTGTATATACCCTGATACTTTCTCTTAGGGGTGATCTCAAGTACTCATGCTCACAATACTCTGATACTCCGCACTACCACTTTACTCTCAGGTGACGTCAAGGAGTTTGCTGCTGCTAGTAGCAGCATGGCACAACCAACTTTTATAACAAACGCAGTAGAAGCAAGACAAAGCAAAACGACATCAGACAACCCACCGACAGTAAAACCCACTGAGGGTGCTCAGTACTGGCGAGCACTCAAACCTAAGTACTCGCACTGGAAAAAAAAAAAGGTATTGGGTCAGCCTTACTTTCTCTGAGAAGCCTGATATCCTTTCTGCCAATAGCCTTTCAGGCCTTTGTGGAGGACTGCAGATAAGTGTAGACTGAGAGAAGTGTAGATATCATTTTGTTCACCTATGTATGGCAATAATGCAGTAAATAATTTCAAGGTGAGCACTGAATGCTGCTGACTTGAATATTCTTTGAATGACTTCATGACAGTGCTTTCTCTTTGACATTCAGCAGGTGACTGTCAGTACCATGGACAGCTCTATGCTACTGAGAACTCACTATGGTAAAATAAGCGGAGACAACGCAACGCATAGGGCCTTATTAAAACGGTAACGGTACCTAAGGTCAATTTTCAGCTGACCACGCTGTCTCACACTTGCATACAAACATACAAGAACATACAAAGCACATCAGTCACCCTGGCTTTTTCTCAATTGTGTCTATAGCATACAAATTAATTGGAATCTCCATGCAAACACACATACAAGAGGAGGAAGTCAATTTACACGAGAGATTATGTTAAATCTCACCAAAAGAATTAACAAAAAAATGGGGATTGGAAATGAGATGAGCAGAAGAAAGGCCTGTCCTCCCAGAGTCTTGTCAGGATTCTGTCTGGGAAGCTGAAGTGGCAGGATACAGAACATGTCACGCCTTTGATCAGGAGGGGAGAGTTTTGCAGGTAAGAGGAGTGGGATGGAAGAAGGTGTTTGAATATCTGTCAGACTAGAGTGGCATATTTCTGTTACACGTCTGAAAGAAGAAAAAAAAAAGTCACCAGATTTTTATATTATTTTTGCTCTCTCTGAAGGCCCTCCAAACACTGTTTGCAAAAACGGCACCACAATCAGGCATCCAATTACAATCTAGAACATGCTGTGCAATGTAACAGCAGCAGGGCAACACAACGACAACAGCGCACACTGTTTTCTGCACACAGTGTAGCGCAATTACAGAATTCTGTTTTTGTTTTTCTTGTTGCTATGCTTGAAATCTAAGACTTGGAAACTTAGATAGAAAACTTTAACAACTGACAGGATTCCTCCAAGGATTTGAGAGGATGTCTGAATGTGGCACTGCTACCTCAAATCCCTGGGACTAAAGAGTGAATGAGAGGAGGATTAGAGGGGTAATGCCAGTAGATGGGAGAGTGGGGTCACAGTGGATTGCCACTCTGCAAGGATTAGCTCTGAAAACAACTTCACAGTTGCACACCATGTCAATCAAGGACGGAATTCACAAAGACCCTTCTACATAAACAGAGAAGCCCACAGCTTGTAAGGTTTAATTGTAATGGAAATATCTCATGTGTATCTTAATGAATTGGACAAATCCAAGTACATTGGCCATCTCCCAACTGAGATCGCCACAGAATATATACCAGATGTGTGTAATAGGTAGTATAGATATATGATAATGAGGCACACCTGTGGCATGGGCCTCTGTGGCAGCTCCACTGACAGACATGTATGGATGTGCTGGATATGCTAGGCCTGTTGCTGGGTGGGTGAAAGGGTGAGGATGGTCCAGATGGCAGCACACGCATACACACACACACACGTGCAGCTAATGTGCAGCGTTCCATTAAAAGCAGACATGATGCCCACAGTCCAAATAATTCCCGGGGACGGGAGGGGGGAGTGCATGACACAACTTAAGTGCAGATTAATGGAGGAATATCTGACACACCTCGTTTATCCTGGATCTTAACCGTGAGCTCCACGATGGGCTCTGTCTCCCTGTCCAGCCGCCGGCTTATGGTGATATCTCCACTGTCGCGCGCCACGGTGACAGGAGAGTTTGGGGACTCCGGGTAAATCAGCTCGTAGGCGGCTGACTGAAACCTGGTGGGACTCAGGGTGGTTATAATCGAGCCGATGCTGGCGTCTTCAGACACGTTCAGGGAGACCAGGGAGCCGGGTTCATGTAATGCCCTGGATGAGCGCGGCTTAGCCCAGTGAGGCTGAGTGGGACGCGTCGCCCACCGCTTTGGAGCAATAGTAACCACTACACCTTTACTGGTCAGGGGGGGCCAGCCGTGGTCCCTGGCGAAAACAGTGAGGGAGACTTGGGAAGGGAGCCCCAGGATCGAGTCAACCAGCAGAACTTCGCCTGTTTTCGGGACAACATAGAAGCTGCCGTTACTGGGGACGGAAACATATGTCAACTCGGCGTTCTTGCCGCTGTCTGCGTCGACAGCCTCCAGCCTGCACACCACACTACGGAGAGCGGTGGTGTCGTCTAAAGTTATGTGCACGGCGTCTGCACTGCGAAACGTCGGCGCGTGATCGTTGGTGTCCAAAACGTCCACTTTCACCGACGCCACCGCGAAGGCGGCCGACTCCGGTACGCAGCTCTGGCAGCACAGACCCACGACCAGCAGGTACTCAGACCGAGCCTCCCTGTCCAGGACCCTGCAAGTTTTCAGTAACACGTTCCCCCGCTTGTGGTGGGCGAAGGCTCGGAAATCCTCGCTGCCGTTCCCATACACTTGGAAGCGCATCCCAGACACCGGGCACCATTTTTGCGCGTCGATGCGCCTCAGCGGAATGCTGAGTCCGTTCACTTTACAAGCCGTCGGCGAGTTCTCAAAGACGTGTCCGTGGAAGAACGGCAGACGCTCCGGTGCTTTATATCCAGCCGCTGCCGTCAGGAGCCAGCATGTTAAAACTCTCCAAATCATGTTGGTGGCCAGTTGTGCACCTCCAGGTGACACGGGGTGGTTTGGGGTAAGGGGGGGGGGGTCCCTTAAAAAGGAAAAGAGAAACACATGAGAAACCTTCCCCTCATACTTATCCACGTGTGATTCTTCCAGGTGACCCGCTATGAACTTAAAGCCGTCTCCGCCTGTGAGAGCCGTCTCATGGCTGCGTGCAGGCACCTGGCAGCGCTGCGGGCACTGGCGCTGGATTCGTACGGAGCGTTCAGCACCAGAGCACCGGACAGCGCCAGGCGCGGGGGCGTGGCGGCGCGCGGGGACGGAACTCCTCGGCGAACCGCACCCTGAGTGATGGTCAACAAGATCCACGCCCCAGACCTCCCCACGGCCTCTGAGCCTGGGCACGCGCAGGGGAATGTCATCCAGCTGCCCGCAACAAATTCCCTCTGAAGCGACAAGGAGCGCTGATGGAGAGAAAACTGATGATGGTTCCTGTCCAAAGAGGGTCGCGCGCGCCCTCTCCAAGCGACGCCAACCAATCCGCTCTTCCAGCACCGGCTCCAGTGAAGCAGTGAGGGCTGCCTGCTGCCTGGCGCGAGAGCAATTCAGCAGTTGCTGAAGAGCAATTAGTCATGCACTGCACTAACCTTGTCCCTCTCTGTCTGTCCGTCTGTCCGTCTGTCTGTCTGTCTGTCTGTCTGAGAAGTAAGTTGAACCCACAACCCTCTTGTCACGTGACCTTACAGGTTCCAGGTCTTATTCCTATATGTTCCATATCTTCCATATGTTCACCATGTCATTTCCCATCTATGGCTCGAAGAGAGAGGAAAAAAAACAAGTTAAATACGTCAATTTAAATGCAAATGCTGGGATCTGGGCTGTTAAACTGTGCAAACATGATTATTTAAGACAGCCTGCACAGAGAAGCTCCATATGTCTTTGCAGTCGGTGTCATATGCACGCCAGAGTTCAAATTAACATTGTCACCCTAATTGCACTTTCTTCCCCTTCCTGCTCTGCGTGTGTGTCAAACACCCGGAGCACTCTAAACCTAATCTGTGGGTGGCTCCTGCTAATTCCCCCAAGACCACAGGCTTCTAATTCCACTCCCTCCTCTGTATGTGACAAGTCAAGGGACACACTATTACATGCACTAAAGGGCTCTGCGTTGTCAAAAAGATGAGGCAATGATGGGCTGAAGAACACAGCTGTTCACTCCACTGAGTTTGCCTTCCATGCCATGTCAACCTTTACTTTAGATGTGCATCGATCAATATTCATATCCACTGGGGATATGGTACACCATCCCGTTTCCATGTGATGTTCCGCTGCTCATACATAGTGTAGGCTACATCGGTATTCAGTCTGAAAATTCATCAAAGCTGGCGCAGAGAGATCCTTATCAATTTGAAACCACAATCCATCACCGCAGTTTTAGCCGAAACCACTCTCTGCTGTGAACTGTTCTTTTCATGCAATAACTCTGGTAACTGGCGGTGAGCCCCCAGACAATTTTGAATCCCTGCCTGCAGCTGGCGCACAAAGCTCATATTGGTGGATTGCTGTATTCCGATACACGGCACAAGCTGTGGGCCTCTGTTACCAGGACATGAGCCATCCCACACTTTAACAATCTCTGACCTGAGGGAGACGCAGTTAAAAATATGTTCACAAAAATAGCTTTGGATCAAAACGTGACAGGGAGCCTGCTCTGTCAGAAATGACCCCGTGTAACATTGGCATTGTCATCTCATTTGAGATGTAATTGTGAAATCGAAAAGAGATACTGTCTGGTCACTTTGGGAGCTCCACTCTGCTCTGCAACTTCTCTTTGAACTTCCTAAGTGCTTCACGAATGCAAATCAAACCCGGTCTTTTATCATGTTGTCTCACATGGTAAAATTCACCATGACTGCCAGCATGGGAGATAGCTGTAGCAAAGGCTAATTCAATCAGGGGGCCAGGCCAGAGTGTGGGGGATAGTTTACTTGAGGGCTGCAGTAGTTATCTACTGAGATGAAAGGCTAATACACACACATGTGCACACACACACACAAACACAAAGACAAGGATGTAATAAATTAAAAAAAAAAAGAAATGATGAAACAGTCTCATCATCCCTCTTTGACAACAGATAACCGAAAGCTGCGGGGCATTTAAGAAAGGAAAAAAGAAAATCACACTGAAAAGAGCAGGCAACGAACATTAGAAAGCTTCATGGGTTACTTAATGAATAATTGACTGGATCCGTTCCCTTCACTCAGACAGGGGCAGCCATGGCTAATGAAGCCAAATGTTGTAGCCTAAAAGATTCCACATTTGCTTGTGTGCGCCTCAGCGGTGAGGGACAATCGGAGTGGTGATCCCATAATGTAACTTCTGTGTTCAGTAACGTGACGCGAGCTGTAATCCGTCCTCGAGGGGCCACTTTAGGATACAGCAATAAATGATAAAGGACTTCAAATGGCTTTTACATGGACCGTGTAGCTGAACTCAATGGAATAATTTGCAGAATTAGACAGGTTCAATGGAAGAAGACTAAACATCCAGCCCCTTGGTTGACACATACCTGTTCCCACTGGAAGACCTGCCAAGACCCATCTGTGGAAAACCCATTGACTGAAGCAGCAGATCTGTCTCACAGTTCACTGTAGACTTCCTGTGTATACCCCCCCACCCCCCTCCCCCACCCATCACAACCTAAAGGCAAGAAGCAGTTAAAGGAGTAGATCAATATACAGTTTCCCATATGTATTATACATGGCTAATTAGACCTACAGTAGTATGTAAGAAACCAGGGGTATCCCAGTACCTTTGTTTTTCCAGAGCGAGTACGAGTACTTCCGTTTGAGTACTCTGTTACTCTGTGGGTTTGACAGTTTGTCTGTAGTTTGTCTGGCTGGCCCAGTGTTTGCCGTAAAGTTGGCTGATGTCGCGCTGCTACCTGCAGCAGCAAACTCCCCGAACTCGCCGCGGCGGCGGAAGCGACGCAATGACGTCACCTAACAGTAACGCTGAGTCAGGTGTATTTTTGCGAATAGGCGCACGAGTATACTTGAGACTTGTCTCGGATCCGATTCCAATACCGGAACAGTTTATTAATAGAGGTTTTAAGTACGGAGCGACCTGGTTTAGTGTTTACATTGAACCAGCTTACACAAAAAGCAACAAACTCAAACCATCTAAATAAAACGAGAACAACAACCACCTTGAGAAAAATAATAATAATGATTAACGCATGACCTGTTGTTTTGATAGAAACCTATGAAACCAATTCAGGGCCACATCTTCTCTGAGGAGTGTTTTCGTGATGTCACAGTGATTAGATGAGCCTGAGTGATTTTGACACTATCTCACAGAACAAGCACAGCATCCTGCACGTGAACAGGTATCTCCCATCATCTGAAGGCGAAGGACATAGTCACAGGAAAATAACAGCAAATGAAAATTAGCACCGCTCGGTGGACTGCTCGCTCTGCTGAGTGAAGAGGTGAGAGTTTAAAAAGAAGCCCGAGATCATTATCTTTTGAAATACAGTCCAGAAAAGTCAGAACGTTGCCTTGGATGTACAACAAGACCCCTTTCTCTGTTAATTATCCCAGCCAGTCCCAGCCATTAAGCAGGGTTTCTATTATGCAACCAGTTCAGGGCTACAAGCTCATAGTGTAAATTCAATAATGTGCTATTTATGAGCGAGCGAGGATTATGAAGCGCCCATTTAGAGAGACTATGAAAAAGACTCAAGGCAATACACTGTAGGCTTCCAGAGCCAAGCCAGCTAATCATTTCCTCAGCCATGGTGGTTCGGCAGCATCCCTCATGGGGCCATACCCAAAGACACTGCCCCTCATTATCCATATTTAGACCACTGGATCCAGCTGCTGAATCTTCATTATCTGGTCCTATTCAGACCTTCTGAGCCTCACTTTTTCATTGCAAATCAGTGCAAACTGTCAGCAGTGATGACTCAGTGTCAGAATTAAAATAGATCACATTCCCGCCTGGCTCAAAAAAAACACTCAGCCCTGCCTCATTCTTCTCTTTTTTTTCTAATCCAGCTGACCATATTGTTCATTTTTTCCCCAGCGTACACTGTGGTCTCCTGGTTAGAGTGGCTTTTAATGGGTATTATGCTCATAGACTATATATTTTTGACCAAAAGAGGTCCAGGCTGCGTGACCTTACATGTCACGTTGCCTCCTTTAGAACAGCTCATGATATAATCACTACCTGTGTGTAATCTGGCGTCATTAATTATTCTTTATATCAAATGACAGTATATTAGCAAAGTTTGATTTTCATTCATTTTCATTTCATGCTGTAAAAAACAAAGTGGCGCATCTTGGACATCGTGAAACATCCTTAGCTGCTCTTTATTCTTTAACCATCTGTTATCCATCTTTCCGGTCTGACAAGCATCTTTACTGAGGCAGTAATGTAGGTAGTCATCCTCCATTACTCCTCCTTTTGGAGCCAGTCAACTCAGACACAGTGGAGGGTCTTTGGCGCCCCCATCTGTGTCTTCAGGGAACTGTGGCGTTATAAATATGACTGCGGGGAAAGTTATACAGCAATAAGCAGTAAATTAGACAGGAAAATTGAAACTCACTGTTTTAGGTTTGTAATTAACTTTCACATGCAGGCAACTGGGTAAATATGATTTGCTTACTGCACTGGAGAAATCATAAAATTCAAATAACCTACTTTTAGTAATATGTACAGGGAGATTTGGGGGAAATACATTTTGATAAAATCAACGTCTGTAATATCTAGAGCAGCAAAAGTAACAGCCCAACCACCCTATTTTAGATGTAAATATAAAGCGAGTATATTTATAGGCCTAATGAATACAAATACTACAGCCATTGCAAAGTAGACTACATGTCCCCAACTTTAGATTTTGAAAAATGCTAATTTCCTTTTTGCATCCATGCATAATACTGATCCAGTTTTCTTACTTAGTAAGAACGACAATACATTTTCTGACAACGAGAACAGTAAAAAGCTGTTTAATTGCAGAATATATTGACAGTACAGTGCAGCAATAAAAACACTGCCATAGTGCTCCTATTATACATGACTCAAACAGCTGCTGCTCAGCTTTTGAAACAAAACAGTAATACAGTACTTGTACAGTAATGATGAGAAACACAACAAACACACAGGCTCACGGAGCGCTTCGCCCTTCACTATCCACCGACCTGTGCTAATGAACAAATGCACAATATCATAACAATAATAAGAGCAAGAATAAAGACACAGAGCATTCGATCCCTCGATGTGTAGGAGTCATAGCTTGGGTCTAAAGGGACCAACTGGTCACACAGGGAGCTAAGATGCACAGCCATAAAGCTCACAGGCAAAAAAAAGAGAATTAAAACCAAAAAAAAATATGGGTTACTTTGTATGTACCCAATACATACACGACATCACATGAAATTACTCGACATCCTCCATGGTCACTCATTAATCTGTCGACTAGCTTTCATTCACCACTCGATACATCGTCTTTGTTTTTGTGCCTCAACTCATGTACTACATTAGGTTGTGTTGCATTTTACTACAAAGCTTCAGTTTGTAAATAAGGACAAGGCTGCTTCACAGCTTTCTTCTCCTCCAGCTACCGCAGGATCCTGGGAGCTGACCTGTCATCAGTCATTGCCTTGCGGAGCTTCACACCGCGGCGTATTGACACCAGCATGTCCACGTCCTCCTGGGTGGCAGAGGGTGGCTCCTGGGAAGCACACTGAGGCACATCGCCTGGCAGTGAGCTGGGGAAGGGAAACTGACCCTCACCAAGGGCGTGTGCACTGGCTGCCAGCTTTCCTATCTTCTCCACCAGACTGTGGCGGTTGGCAGCAAGCAGAGGGTCTTCCTCAGCACTGTTAGTGGCCATGACGGGGGCCTGCTGGGCATAAACAGTCCTGTCTGCCGCTTCTGCTCCCAAGCCCCAAGTTGTGTCAGGGAGATTCACCCACTTTGGAGAAGCCCTCAAAGAGTCATCACCGTACAGGAACTCCTCGCTGCCCATATAATGCTGTGATGGGCTTGCATACCCTGGAGAGTCTGGTACTGTGGGCGTTTTAACTGGCACGATGGGGGGGCGGATCGGAATGGGGCCAGATGTGGATGGTGTGCGTCTCACGCCGGTTTTGGAAGAAGGTGTCCGGCGAATAGTGGCTGTCCCAGAGGTGATAGCACCATTGCTGCTTCCTCCTGCACCATTTGGAGTTCCCTGCAGGGTCTTACCTGCAGGCAGACCGGCTGTACTAGCAGGCCTCTTTGTTTGGATCATGCGCCGGTAGCTTTGAGCAATGTTACTGTGGCGCGGGATGGTGGATGACTTGTCAAAGTCTGTCTGCCCTTCACTGTCAGCATCCCCATTAAGAGAATAGCACTCATAATCTGAACCTAGAAATAGCAGTAAGACAAGTAAGATTTAGTGAGCCGAGGTGTGAACAGACCAGGCAGGGGTCTGTAGAATGATCAGAGTTATCAGTGTACGAGTGGGTGTATTGATGACATCTCACATGGACAAGCTCTGATTGTGTGCTGTATGTGTAAACTGAACTTAAGGACGTCTTGAGTTCATTTGCTAAAAATGGCTTGAGGGTGCTATTGTGGTGTTTTACCTTGTGAAGGAATGGTGTCCTCAGAGCATGACGGGGTGTTGGTCTGGGTGCTATAGCCACTGGAGTACTGCAGAGAGTCCCTGCTGCTCTTCTGCTGCTCCATACTCAAGCCTCGGGTTAGAACCATAGCTAAAGTACTGGCTGCTGGAGAGAGCGGCTCCCCGTACTGAAATATATGTATACACACACACACACACACACACAAACACACACACACACACACACACACGAAGAGATACAGGCGAGTAGAAAATACATAAAGATTAGCCACATTAACATATGCAATTCACCACACTACCATCCCCAAGGCAAATAAATGACATTTGAAAGTACTGACATCCTGAGTACTTACCTTGGTTACTGGGCCAATTTTTCCACGATGTGAATCATCTGGTTGCATCCCAGAATACCCCTGTGGACTAGGCGGAGCCTCCAGCTCTCGCATCTTATCCACCGAGTCCCTCCTGCGCTGCAGCGTGCTGGCTAACGACGGCTCACAGGAACTTAATTTGGCCCAGTCCTGCAGCAGCAGATGGATCGAAACTGTCTGTCTGTCTCAGCATGTCCAACGTTTGCCATCCAACACTCATACATGTCAGTCAACATAAAATCTGCCAATTTGGCTCATGAGCTGGTTAGATGCCCAGGAAGTTATGGTCAGCAGACTAGGTCAGTGTTGTTAAACCATAGGGTCGTCTCAGTTTAGCACATCTTTGTGAAAAAAAGACTAGAAAACTGAGCTTGATGAGTAAAAGGAAAAAGGTGGTTGTGATTAATCGTTTTGCTGATTAAAGGTACATGAGGGCAATTTAAAAACAAAAAGCAGAAGAAGCAACACAGATTAAAAGGGAAAAAAAAGCTAAAAAACAAAAAAAAGTGAAATTGCAAATGAAAACAAACCTTCCAGTTAGGAACCTTTGATGTGGGTGAGGGGGTGTTGGATCCGGGGGAGTGAGTAAATATGGGGGACGCAGGAAGAATGACAGAGAGAGGCCTGATGGTGCCAGTGTGAGAGAAAGCAGGGCGGAAGGTACCGAAGGATGAGCATGAGCCAAACTGCGAAACGGACACACAATCCTGAGTCAGAGTGCTCAAACATTCATGAATAGTCCACATCCACGTCACAGCGCACTGCGGCTGTCAAGCAGAGCCCACGGGTCTCTTTAAACTACAGATAACAATGAGTAAAGTGCACTGCCTGTCTGTGTGTGCGTTTGCATGTCTGCAAGTGTGTGCGTGTTTCCAATAAAGCTGGTTGGTGCATGTACTAACCGCTGTAGGTGAGTTGCACTCGCTGACAGACTGGCAGGTTTCTGAAGCCTCAGAGGAGGCTGAGCTTGTTGATTTCTGGGAAAGGGAAGATGGCGTAACAAAGGGTTGAGGGAGGAGAGGAAATGGAGAGAGAGAGAGAGGTGTGGGAGATGAGAAATGCGTAGGATTAGGGTGAGAGTTGAGTGTGGGCAAGTTGTAGAGCGAGGGAGACAGTTTGTCTCAGAGGAAATCTATGGACCAAAGCCTGTGCCAGAAATAAAGCAGCATTTTCGATCATTATTTTAGACTACATCAGCTGGGGTGCTGCCAAGTGTGTTTCGTACAGTGTAATCAGGTCAGACCATGAAAGTCTGAAAAGCTCTTTCATATCAGTGGGGAAACAAATTCCATTTTTCCCAACTGATAAAGCTGCAACGAAGCAAAACACGAAAAAGTCTGGCTGAGTTTTTCTATCAACTTCTCAATGTAAACATGGTTTTATCGCTGAAATGCAAACACGGAAAGACACATATCCCAAATCAGATAAGAGATGCCAAATGAAAAAGGGGCTTTTGTTGAATATATTGAATCACTGTTGATCTGCTTCGACAAGTGTTCATGAGCCCCTTTGCAGAATTTACATTCTTCTAATCAGAGCTCAAACTTAAGTATGATGCCTTGGCCTGTTACCTGGCTGGTGATATCAGAGGGCATGGGTGACGGTGGCTTAGAGTGGGTGTTGGCATCCTGGGAGACAAAGCCTGAGTCATGAGAGGACACACTGCTGAGCCGATGGGCTCCTGCCGAGGGCATCTGGAGGAGGCTGTTTACAGGAAACCAGATCATTATGTACTTCAACAAACACTACAGTGGGCACATTAAACAGAATTGCGATCAAGACTCGAGCACAGTTTCTTCTCTTATTTTTCGAGAGGGTTACAGTTTATGTGTCTGTGGCAAAAAAAAAAAAGCCAGATGAAAAATTGATCGCAAAAGCAGTGAACATGAAGGCAGCGTTATATGAAAATTATAAATGATGCCATTCTTCTGCTTTAAGTACATCAAAGAGCATTAAATAGTTATCCCTTCTTTGATTTTTCCTTCACTCCCAACATCGTTGTCTTCGTGTTTTTCGTCTCATGCGCTGTCATTCTCACTCCGCATCGCTTCTCCTTGTCACCCACGCTTTTTAAAATGTGCAACTTGTGATTTTCGCCTTCCGTCTGCACTGCTCTCCCACACACACACCCTCCCTGCCCCCTTGGAATATGACTGAAGTGTTTCCTTACTCACTGTCCTCAATAGGATAAAGTGATTTCAAAATTAAATATGGCAAATGTAATATTATAGACCTTATATGGAATCTTCTTTTTCTTCCATGTGTCATATCATCATCAGTACCCAGCAAGCTTGGGTCACCTGCTTGTATTTATGGCAAACTTTCCTATTTCATTACTTAACCGTCATAAGAAAAAAGGTGAAATTAGGTGAAATTAAAAATATGCATCTTCAAAAAACAGCGCAATATCCTAGATTCTACAATATTAACAACACATCTGACAACACACAACATATATCACATCTTTGTGTGTATTTAATGCAGTGTGATATACATATATATACCTGCACATGCTGCTCTTCCTGGAGCCAGTGCTGCTGGGGGAAGAGGGAGGTGTCTGGTAGGACCAACTATAGTCTGAGCCTTTCAGGTCCCGGATCACCTGTGATAACACAGACTCAAACTGTGATATGGTACTATACTCTGTGTGTTATGGGTTTTAGTGAATATTGCTTACATAAAAGTAAACTATGTAGTTTTGTTTACTATATTCAACAATGGCTTGGATGTATTCAGTTCAGATAAAGACTACAGATTGGAGTTTTTAAAATGTTTTTGGTCAATACGGTGGAGTCAAAAAAAATTCATAATAAGCCAAACGAGACTTTAGATAAACTGAGACTTATCATTTAATAGACTTGGACTGCGACTGAATGAGTTCTGATTACAATCCAGATAACCTGACAAACTCCGAGAATGTTAGATGATAAGCGTTCCAGCAGTGCTAGTCGCGTTTTGTTCGGCGTTACACCTCTGTTACCTGCTCACTGGCTGGTGGCAGCTTATGTGGATCCTCAGTCAACACAGTGAGATCATCAACAATGGGCTGTAAGTGTGTTATCTCACCCAGCATGGCAATCTCTACATTCTGGAGGAAGAATACGGGATGGAATGAATTAAACAGCTGCCACAGCAACAACAGGAGCAAGTCGAGCAAAAGTTTCTTTTTACATTTGTGTTGTTTACACGCTCGGCTATTAACAAGACGAAAATGCTCCTCACCACCACGGGCTGCAGCAGGTTGATAAATGTGCAGTAACGGCCTCTCTCCTCCAGGAGGGCTCTGCGCACCGCCTGCTTCTCCGTCTCCTCCATCAACAGGTACATGTCACTGACATCCTGCATGGCACTGTCCAGCTGGGGGCGCAAGTTGCCCCGGCCTGGGAAAGGCAGATATGAAGGAGTAGAACAGAGGGTAAAAAGTATAGAAGCGATGTGTACACAGAGCAGGGAGGAGGTGAAGAGCAAAAAACAGAGAGATGTTTAAAACATTATGATAAACTGTTTGTGTTCAAGAGGTCAATGCACTGACAAACATTACAAATGGTTGAGTACATGAGAATGAGAGAAGCATTCAGGAGTTGATGCGAAGCAGCTGGTGGAGACTCGGAGGCCCTGAAATGAATGTGATAGCACAATGAAACTAAATGATTGAGTTGAAAGAAGGCAAAAAAGGAAAAGTGGAAGAATGGGTGAGATGAGATGATGATGAGCCATGAGATGCCAAATTCTTTGCTGCTCTGATTCCATGACGGGATTCTGTACTGTGTCTTTGCAATTTTGATTAATTCTGAAGCAATACACTTATTGCATCCACTGTCCAAGCTGATCATACAAGCAAGACTTACATGTGTGTGAATAAATTCACATGTTTGTCTTGGTTTGTTACACTGGCAATGTGCACCGTGCTCAAATTAACATGACTGACACCACCAGGCTGTATGTGCCCATATTGCACATCTGTTTTACAGCTGTCTATATGTTTAACACATATTATCTTAATTGGCTAATGTTTCATCACATCCACGTTTAATGGGCCACAAATTAAACAAATGGTCCCTGATGATCTGACAGCTTGCCAGTTAATAGGTCCTTACAGGCAGCAGTTTAAGTCTTTGGTAGAACAGCCAGTCACATATCAGAGAAATGACAGCCTGTCTCACTGAAGGGATGCTAATGAATTGTTGTTCTTATTGTATTAAAAGGGGATTTAGGAAACAGAATGTGCCATTTCTCATCAGGCCTTTTTCACATGAGACATTTTAACGTGTCACAGTAAAGTGCAGATGTAAATAGACAGTTCTGCTTAAGGGTCCTAGTACTGTGCCTACTGAGTAACTGTCATACAATATATAACCCAAGCTTTTTTTTTAATGATCAAGGCCTATTAAATTACATTTGTATTATTTACATGATTTATTGTTAGGATATCTATGTGCAGTGATTGTGCACATAATACAATAAGTGCATTGCAGATCTCTTTTGATCACAGGAATTTCTCTGGCAGCTTCACATAACGATGAATAGGATGATTTTAAAATGATCTTTTTCTGTGAGAACGTTTCATTCAGGTCTAAGCACCGCAGACATACCCAGAAGCTCTGCAGCCAGGGGACATAGCCAGAAACAAACAGAGAAGGAGGTGTAGGGACAGGTAAAACGAGAGACAGAAGAACAGGCAGTGTTAGCTGTATCACATCAGGACATATTGCATATGACCAGCCTGTACCACAAGTGTAATTTATGAATGAAAATAGGAGTTTAATTACAACATGCACAAGGGGCTGGTGCAGGCTCAGCCAGGGAGGAAGACTATTTCTCTGATTTATAAAGTAGAGGACAATAAATCCTCCAAGCTGGAAAGAAGGCCTTGAAATAGTGCCATGCATTTTGATTGGACTTCAGTTGTCATTTCTAGCTCTACACTCTAGATGGCACCAGTTCAATCAGAAACACTGGTACGGACCAAGGAGCAGCTGCCAAGCAGAATTAATTCTGTCAGTGCTAAAACTGTCAGTAGCATCTTATAACGAGTCCATTAGTCAGCAAGCTCTTGCAGGATGTTCTCACCTTTTCTTGCTTTTTTCTGGAGTTTTATGGTGTCTAGCGACTTCCTCTTAATTTCCTGGCGAGATCGCTTGTATTCTGTGGAGTCAAAGCCAAAGCTGTATCAGTATCTGTCCCAGATATATTAAACACACATTAACAAAAGGGGGTTACATCACTTTTGCGAACTGGCTGCTCACCTTTGGCATGGTCTTTGTCCAGCTGATTGGCAGTCTTCTTCCATTCCTCCATCCTGTCCTGAAGTGGCGTAACCAGGCCTTCCATAAGAGCACTGCAGAGACAGGAAGGAACAACATGTCAGCTGACAGTGATGGTGAGGGACTCGACAAAATCTTAATTTATATGTCACAAAAACACTAAAACAAAATATGCAGCCAATAAATATAAACAAAAAAATTATTACGTATTGCACTGTGTATGTATATCATCTCCGTCACTGTTCATATAATATGATACACATGTACATTTATGTAAAAATATGTTTGCATGGCTATGGTGATCTACTCTGTTCTACATCACTTTCTTCTATTCTGGCATTTTGCATTGAATATTCCTTTTTGTGTACTTATTTGTATCCCTGTGACATTTGTAATAAAAAAAGCTTACTTGGTGAAGTGGCGTAATTTTGCCTCAATGCTGCGGTGTCGCATACACATCCTTGTCAGAGCTGAACCAATGTCCCTGGTGGCACCTTAGACAGACACAACAAAAGGCATATTGTCACTTTGAAGATTCAAGTTTAGCTTTACACATTACAGATATGAATCTCGGCCTCACACAGGAGACATAATCCATCAAAGGAACATTTTCAAAGATCTAATTCTCTTATGTCAGTCTTCGTTCCTTGAAGCTGAGATTTTTCTTAAAGCACCCACTAGGTGGCCACGCGCAGATTCAATAAATTGTTTTGAAAAAGTAAAATTAACACACTGGAGGAAAAAACAAAAAATCCTACGCTGCCTCCTCATTTGACCTTAAATGTGTGATTGTGTGGATGATTTTCACCCTCATGTACACAGCAGCTGGTGTGAACTGGTTACTGCACGTTTCCTTCTACGCTGAAGTGTAATTACATGGGGTCTTAAGTCTCTAAGGGCCAGACTGCGCACTGTTTACTGATGGTTCGCAGGCTGGTGTAATAGATGGTGGCACTGATCCTGCAGCAATCTGGACCACGTAGGGCTAATCTGACTGTCACTATACACACACACGCACATGCGCTCGCACACGCACACAGCGAATATGGCAAATAGGCACTCACATGCACAGGTTTGTGTGTGTGTGTGCATGTGTCTACAGGTGGTGTGACACCCCTCCCCCCCCCACCCCTTTCATACACCCCACCCTCCCCTGTGCGCTCATCCCCTCTATCCTGGAGGAAAAAGGAGGGGAACCCTGTAAGGGGATATCCCTCTATTCTTCCCTGGCTGCTCTGCCTTTCCTGTTCTCTCTGTTTCCTAAACACCATTCATACAGGGTGGACGGAGAGAGAGAGAGCGAGCGAGAAAGAACAAGCAGGGAACATGAGCTATACACAGACTAAAGCAGAGAGAAAACGTGACTAACATAGCAGGTGGATAATCGGACTGTGTGAATGCTTCCGATGTCTGTTGAGATCGGTGCTTGGTTCCAGCTTTCACATCAGAAAAAAACTGGGTTACGGTCTCCAGTCGATATCACATCACACTGTGAACAAAGACTGTTTCACTTCAACACTCGGCTGTCGTCTTCACTGACTGCTGCACCAGTTCAAAAACACTCAGCTGTGGATCTGGCTACAGAGCAGGCAGATGTTGGATAACTTCAGAGAGATGTGGACAGCAGGAGAAGGCTCTGTGAATGTATTGCTTTTCTGTGTGACAGAGTGAGGGGGGTAGGGTCAAAGATCAAAGGTCATCCAGCTGTGTCGCACACAGACAGTGAACAACAGCAGGAAGTGATTGAAGTGACACATGGACCCTATACACTGACCTCTTGCTATAGATATCCAAAGAAGCATCCATCTCTTAAGTACTGCTATTGATTATCTGCCACATATGAGTTTTCATTAAACCCTAGTTTGACCTTACAATAATAAAAATGCCAACATAGGACACGTGTCAACAGGTCCTGCATCTCTGTCTCCACTGCAGGAGGTGTGCGGAATTGCATACCAGGTTTTGCATGGTCAAAGGAGTCTGGCTGTGAAGGAGACAGGAGGGAGATGGAGAGCGAGAGTGACTAATGTGGGCCCTTTTATCTCTCTAACAGACTTTCCCAATGTCACTGTCAGCCAGCAAGAGCCCTCAACTCCCACCCTCCTGTCCCATCCACACCTGCCAATTTCCTCCCCGTCTCGCCCTCTCCTTCCTCCCCCTCCCAGAGGGGGATCAGCTGACAGCTACATCCTGGGGAGGTCCAGAGGTTTCCTGCCCAGGTCCAAGAGCCCTGCTGGCCTCTGGCCTCGACCGGATGGACAGGGATGCAGTATTTCACTCCCACAGCAGCCTGCATGCACATAGGCATGTGACAAGCACAAGCTGTTAGGAGATTACTGTTATTACTGCACATATGATAGTTTCAGTGTCTATTTACAGACAGTGCTCTTTAAAGAGGACTCCATTTTTGATGCACTTCACTTTCTTCCTTTACATCTGTGATCAATGTTGGTGGCAATGTCGGGGGCATATTAGTGATTTTTAAAATCTGGTCTATATACATATAATTTACTTAGTTCTGTCTCAATCGATCAACTGATACTTGACCTCGCAGCAGATCAGAGTCTGGCTACAAAACCTGGGAAAGTGATTACTGAGCAGACCTGGACCCCAGGGACTGCATGGGGAGACTGACCTCATAGCAGACACCCACACATGCATGAATGAAGCAAAACACAGACCAGGATGAACAGGGGAGCCGTTATGCAACCCAGTCATATATCTTAGAACATGAGGTACATAACTGAGAACAACTGAAGAGCGCAGCAACATGTGGTTAATTATAACAGTACTGCCATGCACGTCTCTGACGTTGATTCAATATGCAGGCCAAATCTGAATACAAATTGGTGGGAAGGTCAAGTTTGGTGGGAAGCTTAAGCTCCAGTATCAAGAACTAGCACGGTGTGGTCTGAGTGTTTAGTGAGCGGTTCCATTCAGAAATCTGTTTCTGATTATCTCCGCTGATTCCTTGGGGAAGGAGGAGCATTTTAATAGGCTTCCTTTATAGGGAACTCTCCTGCCAGGAGTTGGGAGCCAGGAGGTAAACTGCCACAGGCCTCCCTCTCTGATGTCTCCAACGTTGGAGCCCAGCTTGATTATCTCTCTCCTTCAGCATCTACACCCTGTCGCTCAGCTCGGATTTCAATTCGCGCTCACGACTACTGGGCTGGAGTGAGATTTCACTGGAGTTAGACTGAAATGGTTTCCAAGATGAATCCAGATCTTCTGAGTGGAGTGGGCGCTCCCGCCCTCTCTCGGCTTCCTGTGTCAATAAAGCACGTTTATGTGCAATGGAGAGCAGAAAAGGTACAGAACATCCTAATGGTTACACTTCCAGGAATACGAGCTCCCTGGTTTTCACCTGAGGTGGGAAATTCCATTGACGGTTGGACAACAACTACTCCGCACATTGACGCTTTGGAGCTGACTGCGGCTGGCACAGACAGTGACTCCTCCTGCCTTTACCCTCCCTCGCCCCTTTTAAGTTGTGCTGAATGTGAACTGGCAGGGACACAGCGGAGGCCACTGATGGATGAAAAGGACTGGGAGGTGAAACGGGAAGATGAAAGAGGGTACACACTGCTGAGGTGCCGTCTGGCATTGACCTGTCAGGCGGTAGAGGAAGTATTAGCTGGTTGCTGCAGGTGGAGCAGGCACTGCCAGGAGAAAATATCTGACTTGAAAAGTACATTTCTTATTATAAATAAAATAATATATGAGTTTTGAACGAGGAAGAGAAAAGAAAACAAACAAACAGATTTAGCCAAGTTTACTGTAATATTTATTGTATGTCATATGTTGTTTACCCAGACGATATTGATTTTCTATTGCAACAAAGAGGCTTGAAATATCATCAATATGTTAGCACGTTTAAGAGTGAATATATATATTTGTCTGCGGCAGCAATTCAAATAGCGTTCAAAGACTTTGCGTCACTTCCTTACCCGGTCTGTTCCTACCAGAAACAATACCAATGAAAGGCAGAGGAAGCGGCTTCAGGATCAACCGTTTTAGTAACACACGCACACAAACACAGTCTCTCTCACCCTCTCATCTCATTGTTGTCTGACCAGACAATACACAGGGCAAGTTTTGTCTCTCGACCAGAAACTCCCACAGACGCAGACGGAACACAGTGTGCCCTGACGTGGTGTAAACATGTTCTGGATTGGGTTAACAAGAGACTAAAGACGACCAGGAGAACAGGGGGGTTCGTTTTATTTTTCTGCTGAAGGAGCTTCCTGTTCAGGGACATAAACGCTGCTAAAAATAAATGGCACCCCTCGCCCAGATGTGCTTTTCATCAGAGAAAGAGAGAAAAGAAGGAAGGAGAGAAGCAATGTTTCATGCAATTAATGGAAAGAACAGCAGTCACACAGGGAATGTCTTCAGCTGTAACTAAGGGACATAGCCCAAGGCCTACAAGAAAACACACTCACGCACACACAAACACATGCAGACAAACAATAGGCAAAATCAATCCTCCAAACAATGCTGACATCACTACTTGTGTTGATGCTGCTCAAACAGCATTGCAGCCCTGAGTTTTCTTAAGAGTTTCAACATCAACATAAAGTCAAACATAAATTAATGTATTATGGGTTGCCTTCATTTGGGCACTCATCTGTAAATAGTCTAAACATAAAAAACATTATTTCATTTATTTTCGAACTGCATCAGGATTTTCATAATGATTAATTGTGACATAGTCCTGCTTCTAAACAGAGACAGCTGCTTCGAGTTAGATGCCATCTACCATCTTAGTTTTGTGTTGTAACATGATGTTAGCATATGTGGCAGTCCATTTCCTGAACCTCATGGTGGTAGCAGGGGAGAAGTCAGACAGAACGCAACGATTTGTCCACAGTTGGTTATGAATGCCTGGACTGAACTGCTGGAGCACCAGACTGCCCAACAGGCCAAACACTTTGGTCACAAATGTACGATTCGACAGCAAAGAAATCAACAACTCATTAACAGCTAACGACCCATGTGGAGTTAGGACACTTTTAGGCAAATAGGATACAATATGGCTGTGTTCACTTCAAGTCTGATGACTGTCTGTGCATTGCTCTTTATTAATATGTTACTATGAGACAAAAGATTTTTTTTCTCCTGTTTTGATTCCCCACGTTTCATCTGCTCTCCACATCATTGTTCCAGCCACTTCACCCTCTACTGGCAGCATGTAGTCATTATAATAGCTGGAAAACATTCGCTTGTGGGACGACCGCAATCATTTTTGAGGCTGAAACCCCTTCAAGAGAGTGCAAGGGAGAGATGGGGAATATGAGTGGGAACCTTTCAGCTCTGTCTGACGGACAAGGTCGACAACTGAGGGAGAAAAAAAAATAGGCTCCTGTCGGTCGATATTTCCTGTGACCTCGTGGCTGGAGGTCATGAAATACCAGTAAAGCCTAGCATACAATCAGCGGACTGGATTGTGCACTCATCAGTCCGACGGCTTGCACATGCATGATCCAAGTCAAGCCTACAAAAGATGCATATCTTTGCCCACATCGGGCTTCAACACTACATGCCAAGCTTGGTGGATGCCATTGCTGCTCAGATGGGTATACTCTCATTATCCTACATATCCAACAAAAATAGCTGCGCTGCTGGGATAGTAGTGAGGACAGTAATCCCCTGATCTCGCTCCACGCTAGGCCACGACCGCATGTCGTCTATGCCAGGCTGTCCAGATGGCGGGTAGGGATATCTACCCCATCTGCCAACCCTGAGAAGCACAGTGGCCAAGCAGATTATTGCTTCACTGACACACTGATCTACAAGCATACCTCAATACTTCCGTTAAGTATCAAGTGCCTGAGTAAGAAAGAAAGGAGAGAGAGATGACTTGCAATGGCCCACTGGAAGTAAGTGTACTCTACAGGTTATAAGAGAGAAAGGTTTTGTTGGTGTTGAACACTTGCCGTCTGGCCAGTGATTCCCGAATGTGAGTTTTTAAAGCTGGGGGTGGCTGATCAGGGAGGGCAGGGAAGCCTGTCTGTGTCTATGTGTTACACAGAGTGCAGCTAAGAGGATTAGCTAAACGCCTCTGCCTAGCCTGGATACCCAGAGCTGTGGAAATCCCACTACAACCACAACCCCCACCCAGGCCAAACCAGCCTTCACTAAACTCACCTCTCCAAAATATGTCGAGCCTGTATGTTATACCGTGATGGAAAATTAGGCCTAACGGCCCTTTGACCTCTCTTCTCCACTTCAACCATATCCAGAAAATGGAAAAAAACAACATCAACCTTCCACTGAAACACGTGGTGTGGCCCAGCCTAGCAACAACAAAACACCAAACACACCGTCCTCCAGATAAGTCCGGTCCTCTAAAATACATCACAGTTTAATATAGACTGCAAAGCTAGTCTGGACAACACACCAAAAACCATTACGCTGACGAACCTGACAATAAAAACATTCCAGAGAACTGCAGGGCCTCAGTCTAAGTCCCAGGAAAGACTGGTGTTGAAACATGAAACAGTTATCTTTAAAAGGCTAAAATTCTCCAAATACATCCATCTACTACTGACTTTGTGGTTGGCCGACCTTTATTGAACCCAGATGCGAGTCGACGGCTTACAGACACAGAGATGCCGTAAGACATCAATCCATCAACTCAGCTTAGAGAAACTGTGCTGTCACGTTGCCAAACCATCTCCTTTGACTGCTTCATAAAACTGATGCCATAAGAGTGAGCATAAACTCTAAAAATTGGCAACATGGCAAGAAGGAGCATGAAGAGAACATGAAGAAAGATCAATGTAGTTTTGACACATGAACATGTGGGCACAAAGAGAGCGCTGTATGAGATAGAAGTAGAGCTGAAGATGTCATGGATGAGACATCATGGATGTAAATGAAAAGCTGCCTAAGGACAACACAAACTTCAGAACAGAAAATCCTCTTTCATTTACTGTCCTCTTTTGCTGGGATTTACCAAGAATCTCGAAAGAGGGGAAAAGTTGCTTTCTTAGGCAGGGAGCTTTTGTAGTCTAGAGATTATGAGTGGGGTGAGTGTGTCAAAGGTAGACGTTGAATGCAATGAAACCTCCAGCTGTGCCAGCAGCTGCAGCTTGTCCCTGAATGAAAGGGGAATCGGGGCAACAGCAATGACGGCCCACAGTTTGTAGCTGAGGGCTCGTCCCCTGAAGTGCAATCGTTCCTATATATGGTTATGCAGACACTGTGAAAACACGGTCGTTGTAGACGGACCTCGCTAACTCTCTCTGCCACCAATCTTTCTTTAACAGCCTTGCGTGGTTTTGGTATTCTGGTTGTTTTGGTTGAGATTTCTCTCAACCCTGAAACCCTCCTACAACACAGACACATGTTTTACTACAAAATACCCAGTAATATCTAATGTGATGATTAGAAATGGCAAAAAAGATATATGTTAATGACAACGCCCACAAGCTCAGACCATCAGTAAACTACTACTTAAAAAACAATATATTTACAGGATGTAAACATATTTTAGGTCTTACTTGCAACTGTAATGATCTCTGGCCTGAAATGGATGAAATTAATCCTAAAGTTAATGTCTCTGTGAGAGAAGCAGGCGAGTGGGCGTATGAGTGACACACTTACAGGGATGAATCTATAGCTGTTAAACTCAAATTCTCTCTTTCTCTCGCTCTCTCTCTGTCTCGCTCTCTCTCTCTTATATATGATTCTGCTGTTTTCCCAAGTTGTACATACCTCTCGGTGCACTGCCATGCTTTATACCGCTGCCTTATTGCAGCAGGCTGCCTGCTGGTTGCAGCTGGCAGGTTGACAACGTTGTACCTTATTTCATTTCCCACAGCTCATGTGCGCTCACATCAGGAATCACTTAACATCATCTGATGTATCGCCATGGCAATAAACTCCACTATTAATGGAGAGGCTATAGGAGTACATCTGTGACAATGTGTGAACACTGCTGGCGAAATGCCTCTTTAGTTAGCTTCACCAGCATTAAGTGGTCAGCACTGGGCTGTGCTGGTACAAACTGTTTAAAGCGTAGTGGTATGTGACCTGAAAGGTCAGGTGGCCAGCCACCAGCTGTCACCGTTTGAATATCTGTGAGTGTGTGTGTGCGAGTGCCTCTATGCTTATGTGACTGTGTGTTGCCGTTGCGCGTTCTTTTTTTTTTTTTGACCTATATACTGCTCTCGACGATCAACTCCAAAGAAATCTGTGTTAATCGGCTGCCTCTCTGGCCAGCCTGTCAGCAGTGTGACAAAGCAGATCAGCAGACTTCATTAAGACCAAAGAAACAAAAAGCTCAGATTTTCACTTCCCTGATCCAGTCCCAAATAACCACTGTGCAACAACCCAAGAAGAAAAACAATCTATTAACTTTCACAGTGCGTAACCTTGAATTAATTGAAAAACATCCCTACTTACCTCTGGAATTGGTGGCCATATCTGCCACCTTCTGAAAGGCATCTAAAAAGGCCACCGCTGCCAGAATCGTGGTCCTGTAAATACATTGGTACTTAGTCACCGTACCGCGACTGAATAAAAGTGGCTGTAAATACTAGAGGTTAGAAATAAGGTTTGTCGTTCACTGGAACTAATCCCCACCTGAGTTGAGAGTGCAGTTTTGTGGCCTTGGCACTGAAGTCTTCCCACACGGGATACGAGCTCTGATAAGAGAATGGAAAAGAAATCAGAAGTCAATTAAATATCTTACCAAGGACACTGAAGTGTACAGACATACTTCTCTCTAACTCACAGTGTAAACAAACAGATATGAGAATATGCAATGTTCCCTTCAGCTTCAGAGAATCTTGCACAGCTTGATTTAATTTCGATTGCTGCAAATACATTTTCTGCATTATTGACAGTGATAAGATACTGAGTTAATTCCAAATAAAGCTGCAGTAGCTCGACAGGATTGTCTTCTTACCCCAGGGTAGGAACCAGGATGATCTCTTAGCTCCGTGTTCTGACTGGTCTGTGAGGAGGTCGAATTTCTCACCATACTTTTTGTTATTGTTGTCCTCAATCAACCTGCATATACTTCTCCCTCTCATGTGCCGCTGCGACTTGTTATGCGTGTTCACGTGTTTGGGTGTCAGTTTAACATGCATGGGACAGGTAGTGTACTTGGGCTTTGAAAAATGTGGATTACATTTCCCCGCGGCTAATCCCACGCTGCCATTGGTTATAACAGCAGAGGCCAAATATAAAACATATTTAAGGGTGGATCCCATTAGATCAAGGGCTTAAGGCCTGGAGAAAGGAAAGATATAGGGCTTTACCCCCATGAGCCGCGTTGATGGAGAGGGCCCAAAAGGAGCCACACATTCTGGTTATATATAGTCAGCATACAGTCTGGAAACAGCATTCTGCTGTAACCCCCATTATAATAATGCAGCAGCATTTGACTCCCAGCCTCTCTCGCTCAGAAAAAGCATCACCCTTCAAACGTGATTCAGGAGCGGTCGTCCCTCACAGAAATGCTGCCCCATCAACTATCCTGCCTCGCTGTCTGCACTTGACTCTAACAGGTGTCTAATTAGCTTGTGCGGCCTGTGGCTCCCAGTGGCAGGAGGGATGTGCTGCCAAGACAGCTGGGGGAGGAGGGTGAGGATGCGGGCAAAAGAGGAACACATGCAACAGGGAAGATGAGGGGGGGGGCACACATTTCCCTCTTCATCCACACCCAACAGCATCAGGGGAAATGAGCTTTGCAATAGAGAAGGAAGGAAAGAAATGCTCTTCCTCTTCCGTGCCTTGTCATTCACACAGGCTGGGGCTGGGCATCCTTAGAGCCGTTACGCAGTGTTGTTCAAGGTCATTTATCTGCTCTTACGAAAAGAGTTCTAAAAGTCCTCTATTTCTTTGCACGACAACAAATCTACTGCTGATCTAATTCTTAAATGGTGAACGAACATAGCTGAATCATTTTATTTCATTTCACCCTCTACCTCATCTTCCACCACCTCCTACTCTTTTCTTTCTTTTCCTGGAGCTTCGTCAGACAGTTATATAACCAACAGGTGCTGCTGGGAACAACACAGGAGTCTGTGTGTGTGTGCACTAACATGTTGGTAATTGAACAGTATATTGTGACACTGTTCACAATTTGTGAAATCGTTGATCCAGGGGGGTAAAGCTGGTCTAACAGGCTTGTGTGGCCCAGCCGGGCAGCAGGAATGAGGTCAGATGTCTGCCTCAAATAGTGGACGTCAACACTGTGCTGACTCAGGGCTTCAGTCTCATTCATGTGTGTTGCTTACCAATACACAGAGCTCCTGTCCCTCTCTCTCTCCACTGACATGAGCACAACACAAAAGGAAAACATGAAACCAAACCAAAGCTGCCAATAGCTGAGAGCCGATTTCAATGGAGCCTTACAAACCAGAGCCCATAAATAGTCTTTACAAAGCTGCCATGGCCCTGTGAGCCAGCGATCGATGAGAAGTCTGCTAGATGAAAGGTGGCGTGCGATTGCTGACTTATTCAATGCTATTAACACTTCTGAGGAATAAGCATCTTCCATGACGAGAAGAGTGGGTGCAGCCTCCAGGCCTAAAGCACACGTTCTCACTTTCCATCTGTTGTCGTGAACAACGACAGACCACCCTGGTTCAACTTCCTTGAAGGGACCCCTCCCCCAACCCACAGAAACACACACACGCTAACATGTTAGTGATCAAGGGAGGCACAGTTTTAGCTTAGACTGTTTTTTTAAAACTCAACTGAATTGCAACAGCAAACCGTAGATCATATGCATTGAACTGTATACAGGTAAAGTAGCGCGTTCCTGTGTCGAGGCCAATCAACAGGAAGCGACATCAGTAACCTTTCGTGTGTGTTGGTCCAAGAGGTGATGGAGATGGAGATTTTCTTTCTGAGCATCCTTCTCCATGTCTGACATTTAATCCAGAAATCCTTTGAGGCTGGGTCAAACATTCGCACCATGATGCCAAGTACAATATTAAAATTATCAACCACTTTTGTGCATTCCATCTTCTTGTGGCCTGATTTTTCGATTGAAACTTGAGTAAATAATTGATCAAACTGGCTCTTTGAGCATCAGGACGATGGCGTTGGGATTTGACCCCTGGACCAAAAACTCAAACCCAAACACATTCAAAACAAAAGACATGTTAAAAACCTCTAGTGTGCAGGTTGATCAGTTGTTGTATTGTGTGCAGAATAACAGCTGAGGCTGAAGTGTTGCTGAATGATACCAGTGCTCTGACATGCAAATAACACAAAGAGAGACATGCTTCATCTCTCAGTTTGTCCCGCAGTAGCAGTGGGGGTGGACCCGGTGAAAGAGACAAAGGCAGTAAAAATATGCGTCTGATCAACCACTACCACTACTACAAAGGTCACACAAAACCCCTGCCTACTTTATTCTATATGTGTGTGTTTGTGTGTGTGTGTGTTACCTTCATGTCGTTCACAATGGCCTGGAATAATCCACCCAGCGCTCCACACTCCTTCTCCACCGACTCCATGGTGCCACAAACACAAAAACAAAACCAGAAAAAAAAGGCTACTGGAGAGAAAAAGTGGTGTGTTTTGTTCGTCCACGCTTCCTGGTCCTCTCTTTCGACAGTGTGGCCCGCAGCACCGGGGAGGATGCGGAGAACCACACCGCTGGAGAACCAAAGGCAGCAGCGTGCGGAGCGCGCACAGGAAAGGGGACGGAGCCGGGGGCACAGCGCTCTCTCTCCGCCGCCGCTGCTGCTACTCGCCTCCCGGGTGCACCGGAGCTCGGTGGAGGCAGGGACGCGCTTCGGCTTGGGTTAGAGCCGGGAAGCGTGGGGGGCACCGTGGCTCCTCATGATCACCGCAGTTACACACAAATCACCGACAGCTGTGGGGGAGAGGGCAGGAGGAGGGGGGAGGGCACCAGGGGGACGGGATCGGTCGCAGGTCCGGGACGCGGGGACGCGCTCCGTTGTTAGTAACGGAGCAGATGTCTCGGAGCTGGAGGCTCCAGTAATACGATCCATGGGAACGGAAAGGGGGCTGGTCATGTTTTTTTTTCTTCTTCTTCGCATATAGTGGGTGAGGAGGAGGAGACATGGAGGAACACCCCCCCTCCTCCTCGAGAACAATTCACTAATATACAAAGGAGGATTTCCTGCCGGGTTTCTTATGTTTACTCACACACGCGTATGTTAACGACCATTTGCAAGTCACTGAGTTGTTTTCAGGAAACAGTAGCTGGTGGGCTACTTATTAGTCAAGCTCCCCAATCCACACGCTGAAAGAAAATGTTAATTAAAATGTAAATGATTTGACTTAAAGACGGGGGGGGGCATTCTGTCGTATTCTCTTTCTTTCTGAGAGTTAATGGCAGTTAGATGATAAAAGGAATAGCACGCCGATGTTTAAATGTATAAAGATACAGCCAGGAGCTAACACATTTAGCCTAGCTTAGCCAAAACACGGGAAATGGGAAAACTAATAACCTGGCTGTAGCTGCTCAAAAGAAAAACCTCAAAAGAAGGTAAATATTTTACCATTTTGTACATATAGACAAACATACCAACAACAAAATGTATGTGCGTGTGATGAGTTGACTTTCTTAAGCTAAGCTAACTAGGGGCCAATCAGAACTTAACATTTAGCCTAGCAAAAAGGCAGTGATGAGACACGTTGTATAATCAATCAATCAATTAATCAAACCATTTTATGTTGTTACTATAGAAATATAGGATAGCCTCTTATTGCCAGTTAACATTTAGACAGGAGAAATTTTAAAAACCCAAGAAATTAATGTATTTTAACCGCATCGTCGTTGATGTGCTATGGAGTGGGTACAGGAAACCGGGTTCACCCCACAGCAGTTCCATAAACATCCTGTCAGTTTATAACCCTGCACATCTGCCGCACACACCTTCCTCCCTCATTCCTCCATTTTTCCTGAGGAGAGCATTCATCATACTCATGGCTGGGTCCTTCCAACAACTGAAGCCGACTCAATCAGACAGACCAAATCCTGGCAAGGAAAACTGACTCTCTGCCATTCCGAGAGATTATTTTTATCATTCATGGTTCCCTCACACCGCACCATTTCCTCCGCTCTCACTCCCTCCGGTTCATGTCCGTAAAAGTTTGCTTACAAAGCAATTACACAATGTGTTGTACCATGTAATAATATCCTCTACACTGCTTGCTGCAGAAGAAAAATATAACTTCTTCAGTGGGTATTTATAGAGCAACCAGATAGCCTGCATCCTGTCCTGAGAGCAGGGCTTATAAACAAGAGCAGAGTCGTAAACATGAAGGATGTGTAAACAAAAGAAACTGGGGCTTACACAAAGAAAACGCAATCACACTGCCTTTTTATTAATTTGCGGTGGTTAGATTTAGAAACTATGGTCTGGTTCGGTATCTCCCGTCCATGTGGACAGACATGATGTAGAGAGACTGGGCCTGCAGCCCAGGTCCTGGGTTCTCGCCACAGCTCTCACTGGCATCTCTAGGAAAACAGCTATAAAACAGAAAATATCCCCAACACAGATGCTGACATTCCTCACCACCACCATCAGTCCCCCCCCCCCTTCCAGGAAAAAAAAAGGGTCTGTTCTTTTCCCTGCCATACCACTGATGCATGTGCGTCTGTGAGACTTTCCTTGATTCAACAAGGGTTGGTTTTAGTAAGGAAAAAATGCTACGGTTTCTGTTTCGCCTCGCTCTCCAAGTAAGGCCGTACAACTGAAAGCAATCATCGCCGCTAAACACATCAAGCTGGAGACACTCGGAGGGTTCTGATGGCTTATATAACCCGTCTTTAAGGGCTTCGACTCCTGGGTGCGTTCTCATCCACCGTTGTGCGATAATGCCTGTTTATTTGTCGGACGTTATTGAGGCTGCGTTCACATGAGAGACTGTGGGAAAACAAAGTATCATTTCACCAGTAGGAAAAACACAATAGCAGCAATGTGGCATTTACTCAGCGTGCAGATAAGTATTTGAAATCTGGATGACATTAGGTGTTTTATTGTAATGCTGAGTTATATAAGCCTATGAGGTAGGCACTTTCCGGCCAAAACCTGTTTGTTTTTATAATCTTGCCTTATATGCCTGCCTCCATTCCCTTCCTGAAACCTCCGCATGGCATTTCAGCAGCCCTCTAATAGTGAACCAGCCACTGAACCAAAAGAAACACCCAGGGATCATGATATATTGTGACCTCTGACCTCAGAGCCATGTCCTGCCCATGATTCAGCTGGAGGCCTTGTCTTGCCTGGTTTATCGACCGTTTTGAAGGATAGCCTTCAGGAAACCGTGGCCCCACAGTGAAGTCGCTGCTGAGGTCACTGCTAAGGTCCCGTGCCCATTTGACCAAAACATCGATCGGTATTTTTCATATGAGTTTAAGTGTTAAACCGTTGGATGAGCACGCAAATGGCCCGGCAAGAATGTAGCTTTGACCAACCGCCATTGTTGTTATTAATTTTTGTCTAAACAATGTCATCCAGTGCACTGTTACTCTGTGAAAGGGCGTGTGTCAGCTCTTTTGGTAGGTGGGGTGTTTACACAGATGTAGGAATTTGCATTTGATTATAATTTCTTCATTGGCCAAATAGGCAGAAAATCGGATCAATAAGCCAGTGAGCAGCAACCTGTGGTGGAAAATGTTAGTGTGAATTTGTGTTGGCTGCAGCTCAGCAGAAGAAGAAGCGTCCCAGCAGCACTGAATCCAACACCACCATTTGAAAACAATTTATCCTTTTAATCGCAAGATGATAAATGACAAAGCGATAAAGACAGTTTTATCACTGGCTTGTTGGAGACACTTAAACTCTCGAAAAACAAATTGCATTTGATTCTTCTTGCCCCTTCAGTTTAAAAGCAAACAAATTTGTCTTGGTTCAGCAGCTGTCTCCCATCGCTCCTGTGGGTCGGGGGGGGGGGGGGGGGGGGGGGGGCGAGTGCTCCTCAACAGTATGGAGCGTCTCTAAATGTGACACACAACAACCCCATACGTCAACACAGCACAGATGGACAGATCTGTCCTGGGAGCGGGATCGCAATGTGTGGCATGCACTCTTTGCACTGCATATTTCGGATCAGACCTCAAACTGAGGGTGGATGGACTGTACACGAGATAATGCAACGTAAACTGCTCTTTCTGGCTCAGATAAGAGTCTCTCATGCCCCCCTCCTTCCTTTACTTTTATCCACCCCTCCTTTCTTTCCTGTCCTCCACTTGTAATCTGTCATCTCACCTACTATCATTTCCTCTTCCCCTGCTTTATTATCACATCATAAACCTCCAGATATTCTTCTTTTTTTTCTTTAAATGGCTGGTGCCCCCTCAGTGGTCTCACCAGTTCCTTGTGAGCCTGTGGAATTTCCTCTGAAGTTTGCCCCGCAGGCCCTGAATGCCTCCTGAAGGGTCTCACAGACATGAGCACTTCTCTCTACATCTCACACAGGGCAGAGATGGCTATGATAGTGACTCAGGCGCATGTAAAAGCAGGAGAAATATATTTAAAGGGGAGAACAGCAAGGCAGAAACGAAGGAGAACCCTCTGCTCCATCATGGCGAGCCCTGTGACCTCCACACACACATACTGTATACCCATTTGTCGAGTCTCACAAACAAACACTTTGACAGACAAATAAATACTGCAGCAGAAAAGCCAGAAACACAAGTTGTCATTCACTAAAACAAACAAACAAACGAAAAAAAAACATATAAATCTGCTAACACTAGGACATTTTCTCTTTTTTAATGTGGAAAATGTCTTTTCTTTTTTTAACTGGACTTGTTGAACAGCAGTTTGGGCACGCCCAAAAACTCCAACTAAATCCATGTTTGGTGCGGAGCCTTTTTTACACAAGCTTTTCTGGCTGTGTAGCTGCAGATGCATGTGCTAAAATAGTTTCTGCTCTCATTTAGAATATATCTTTTTAACAACATCATGTGACACGCAGAGCCATGTATGAGGAAACACAGGCCTCTGGAAACTTCTGGAAGCAGAAGCAGCAACACGGATCCAAACTGACATCTGAAACCAAGCAAACGTTCATATGGTGAACATCATGTACATGGATACATTTATATGTAGAAGTATAAATCTGCGTAAAAGCCTTCACAACAAGGATGCTCAGCAAGATTCCATATCACTTTGCATCTTTGCAAAATTCCTCTGTTTATTTGGTTGTTCGAGGAAGGGGACAACAGCACAAATCACTTGGAGGATAAACATTCAAAAATGGCCTGTTGCTGTGATTCAGGTCAATTAAACACAATGATTTCGGATGGAAATAAAGAGCAGATTTTGCGTCTGCAGAGACGGATCTGGCTCATTTTTGTGCAATTATTAACTATTATTATCTTCTGTGAGACAAAGTGGAATTTTTTCCAGGTTCTGTCACTGTCGAATGCAGCGGTCCTTCCCCCACACACACCAAAATTAGCTCCAAGGAGTCTACATGAAGAAGAATGTCAGCAAAGACAGTGTTGATCCTTTCACCATGGTGAGATTCACAATGATGAGCCTCCCTCAGACACATAAAATAAACACAGCTACAACAGATACATTCCATTTAAAGAAAAAGAGAGTGACCCGGGTCAGATCAGTGTTTGGGCATCGTTACCAATGCGTTATGCGTGTTCTCCCTCCTGAGCTAGCGTCAGTCCAAAACGGATGGATGTGCATGTACATGTACACGTGTGTGTTGTGTGTTCGACTTTGCATGCCAGGCATATCTGTATATATACATACACCCACGTGAACTCCTAAGTCTGTGTGTTTTCCGAAGTACGCTGAACTGAAAATAAACCGCGGGGTCAACAAACAAGCCAGAAAGAGGGAGTCCTTCCATTTGATACTGCTGCCGTGAGGAAGGGGTTACGGGGTAAAAAAAAAAAAGTGCTTATGTTCTTTCTCCTGTGTTTTCCTGTCTGCAGCGAGAACAGAACTCACTGACTCTGCAGTGAACTGTCCAACACAGTGTGTACGTGTGTGTGCTGAGGACACGACACACACCGAGAGTTTGGTTTGGAGGAACTCAGTCCCAGGAAGGAAGCTAATCCTCGGGGGGAGTCACTGTTAAGAGTCAAGGATCTGGAGGTCACCCCAGACGAGCTCGTTAAATTCAACACCCGTCAGTGGAGAATGTACTGTATGCAGAGGAATGAGCAGAATGTCAAAGTAAACAGGCATTCGGTTTAAACCTCTGTTGCTTCAAGTTGTCACTCATGATTATTACAAGACATAAGGTGGTCGGTGTGTAACGCAATACGGTAAAACACAAATGAAAACACAGAAAAAGTGATACCGCCAATAACGGGTTTGATGTGTGATGGTCCTAATCCTAACTTAACTTGTCTGTTTGACTTGTACTCAACTCAGACTTTCATTAATTTGGTCATAAACAAAAGTACTGGACAAACAGATGTGATGGGAGTCACCACAGTTAGGACACACTGTACCATAATTGTAAATGCAAGTTCTGTGAGTGTCAGGATCTCAAGTGTTTCACTGGACGGGTTGAACGTGTCATGACCTGGTAGTGAAGGAGAAAAGGTTAAGGGCCAGTCCGTTCTATTTCTCAACTCGGGACCTTGAACATCTGTGAATATTCCCAATATATGGAGAGATTTCATTCAGGGTTGAAGGGGCGGACCAACTAAGATGCTGGCTGGTCATGGTTTGACTGCACGATGCCACCTAGAGTTTATTTACATGTGTTACACAAAAGTGAAAGTCCTTCCTGGTTTAATGGCTGTATAACACAGTTTGGAAATTTTCTAGTGAAAGCAGGGGCTTAATCTTACGTTCTTGATATTTTGTGATCATACTACTGAATCTATAGCTGTAGCTCAGCGGCTGTCACACTGCTGAGCCAAAAGCCATCTGCTAAGAAAAAAAAAAACAGAAGGCATACAAACAGATGCATGATTTTCAAAAGAAAATCTTTAATAATAAAAATATCATGGGTGGTTTTACATAATGAAATTATGTACTGTGCTTTCCTTTTTAAATTTAAAAATAAATGTTGCCAGTTGCCTGTATGTGACTACCCAATGGACAGCAGCTCAGTTAATGGTCTTTTTTATCATTAGAGCCACAGTGGGGAAAGACAAGGTCACAGCAGACATGTAGACAGCACACGCACACAGAAACACACAAGGACACTCGTACCAAATATCTCATAAGGACACGAGTCACTGATAGAGAAACTGCCCCACAAACTATAGTACACATTATCATGGATCATTATCATCTATCAGGCCAAGGAGTCTTCAAGAATTTTGGTTTTCTATAAAGTAAAATGTGGCTTCTGTCATTTTTTTTGGATTTGTGATTAAGGAAGCTTAAGGCTGAAAGCTAACTGCGACGCTATTTGTTCCAATCTGACTGAAACTGAAAATGGAGCTAGATGAGTAAATGTAATAATACAACCAACGTAATGTGTTGGTCATATCAGAACTATTGTTATTGCCTGACCTATTGTCAGTTACGTGCAGGCGAGTTAGCAAAGCGTCTCCAGCAATAAAGGAAGACGTGGAAAAGTCTCAAGTTTGACTCAGTCACGCTGAAAGAAATCTGACTCCTGATGACAATGGCAAATCCACAACTGTGGTGTTGTCAAACAGGCAGCAGCCTGCACTCATAATCTGCACTCATTCAATAAGCTGTTTGATCAGGGGTTTCCCACTCGAGCTCAAGAAAAAAAACATGTCAGTTTGTTCTGGTCCCAGGTTTTACAGCCATCTCCTTGTGTGTTACAATGAGGTTTCCTTGGATTCTGGCAGAACTGGTCTGAAAGTCAAGATCTCTGTGAAAGTGTGACCTGAAGACAGAAGCACAGCAGGACAGAGATTAATGAAACACAACTGCTCATGTTTTCTTCATCCTTTCCCTCCTGCCAACGCTAACCCTGAGCTTCTTTGCGAAACCGATCCTCCCTTTATTCTTACGTTTCCACTGGTCCAGCGTCAGGTCTGCGTTGTCTAGCGAGTGGTCGTACGGCTGTGCTTCTGTCTCCTCGTCCGGCTCTCGGAACTCGGTGAAGTACGGCAGCGCGAGGGCCTCTGCTGCGGTCGCCCTGCTCTGCGGGTCCAGCAACAACATCCGCTCCAACACAGACACAGCTGAGGGAGAAAACTGAAAATTAACTGTCAATATGGAAACAGTATTAAACAGACAGGCTAAGTATCCTACCGTGTGGATTTGTTGTGGAGAACAACTTGTGAAGGTCTTTCTTCTCCACTTTTGGAAGACTTTTAATGTAGTGTTTGGCCTAAGAGAAAAAAAACACATATTTATTTTTGGAATTATTATGCTGATATGTGAAAAGTCTGTTAGATAAAACTTATGATTCTGCAAAAGAGTCAAATTGTGCAACTCGCGTCTAAGCATTTGAAAACTTGAAGTGAATCAGGGTGTGTATCTTTTAGTTTGTGTAAACTGCAGGTTCTCCACGCACATCATCAGATTCCAGTTTGGATATAAATTCCTGAGTCGGTGTTCCTGTGATTTTCATGATCTCCGATAGTTGATCTAGGTCTGAAGAACAAGGGTCAAGGTTCAAAAATGATGCAAACTCACAGAGGGAGGTTTTATGGAAATTGTGCAAAAAAACATGTTTTCCTTTGCTTTTGTTTTTTAAGTCAGTAGAAATGATCAGAGAGGTAAAAGGATACGGTCACTGCCTTTAAAAAGCGGTTTTCCCTGCAGCATTTCTGCCATGATGCAGCCAACAGACCAAATGTCCACTGAGGAAGAAACAGGAAGCTCAGTTAACAAATACCACACATTTTCCACATCCCAAATATTCTAAATAATTTCCACAACAAAGTGGGTGAGTATTCAACAGCGTAAGATTAATTCTCATACGTTATCAATCATACAAGTTAATGTTTTGAGAGGACACCACCTACTGGATAACATGTATCATTACATTCTTGCCCTTCAACACATACACAAATACTGCATATAATGATCATAATGATTACAGTGACAATTCAAGGTGTTAACAACACAATGTTCCTTCCATTTGACTCTATACCATTTTCATTTAATGTTTATAAATTTATTGCTAAACTAAATTTTATTTATAAAGTCTTTTTTAAATGATGCTACAATGGAGGTTTTTTCTAATCTACCTTCTAGACTTTTTATTCAAATATAAAACTAGAAATCGCTTCCAGCTGCACAGAACCACCAATCAGATTATTCAAACTTTCTCCCCAATCCCCAGAGAACTTCTCCATCTCCGCCCCCAGCCTCTCCACCACTCTGCCTGTGGGAATTAAATGCTCTACCACCACCCTCTTAAATACAGTGTCATGCATGCTGCTTCTTTTGGTGAACCTTTTGCTGACTGTTCATCTACAGCCTCCCTAATTTATACCTATATTCTATATGTTCTATTTAATTACTGTTAAGTGCGTCACAGAAATGGAACAATGACCTAATAACATTTCTGCTGACTGTGGCCCCAAAAGACCGGAATGCACAGTAACCACAAAATATGTGCACGACCTTTTTAGAAAACAAAATGAAGCAACAGGTTCAACAAGCCTCTGGAGGTGTTAAAGGTCATTCTGAAAAATGTGGTCAATCATAGCTGAAGCAGAAGCCTTTAAGGATATTCTAGGGATATTCTATGGGATATCTTGCTCCGGTTAGTGACCATTGGATGTTCACTACATTTCGCAGTGAATTGTGGGATATATTGAGTGCACTATGTAGTGGACATGCTATGATCCCTAAGCATTCGGACACCACTACAAAAAGGCGTGGTCACCATATAGTGCACTATATAGGGGTTAGGGAGCGATTTCGGACACAGCCCCAGACTTTAAAAATACCGAGGGCTCTGTGCTAATGGTGAGCCGCGGAGTTGAAAAATAGCATGTTTCTTTCCTCGCATTACATCAGCATTACCAGTCTGTGTGTAGTGCATCCAGCTCAGGATGACCTCTGGGGCCCTGTACCAGCGAGTGACCACGTACCCCGTCATCTCACTGTCTGCCTGTCGTGCCAAACCAAAGTCCAGAATCTAACAGGCCATTCACAAAAGCATAGAGAGAGTCAGACACACAAACATTTCCATTAAGAACATAAGTTAGAAATTCTGGTAATAACACTTTTGGGAATTTAAACTGTAGAAATGGCAGTGGAGTTCAGTGCATTGGTAATTAAACAGTTATAGGTTGTCAATTTCTGACTGGAACCCTGTGAATTAGGTTTTTAAAAATGAAGACATATTGCGTTGTGTTGTTCAGGTGCACAGTTGTACCTTGAGCTCGCAGTCTTGATTGATGGCGAGATTTCCTGGTTTGAGGTCCTGAAAAAGTCAATCAGAAAAAAACGTGCATGACTGTGACACTGAGTCTGTAGCACACAACAGCAAATGGGGAAATAGAACATACAGTCATAAGTCATAGTGCAATAAAATGGGGAGGGTAAAAGGTTGCTTGCAAAACACCAACTCTTTTCAGTAAGATAAGATTGTATGAATCTTTAACTCACACATACATGGTGTATGCATATATTTATACAGTATATACATGACAACTTACCCTGTGAATGATACCAGCTGAATGAATATACTGCAATAAAAATATGACAGGGATTGGATCAGGACAATTAAAAGTCAGTATTAAACTGGTCACAGTATGTGATCAAAGCAGAGGTCTCCACCTTAAGCCCTCTGAGCATCTGATAAACCAAGTACTGAATTTTTTCCTCCGACAATCTCTGCAGCTTCATCAGCTTCCCCAGGTCTGTCCCCATGAACGGCATCACCAGGTAACTTAAAGGAGAAGAAAAATGTCAGGACTATGAAGTGTTGAAATGATCACGTGGGTAAACTAATATATTCCGCTTCGCACTTACAAGTCGTGGAATCTGTCCAGCGAGAGGTCGGCGGTAAACACATCTAATAGTCCAATCACCTGCATCAGATGCAAACACACTGAATATCAATTAGTTCATCAACACTCACTGTCCTTTGCTCATTTGTGGAAATCAGATGCACCGATCTAAAGAGAAATAATCCTGCAGCCGTTATGTTGCGTCTTACATTCTCATGTTTCATGTGTTTCAGAAGCCTCAGCTCCCTGTAGGCCCGTTTGGCGAAGAGCTCGGACTGGAAAGGTCGGTACAGCTTCTTGATCGCCACTTTGGCCCCTGTTCTGGAGTCCATAGCTGAGCTGTGGGTGGGAGCATAGAGGGCGTGTGACCACACTGTATTATGGAGTACCTTTAAAACAGGATCAGCCGATCCGAAACATGGGAGAAATCCATACTGTAATTCAGGAACTCCTTTTCAGACTAATGGGAAAAGAATTTAACACTTTGTATGATCCTCTGAGTAGGCTATATCATTAAGGATTTCCTTTCTTATCGCTCTTGTCACAACAGATCAAATCTTCCCCATCTACTGAGAAGTTAAAAGCTTTACTCAAGACTATTTAACATGTGAAATTCCCGAACAAACTGGTCTGTACCTGTTTTATTAGCCCTCCTCTGCTTTGGTTATTATTTGTTCTCATATTCTTGCTGTAAAGCACTTGTTTCCCCTTTCCTATCCATTCATACCTGCCTGCGTCAACAGCTTTAGTCAGTATCTGTGGTTTTAATTGTGTATTGTACATAAACTTGACTTGACTTATCTTCTGACACACACACACACACACACACACACACCCCTGGCCTTTCTCTCCCCAACATCTGCTCCATCCAGCATTAACCTCATTATTTTGTTTTCAGAGCTGTTCATGTGTTATTAAGTTGCGTTCAGGGACTGGCAGCAGTTTAGTATCCACCCACACTGTCAATCACTGACAACAAAGACGCGAAATGCGGCTTGTTTTTGTTTGGGGTTATCTGCAGTGACACTTCCGCGTGCGCATCCATCTCGCCCACTGCCTCTCGTTTCTCTTTGTGGTTTAGTAACAGATGTGTGTGTGTGTGTGTGTGTGTGTGTGTCTGTGGGTGAATTGTGGTGAAGTGAAGTGTAGTGAAGTGAAGGTATCGGTGCAAGTGTCTCCATCATATGAGGAAGTGGAGCCGCGTGCGCGCAGTCTCGCGCGGACAGACAGACGCTGTTGTTCGGCTGTGGCACAGCCTGTACATGTCACCATCTGCCCCTCTCTTTGTTCCCCTGCTCCCCCTCACGGCCCCGCGCTCTGACACAACCCGAGTCACAGCACCGTCCACACGCACAGTTTCCACTTACCACACCGTCCCGTACGCCCCGGTCCCCACCTGCTTCAGCTCCCGGTACCGATCCGGCACTTCCCATGCGGTTTTGTTGACTTCTTGGCGATAATATCCAGGCCTGATCCGCTTAGACATTTTTGTTGTTGTTTTGTTAAAAAAGAAAATCCAAACAGGAAGTGCGTTAAAGGTTCTTCTTTGGCTCTTTTATTTAGCTTTGTGCGCCGTCGCTACACAGCCATTGTTCCAGATCCCACCTATGCGCTCGCGCTCACCCTCAGCCACAGCAGTGCGTGGCGCTCAGGGCGCACCCTGAGGTCACCTAAAGCCACTCCCGCTGACGGCTCACAATTAAAGGTGAAAAAGTAGAGTGGAATGTCAGTAACTTGAGATCACTGGCTGACTGCATTGCTTTGTAATGCGTTGGCAGGTGCGCACCATTTGGAAAGCAGCTTACACAACGTTCTCTCTGATTCGGATCGGTTAGACTTATATCACATCCCCCAATGATGTGTTTCGTCTTGCGGACGTGTTTTGCATATGAGCAGGGTAAGTGAACGTTTGGGGCTTGCTGTGACATGACTGATGCCCAGAGGAAGTCAAACACAAGTATGTGTGTGTGTGTGTGTGTGAGAGAAATGCCTGAGTTGTGCGTCCAGGAAACAGAATGGTTTTACTGTTGTATCATAAACAAACAGGACGTGTTGGATTGTCTGACCTTCATCTAGCATTTAAACCGATGGAAAAAATGTTTCACACTTGTCTGTGTCAGTGTGGACCAATCTGCTGACTGAGAAGCAACAACAATTAAATGTCATTAAAGGCAGAAATGTGGAGGTGGAGCTCAGTAAAAAGCAGGGCAGGTCAGTGCTGTGTTTACTGGCAAAGTACAAGGATACAAAGTGTCTGGATGTATATATCATATTTAGAAAGCAAAAATAAAACCTCAGTAGAAAATGTTATTTCATGCCCACTTTGGTAATTTGCATTAAAGGTTTTGACAACAAATCTGAATTCATTCATTCATTCAAAGCAAAAATATTGATTCCTGTTTAGAAGGGATCAAGTTTTCCTGAATCCAGGGCTACTGATCAAATTCATAAATGAACATTCCACTTACCAAAAATAATCACTCTTCATCACTTACAATAAAAAAATGAACTTTTTTTAAAAAGTGTACTCAACATTAGATAAATATGGTTATTTAAGTTCTACGTTATGTGCATATACAGTTTTGCTATGACAGTGGACATGATTTCTCTTGTAGGATAAGACATTGTGCGTTTATCTTCTGCGGCATAAGGGATCAAATGCAATCATTCCCTTGCACTCACAAGCAATACCTAAAACATATCTGTCTCATAGACACACACACATACACACTGTAGTATTGGTATCTGTTGAGGTGACACTCCCCAGTTTATCAGAGTCAGACAGGTCCCTGAGGGACTTGTTGTCTGAGTCGTCATCAAAAGCTAACTGGACACAAAACAGACAGAGAGTGAGTCGATTTGAAAATTAAGGTAAAACTAAAAAGAATGGCTCCAAAAATATTTAAAAGTAGATAAAAGTGAATTTGTGCGCGCTCTACTATAAACATTCTATCTTTCTCTTAATGCATCCTACATTTATGTATGAATAAATGTAATTTAGGACCTGCGACATATATTCCACCCATGGATTTGAGTCAGCTAGCCAAACCCATTCAAAACTAAGGATTGTAGCGGAAACCTAAACACTAAACATGGCACCATCATATTTGTTCTTTTATGTTTTTAACATCAACTCAGTCACTGTCTGCTTTGTAACAGCTAGCTTGCCTGTGGTGTGTCATGCCTCATGCTATCTTCCCTGATGCTGCCTGTCAAAGAAACAGACGCTAATACACTGACTGAATGAGAGGAGAGCGACATTTCAGGCCAATGAACTCTCCTTTCATTTAGACAGGCAAGCTAATAATCAGGAAAGTAATTATGAGGATCAAGTGACAAGGATTTCTTGGGACCAAGCTGGGGGCTTGCTGTCATAAGGAACAGGATTTCTGGCTGTGGATGTAGACGCAGCCGCTTGCTGTTGCTCCTCTCCTTCATCCCGCTCTCCCTGCTTCGCGGCACCACCTCCGCCCACGCATGCTGGAAGCTCCAGGCCAGGCTGGGAAGAAAACGGCTTCTCTAGAACCCTGAGTACTCGCTGGACCTGAATCGCGAAAAGGAAGTGAGACATAAAAGTGAAACGCTACAGCTGAACTAACCAAGGGGAATTGTGTGTAAATGAAGTGCAGTCTCATATTAATTTTAAATCACTGTTTGATGTGCGGAAGAAAATCAGAAACACACAAATGTTTGTTCTGTCACAACATGTACAAGATTATGGTAAAATATCATGTATATCTTCTGACCTCAGAAAAGTCTCCATTCTCAGCAGCCTCTATTGCATTCTGGGCAATGTAGTTCCTGAGTATAACACGAGGGTTGGTGCTGTCCATTACCCTCAGCCTCTCCTCTTGCACAGCCTGCACATCGCTCTGGCCCTCAAGCTCCCGAGCCAGACGCTTCCTGCAACAGCGATAACACAAACATTCAGTCAGAGAGTTACAGTAATGGAAAAACGTCTGACTCAGAAACCCATTTCCTCCTCTGTCTGTCTGTCCGTCCCATTTATCAGTTGCACTTCCACCCATCACCATCCACCCAAAAAAAAAAACCCTCGTCCAGCCCTTCTCGTTTCTGACCCTCAAGTTTAACATTTTTTATTTGTATCTCTTTATTTCCTTCAGATACCTTGTCCGTCTCTGTCTATCTTACCCGTATCGTGTGATCCAGTGGGTCCACTCCTCAGCCTGTTTGCTTTTCAGCTCTTCCTGGCTGGTCTCCATCAGGTCTTTCAGTCTGCTGAGTTTGTCTAACTGCCTTGCGATTGTCTTCCTGTCTGAAATCATCTGGAACAGTCCGGGGTTGCTCTGAGCCATTGAAAGCAGCATTGCCAGCTCCCTGCCAACAGCGGACAGAGATATTATAACAATTAAAAGCCTTATTGGCATATTGAATAAAGCACAGGACCAAAGCTGCCGACGTGGTCAAGCCACACTGATTTGTTCTTTGTCGCTGCATAGGGACAATGAGGTGATAAGAGAGCCAAAAGTCAGATATAATCTATATGGCTCACTTACTTCCACTGACTATGTTTACATTCAGAGAATAGGTTAGGCGTGAAATCAGATAACACGTTTTTAGATGTCGTATTCTACATTCACACTCAGAATTCCAGGTTTACATCTGGCGGCTCATTGATACTGACTGTGTGCATCAAACCAAACCAAACAAAACTCAGGACACCGGCTTTTACAACTTTACATCAAGGGCAAAAAATACCAATTTTGTCCTCAAGGTGGCAGTGGAAGTGACCAATCTATTTAATATGGGATAAAATGTAGTGGTCTGGAGTGAAGGCAGTGAGAGTGGATGTAGCAGCTTGCTCACCGTGGATCCATAGTAGGTTTGTTGGCAGCCTTGAGCTCCTCTAAGGAGGCACACTGCTCCAACAGAAGCTCTGTTGCTTTCTTAACAATCGCCTCTTCTCCTTCACTTTCCCCCTCAGTGGGACAGGAAATGTGGCTCAGGCTGCGGAAGGTGTTTGTGAAGTCAGCACCTGTGTGGAGGCAATAATGGTACAACAGGTGATAAATGGCCCCGGGGTTTTATATGACATAATCCATCATACGACACATCCCTCATGAGACTCTTTAGTTCGACAAAGATGATCTCTTTCTCCTGTGCTACCTGTGTTGTGCATGGTCTGTAGCAACTCAGTGATCAACATTTCATCCTCTGGCTCCTCCTTCTTCAATAAGCCCAGTTTTTTTCTCATGATCTCCAGGTAGAAGCCATTGTACAGATCCAGGTACTTGTCCATTACAGTCTCTGCCCGGTCGGGTGGCAGCTCAGGGGCTAGAGCCTCTGCTAGCTTCACCAGGTTCCACCTGCAGATAGCTGGCTGGGCTTGGTAGGAGTAACGGCCGGAGTTATCAGAGGCGTTGCAAATGAAATCTGGATCAAACCTGAAAGGATAATTGATTTGTATAGTTGCAAATGTGATGGAATTCACACTGTCAAATTAGAATACATAAACCAGCATCAACTCAATCAGCGACTTATCTCTCATAAGCAAATGTCTGACCTGTCCATAAAGCCATATGGCCCATAGTCCACTGTGAGTCCCAGAATGCTCATGTTGTCAGTGTTCAGGACTCCATGACAGAAACCTACACACTGCCACTGTGCAACGAGCCGTGCTGTCCGAAGCATCACCTAAGACGGGAAAAGATGCAAACTCACTAAAATTGAATAAACCTTGCAGTAAAATACAATGTTGTTTCACTGGCAGGGATTTGCATGTGAACAGAGGGGAGAGAGCCAAAGGGGTGGCCTGACCTCTCTGAAGAACGCCACATTCCTCTCCACTCGGTCCGGGTAATTCTGCTGGATCTCAGGGTAGAACGTGTCAATGACATAATCCATCATCTGACCACGGATCTCATCGAGCCCGTAGCTGGGACCCTGGCGGCCTGTGAACTCGTCTGCCCCTTTGAAGATTTCAAAGGACCCAAACCTGCAAAGGACAAGCACAGCGAAAAACAATCGCACATGTTGAGAAGCTCAGGACCTACACGATGGCTGAGCACAGGACAGCGTGCACCCACCGTAGGAAGGTGGGAGCGATTCGGAGTACCACGGAGCATCTCTCGTTGCGAGGGCATCCGCTGTAGTACACATCCCTTACGACCTTGCTGTCAGAGGTCACTACTGAGCCTGCTCTTGTGGTGGGCACACCCAGAAAGAACATCGCCTCGCTGCACAGGAACTCTCTTATACTCGAACGCAGGACCTTACGGCCATCAGCTTGTCTGTGAAGAAGCAAACACACAAAATAAAAATCAAGATTGCCTTCCCATTTTGGTGACCTTGACTGCTTGAAAGATAAATCTATATATAAAATGTATTATTGTTATTAGGGCCCGAGCACCGAATCAATCTGCTAACACGAGAGAAAGTGAAACAACAACATCATTTACCTGGAATAAGGTGTCAGTCCTGCTCCCTTCACCTGAATCTCCCACCGGCCGCTCGGGTTTAGCCGCAGGAGCTCTGGATCCTGGCCGGGTGGCACCTTCACCTCTCCCAGGTAGCAGGCCGCTCCGTCGCCCAGCTGCCCCGCAAACTGGCCGAACTGGTGTCCGCAGTAGCAGTGTGCAGCGGGCTCAGACCCAGGCATCACTCTGGAGCCGCTCAGATACTCTGGTCCGAGCGGGTCGTTCATGACCTCCTCCCCGCTGAGCCCCAGCAGCGCCAGAGCTTCATGTGACACGGCCACGAAGCGGGGCTTGGTGAGCGGCTGCGGCTTCACCCGGGAGAAACACGCTCCTTTCACCTGCCGCACGCCCGGCTCCTCCGACGGATCCAGGGGAAGTTTCCTCAGGGCAACGTTGTCAAAGTCGAGCCGCTCCAACGGGGAACGACTCATCGCCAGACCCATATCATCCATCCCGACCGAGCACAGGAGCCTGGAGACGGACACACCGGGGACAAAGACGCTAAATGGTCCTAGTCGACGTCCTATATAAGCCATGCAACCAGGGCCATCAGGCTGTTTCTGTCCAGTGGCGCAGTTGGAAAGTTAGCTAATCATGCTTTCATAACGCGGAAGGCATGCCGGATGTTTGTGGGACAAACGGTGCAACACTGAGATCTGTCCGGCGGGCAACAACTGACCGTAAAATGGACGCACACAGACGGACCCCCAAATAATAAAGATATAACAATAACGACATAATAACTGGTTTCATGTAGCGACAAGCGTATTTTGGTCCAATTTTATTATCGGTGTGTTAATTTAAATTTATTAAAATAACATTGAACAAGGTGAAATCACCTTTGCGGAAAATATGTTTATCTTTACTTAAAATGCTGTTCCAATTCATGGCATAATATAATATAATATAATATAATATAATATAATATAATATAATATAATATAATATAATATAATATTCCCCTTGTGTATATGTGATGCATTTTTCAAGTGGTCTTACTGTATTCCGAAATGAAATTCTGCAGCTTTAATTACGCAAGTCTCATGAAAATTCACTGGATCAATTCACAGATCTTACATGTACATATAAAGAATGCATTGCACAGAAAATGGCATAAAATCAAGAACAGGAAAACCAAGAAACTGATGTTGGTATACAGCCTTGCAGTATTGTCCATCTTTTTTTAACTTCAACATCTTCCATGCAAAATCCAGGGATGTAATCTATTCAGTTTTTCCATGTACAATAAGAAATTCTGTCCTGTGGATACAAGTCTCTGTGGGTTGTGACATAACTCAGCAAAAGAGGGTTAAAGGCAGCAGTGACAGCAGTGTAAGGCTTCACCTTCCAACTCTGACCAACCTCAACCTGTTATATTAATTGTGGTAAAAACAAGTCCTGATTATGCATATATTGGTAAAGTACAAAGAGATGGTGTGCCGTCTCTCAAAAATGTTCACATTAAGGTTTAGAGAGATGGCTTACTTTTGCATCAGGTATGAAACTATAAGTTGTAGATATAACCAATGAAAGCATGAACGTGAAGCTGCTTCATATTGGAGGAACAATCAAATAAAGAAACCACATGGTTGTAATTCTGAGGCACATTTTAGCTTGTACCATTAGGTTTGCGCTGAAGATATGAGAGATTATGAAATATGGGGGCAATGTTAATATTTTAACTGAAACCACAATTACAGAATTGTAAACACATGTCAACTTTTTGGGCAAGCGAATCTGTAAAGTTTTTCTGCCATAGCACATATTAATACAAAGATAAGTTGTTACAAAGTTGCATTGACAATTCTGTTTTATCTCTAAGATGCATAACACAAATTTGCTATTCAATTCAGTAAACCACTAGCCCTTAAATCTGTAGGCACTTGTCTGTTGATGTAGGCAGGACCGAGCGCATGAGGAACTAAAAAGTGCTCTGAGACTACATATCTGCGCCAGCACTTGAAAGGCCCACCTTACAATATTAAAAAAATACCTGTATCCACCCACTTAATTTTAGCTCCAAAATGTAATGCGCTCTTTTATTCATGCACAAACACAAAATTTCATTTAAATCGGTACACGGTCCTGTTAACGGACAGAGAGACAGAAAATAAAGCTGAAATCATAATCCCCTTGATAATGGTAATATGTCAATTTTTAGCTAATCCTCTACGTGTGTTTGTAAGAACATGCATTTAAAGCAGCAGAATTTAAAAATTAAAAAAAAATTATAGTCATTCCTCCAATTATTTGTTGTCATTTACTTTGAGTCCTGCTACGCACCTATTAGAATACCTGTAGGTTTTAATAGACGTGTATTTCTACATGTCCTTTTTCCACATTCTACCTGATTTGCTATTTTCTTTTAACTTCCACAAGCTGCAACAATGCATGTATAATACAAGACTCCTCCAGTCTCCTCTAAAGTGCTAGACTTTAATTGTGCCAGTTAACTAAAACCACTGGCTGGTACAAGAAAGGAGAAAGGAATAAGGATACAGCATTAGAAAAGTGTGCCCCTGCACACATATCTGTCACATCAGGGCAGATGACTGAAGATGTTTGTGATGGTCAAATCTCTCTAAGTCACAAAAGGGGAATCATGGGGGCTATATGTCTATTAAAAGGGAAATATTGGCATTTGTGAACATTACAAAAGGCAGAGTTTGCACAAAATATAATATAAAAACAAAGAGTACCGTCATGTTTTCTTTGGCAGTACGGCCCTGCAGTGTCTACAGGGACCTCATTGCGAAATGGGAGGCTTAAAACCCAGAGGTCCTCGTTAGTTCATCGTGTTAGCTGGGGAATAACTTTCCTCCTGTTTTTAAGGCCACAGGTGATCAATGCATCGTTTTCATAAATCACAGGTCGTGTCACTGATGGCTTAGAGAAGACCAGTGGTGTCAAGGAGGGGGTGGTCGGCGAGTCTCCATTACTTTGTGGATAGCAGGTAGAGACAGTAGGGTTCTCCCTAATCTCCCTCCAGCACGATAGCAGGCATAGCCCAGCATTGCCACCATGACACCCTTTACGACCGTGCGCAAGACCCAGCCAAAGCGTGATGGAGGAGCAACACTGAGGAAAAGACAGAGATACACAGTGAAAAGCTGTTGAACTGTCAAGTCAAACACAAGCACATCAAAATTGCAAAACTTAATATCTTATCTATCTATACAGGAACATTGTCAAAACATACCTCATGATTTCATGAATGTTAAGATGCTTATCCCAGTTTCTTTCTATGCCAGGAACATGACCCATCCCTACAACCCCCACCACCACAGCAGGCACTTCTGCAAAACAGTATAAAATGTGTTACATCAACATTACCCGTAAATTGACCCTGTGATAGAAACCCTTTCAAGCCACTATGACTCAGCATTTCTTAACCACATAACTGACCTGTTATTTCTGCAAAAATTGAACAAGAGTTGACATAAAATAGGTAGGTTGATATGTCTTCCCAGGAGAAAAACAGACTTATTCAAGCAAAAATAAGTTCTTCCAGTGGTACATTTACTGTTTACATATATGCTGTGGGTATCAGACAGATGAGAAAATGCAATTAAAGAGCTGAAAATCTATCAAATCTATTTTATGATACGAGCCATACAAGCTGGTATCATACGAGCTTTTTGAACAATGTAATACTCACTCTGGCCATTATGAGGGGCATCCAAACAGCGTGTAGCTTGGCGGAGTGTGTGTGTGAGGTAGATGTCCCTTTCAGCGACGATAGTCTGGTGGAGGGCAGGAAACTCACCAATCATCTCCGACATGGTCTGCTCCAGCAGATCTTTCTGTTTGCACTTCTCCACATCCTCCTTACTGAAACATAATGACAAACGATTCATCACAGTCAGACAAAGCTCTCATATTGGTCCTAGACATTTCTACTGTCAGTCATTTAAATAAAATTTATACATTCCAAAAATAAAATTTCTTTAACTGATTATTAATATATAAAAGTGGAACAGTGATTTATTGACTTTTTACCTGATTGGGTCTGACAGAAAACAAAGACCCCAGGCCAGACGTGCCTTCTGCCATAGACTGAGGGCAGCAATAGTCCTTTTGAAGGTCACTGGGATGGGCCTATCCCCTAGATGAAATTTACAGAAGGGTACCTGTCCAGCCTGTGTGGAAGAAAATAATTCTAGAATAAAGAAGAAAATAAAACAAAAAAAGAAATGATCAACCTTGTTTTTCTCTGTGTGTGATTTACCTCCTTGAAGGCCTCTCTAAACTCTCCTCCAGGTGCCATGCCCAGTTGCTCTGTGATGTGAGCCGAAACTTTGAGCAGGAGAATCTGCATCAGGCCAGACATCAGCCCATTCTGTCCAATGAGATATGCATTTCCTGGTCATTTATTTAGATATGCTGTTGGCAATGGTGTTTCTTGTGATGATTTTTTAGTTTAAGGCACTTACACAATCAGAATTTTGAACAAATAACACAAACAGTTAATCCTGTTTGTCAAACATGCATTAGTTATAATTATTTCACCATAACAATATTCTCATCATCTTTGTTTCTTTGTTTCCATTCTACACATCTCTCTTTTTTCAACTGTTCAGTAGTTGATCTATTCTCGCTCTCTCCACGCCACCACCCCGTATTTCTGAAAGCCTGACCTGTTTGATGGCCTGCTGAACCTTATCCAGGTTGATGTCTTTGGCTTCCTTCAGCAGTGTACTCTCGTCCATCTTCAGCATAGAAACCCTGTACTGACACAGCTCCACCACCACCACGTCTGGCTGTACAGCACGGATCGTCTGTGTGACAGTGAAACAGAAGTAGGTTTATGGGCTAATGAAATTCTGCATTGTACAAACCCTTTTGCAAATTCTCACTGGCTCACCGTGGCCACATCCTTTTTGCTGCTGTCACTGAAGTGTGCAGTGCCCACCAGGTACAGGACGCTGCCATCAGAGGCAGTAAGACGCGTCACCGTTTCCGGAAGTTTAGGAGATGACTGGCGACGCTTAACTCGCATCAGCCAAAGCAGATCCACGGCTTCAGCGTCAGCTAAACAGTGACAACAGAAATGCAATAGGTGTGGCTTTAGAAATGTATACACCAACCCCTACGTACGACCCGCTTCACCACTAACGATTGAGATAAACTTCAGATGAGTCATCTGTTTCCTTTACAAAAAGCATTACACCATCTTTGCAGCACATCATATGCCCAGTATTTATGAAACAAACATGTCAGCTTACAGAGCTCAGGAGGTAGACATGGCAGTTCCTCTTCTGATGGGCCCACTGACTCATCCTGTGACACATCAAAACAGCAAACAATATCACAGGAGGTGCCAGTAAAGGGAGACCTGTCCTGGCTTAGCCAGTGAAACAGACAGACTGATTGCACAAAGTTGCGAAAGCGTTTCTGGCTAATGGTTGAAAACAACATTAATATGTCCACATTGTTTTTCACATACACCACACAGTGGGTCCAGGCGTATAATTTACACACTCAGTTTGCGCATCTCACTGTATTTACCATGCTCTTTTGAGTTTTCACTGACAGGTGATAAAACAGTATTTTGTACCATTAATGCAAGAAGAAATACCCTGGTGTGTAACATGTGTTGTACAAATAAAGTGGCCTGACCATTGTACACAATACAGGCAGCTGATTTTTGTGATGACACTCCCTGACAAAATGCATTTATTTTCAGGTATTAAAAAAGTACAGTAAGTCATAGACAATGCATTGAGTAAACTTAACCTAAAACTAATCCTAAGCCAAACAATAAAACAAAATCTGAACTCTCAAATGTTTTCTGTTGTGGTGACCAGTCAAAAGTCTCAAAATTTGTCCTCACAACGACGGAATCACAAGCACATACAAACGTGCGTGACAAACCTCTGAGTTGCTGTCTTGGTCCATGTCTGAAGCACTGAAAGCTGCGTGTGACAGAAAAGCACAATGTAAAAATGCGTCAACACCGACCAGTCTGTGTTTCACACAGCTTATAGCTGAGGAACACCGACAGCTACTGACTGCTGACGCTGCTTTAGTACAAACGGTGCTGACTTGAGTAAACGCCTTAACACTGCTGGGTAAAGTGGTGGACCCCACTGGTTTATGAGTGTAAATCGATTATATTCCCAGATAGTGGTAGAATGAAATACAAAAAAACAAGGCTCGCAACAAAATCTTACCAACACAAGATCCCTCGACAGCTGACGAAGTGACTTGTCGGGGGCAGGTCTACAAGCTAAGCTAGCTGGCGTTACTTCTAGGGACAGTCACACATTGGTCAGGCTAGCTAACTCAAGCTAATGCAGGTTAGCAAGCCCGGTAAGATTTTAGTCTCATGTAAACGTTACAACGGGAAAGCAAATCACAACGACTGCTGCCACTGCCAGACACAACGTGTTCTATTGTGTACAGGACAGTTGTCTACAAATGAATGTCCCGAACTTACTGAGAACGCTGACAGCCCGTCTCTCTGTGCTCTTCGCCAGCGCAGTGCTCGACGACTGACAGCAGCGGTGCATTCTGGTACATGTAGTCATTGATGGTCGGGACGCGCACGTGCAATATACAGGCCACTTGTTAATTGCAAAACACGAAACACGGCGGTCACTTGTTGCTGTCAGGACTACTACAAAACAGAGCTAATCGGTTCCTGAATCACCCGGGTTGATGATTCGAATATCCGTAGTGAATCAGGAATCACGAGTCCGAGGTCTTCGTTAACCCGTATCCTTTGAGTCATTTGGCTAGTTGCTGCAAGCCACTCAAGAACTTAAGGCGAGTTAGTGGACTCACATCGGACTCAGATGATTCGGTTCACTCTTCAGTCAGTGAATCTACAAAAGTTAAATATTGCAATAAATATGTGGTTAAACACACCAGCGTAATAGTAGTGATAGTAATAGTGTTATAGACTAGTAATGTAACATAATTTCTTGTAAGCAAAACAACAACAAACTATAGTTATCATAAAGGGCTTCAATGACATCACCCTTGTGTGATGACACATAGACATACTCACATAGACAATGCTGTTTCTCTTTGTGTATTTATCATCGGGCAGTAGCATCAGCCCCACTCAAAATGAAACTCAAAAGAAAACTGTTATTATTATTATTACTATTATTATTGTTGTTGTTGTTATTATTATTATTATTTGGGGTGGCCTTCAAGTTTACCAACCACTACTACAAAACTCTGATGCACTGCAGCCTAACTGCAGGCTCAATCCCACACACACAGTGCCCTGTAGTACTGATTCTGAAGATGTCTTTAACCCTAGCAACATGTGATGGCTAAAATATGACTTGATAAAAACGTAAATACACACGGCTGGAAGCAACGCAACCACAAGAAAAGTTATAAAGGGACAAGAGCAGGCTATTTGGGATTCTTTAATGGCGATCCATGGAAAAATATATTAAAACATTAGTCAGTGATTCTGATAGTGTTTAGGCCAGCTGAGAAGGCTTTGCTGGCCCTGACGGCCCCATCACTGGTTACAACATATGACACGCCCTCACGCACACTCGGCCTTCTAGTCTTAAAGTGCTTTTGGATGCATTTTGTGTGCTTGAATAGGCTGACAAGGGGATTTGGGCCCAACCTCTACCATAACCACATGGATTATTATTAGAAGAAGAAAGCTTTATTTGTCATTGTCACGGTACACGTATACAGTACACTATACTACGAAATTTGGTCTCGGCTTTTAACCCATCACGCACATGTGGAGCAGTGGGGAGCCATGCAAGGCGCCCATGGTGGTTTGAGCCCCAGCCCTCTTGGTCTTAAGCTCAACGCTCTAACTGCCTACGCCACCACTCCCCCTACATCACCTCCTTTGTTATTACAATAACAAAGGATGTTTGGATGATGTCTTCAAGTGTGTATTTACTGAATGCCCCAGAAATTGAATGTAGTATGCACGAATGTCTTCTACAGTAGATGTCATAGTTTCTTTTTATCAAGACATTTCTGTAATCATGGGTGCAGCTGCAAGAAATGCATAAGGAGAGGTTGTGGTATAGGCACCAATCCCCTTGTCCACTCACTTGTTCCCTGTGAAAAGTGCTAACATAGCCTATATGCTCGGTTTTACTACAAGTAACAAACTATTCTAACTATTCATTCATCCGGTTGTTTTTGTGGTCAAGCGGGTGTTAGCACAGTGTGAGACAGGACAGCACTACTGAAAGAAACGTAGATTGTGTTGGACCAGCAAAAGACCATCAAAAACTTTGTCATCATGGAAAACAAAATCTTCCAGTGAGGAACATTTTAACGGCAGCCAGCAGAGCGTGTTTCTGGCTCCATCCATCTCTGGGAAGTGTTTTTCGAAGTTTTCAAGATGAAAACACCCGCATAACTGCCATATCATTAGAATTGAACAATACTGATAATTCACGTTGTCTCACAAAGCCACTTTGTACAGTCTGTTGGTTGCTTTTAAATTATGCCAATTAACCTATTATTAATGACGTGCAGACATAGTCAAGATCTTATTACACATCCTTTGTGGTGATGACAAAGCCATGAAATGTGATACATTTTAAACACCGCACAAAACACGGAGTCATACACAGTGTCGATGCACGTATAGCCTTCTGTGAAATATGATGCTGTAAGCGCATACATTATTGCCACAAATATATTGTGATCATTTGCATATTAATTGTGCAAATCTCAACAACTGTATTGTGTGAGCTACCTTTCTACTTGGTTATTGGGATAAAGGGACTAAGAGCTATCATATGTGCTAAAATATATTAGGTTTGAAGTCGGAATACAGTCTTCTTTGCAAATATGCATTTCTAGGATGACTGTCTATTTTTTTTTTTAAAGAAAGCTCACTCATATCTCATTACTGTTAATGCTTTCTGTGCAGCTCACTGATAGACAGAGGCTGTCTGACCCTGCATTGTAGCACCCTGTTGAGTTATATATCACTGCTGGTTTCATTGGAGGGTGATAAGCTGTGCACAGTCATCCTGAGACATGAATATGACATCATTTCCCACAATAATACTCCGGTCAACACAACCAAAAACCCCACACTTCTCATCTTGTTCTGGAATAACGCGACCATCGAAAAGTTCACGTCTTTTCTTTTTCTACAGTATGTTTTAACGACTGCATGTGTTACTCTGTGTCACATTTCTGCGTGTTCATCTTATCACAGAGGTCTGTGAGTTAACTCAAAGGGTAGAGGCGGCTCTGGGTTGGAGTGGTGAACTGACACACTGGTGTTTGGGGAGATAAATGTCAAGGAGAGGGAATCTCAGTCAGCGTTCCTCTCCTTTTTTAACATTCCCCAGCAGCAATGAGTTCCCCTGGTCTCTCCGCCAGTCTGTCTCTACGGTGCTCTTCATCCTCCTCTTCCTCAAAGAGAGTATGGCGTATACTCAGCAGCTGGTGTGTGGGGGCTCTGGTCAGCGGTGGTGTCTGAGACTCAAGGCTTTCTGCCTGGGTGAGGAGCTCTCTTGGAGGAGGGGAGGACTTGGGGCTGAGTGGATCCTCACTGGATGGCGGGTTGGGGCTCACGCCATTTACGTACGTAGTGGTGGGCAGGGTTACTGTCGAAAAGGAAGTGTTGGTTGATTCTGGAGAGCGCACCTTTGTCTCTGAAGATGGTAGATAAGAGAGGGAGTAAAGAGAAAGTCAAAGTCTCAAAAAAATAAAGGTTAAAAAAAAAAAACATCCACATATTTTAAAGGTCCACGGTAATTGCCATGGGAGGCTCTGGTCTCGCTGTCTGACGAAGCCAAACCTCAAATTTACTTGTACCTCATAAATAAAATAACATTTTGTTGTTTTCCATTTTCAAAACAAAGCTTGAGTCTCCATTTGTTAAATGCTGACCTTTCATAAAGACGCATTTGCCACTGAGTGCAGCATTAGTGACTTTAAAAAAAACAAAACAAATAACTGCATATCGCTTGTGTACAGGCATATGCAAGGCACAGTAAGATTAGATGTGATGCCGCTCGTGTTTGTCTAGTAGTCGATTAAAAAGCAACAGACAAGTAAAGATGGCGCCTACCTGTAATCGCACCAGACACATGTACAATTGTATGTGTGCCTTCAAGGTACACGGTGTCCATGTTGTGCTCTGAGGGCAGAGGTTCTGAGGTTGTGGCCTCCACCTTCGGTTTACGAATGGTCAGCATGTATGGGTGGACGTCCAGAGAGAAGTTGCGCGCGTGCTTTTTCTCCATCGCGTTTAGATCTACAAGTCAAAATAACACTGACTTAGGAAGAGGAAGAAAGTAGACAGGACTGTCATCCATCCAATGTTTATGCAAAACATTGGATGGTCTCCCAACATTGATTGGCGTAGTTTTAATTAAAAACGTCTCTGGTTCTCATATCACATGCTTGCAATGTGCTTTTTAATACTTTGTACCTTTTGTGGCTGGGTGTTGGGTGCTCTTGCTGTCCAGAAGCGGCGCAATGAAGCTGTCTGCCACTGTCTTACGTCGGACCGGTTTGGGTTTTTCAGGTTTGTTGTTGTTTTCCAGACGCGTCAGGGTAAGGGGTTCCTTTAGAAAGAATAGAAAATAAAACATAGACCAATATATCGCGGCTTCAACTACAGCTCGGGTAATTAAAGGCAACAATTAAAGCAGTGTTAAAGGAGTGTTCTACGTATTTTGGACGCACTAAATGAGAGACACTTTCTCCAGGTACTTATGAAAAGGCCATGAAAATCGTGAAGTCAGTGTTGATATGAATTGCTGTACTCCAGTTAACATGTAGGCTGCATTCTGTTTCTAGAGGATGGATGGCTAATTTTGTCTGCATTCACTGATATCCCTGGTGAAATTTGTCACCACACAGAAACTGGTCATGGCAGCTGGATTTACCTTGAACGGTTGGGGAAGAGGATTTGAGGACGGGATCCATTTGATCTTCTTGCGGGGCCGTTTAATGACCAGCGGCTCCCCGGCCATCTCTCCCACTCCCAGATCAGAGGGATCCATATTAGGGTCAAGCGTTTGTATCCCAGAGTCCCTCACGGTGGGCGTAGCGTCATGATTGGACTGAGCAAGTGCAGCCAGGAGCTGCCTGACCACGTTGTCATACATGAGGTCACTCTCATTAGTGATGAAGTCCAACCGGTTGAGTGACTTTATGTGGTCCCTGTTCTCATTGCAAAACATAGCCAGAATGTTGATATCGCAGAACGGAGACTTCTGCCAGCGCCGCCGTGTTTTAATACCAACTTTGTGCAGTTTGTCAAACACAAAGTTGGACTTGCGCACGACAAACAAATGCAGCAAATTAAGCAGGATGATGAGGTTCATTGTGCAGAGCAGTGCTATATCCACTGCTGCCATGATGCGCTGCAGCTGCACAGCGGGCAGCTTACAGTTGACCCTGAGCTTCAGCTCCGAATAGCTGCTGATGTCTGGTGGCTCACCCAGAGCACAGGTGAACTCATTCTGCCTTTGGCGGGCGTAGTAGGCGCTCAGGTAGGAAATGGGGATGGAACTGAGGCAGATAATAGCCAGGTGGCGCGCCAGGTAAATCTTTGCCAGAAAGTTACTTTGGCCTCGTCTCTCCAAGTACTTCTCAAACAGGTTCTGCTCAGGGCTCTTCTCTTTCTCTGCATTTTCTATAATCTCCCTCCTCTCTCTCTCAGTTATCCCAGGCCCTTTGGACTGGATCTGCTTCTCGATCTTCGGGGCCCGGCCCTCAGCAGCTCGATGGTAACAATTGTCGATCTCCTGGAGGAGGAAGTTGAGCTCGGAGGTGAGCCGTGTAGAGGCCAGGAACTCCCAGCCCAAAGCAGGAATATACATGATTCCGGCAAAGGCAAGCAGGGCGTAGGGCAGGAACTTGTGTTCAAACAGTGAGGGCCAGAGGTGAGCCTCCACCCCAGGTGCAGCGTCCCGCAGCTCTGTCCAGCAGTAGCCTCTTGCATACAGCGCCTGGTCTCTGGTGAAGTTGTGTGGTGTGTAACAGTATATGGACTCCTCTGAAGAAGGTGAAGATAAAAAGCGTTAGACCAAACATTACTCAACCTGATGCACCTGCCTCAGAGAGAGGAAGTGAAAACCCCTTCATGTAAAGGTTCTTCGTTATTACTTCTCTGTCAAGCCAAGGATAGGTCTGAACAGTTGCAGCATTTGTTGTGACAAAGTGACATAATTGCTGACTTAATGTTACTATTTAAAAAAAGGCTTTAATGTTTTAATTTGCAGTGCCCTAGAATATCAGTGAATGAATAAAGTTGATCTAAATGCCCACATCTCTCTGCTGCTAAAGTTAAACACTTGGTCCCAGCTGGTAAAATGCTGCCTTGTAGGGTCTGACTCAGCAGTGAACTAACATCCCTCCCATCCATCATTCCCTCTCTCTCTTCTAACCCAACACCCTGCTCCCACCAATCCATGCCATCATATCTCCAATCTCCAATCTCCCTCGCTCTCCAGACCTTTCAGGCTCTCTGCTCCTCTGCTGCTCTGCAGCCACTTCCTCTCCTTGTCACTGTCTGTCACAGAGGGAACGCATGCACCACACAGCCAAACCTTATCTTTTACACAGTGACTCTCGGAGTTCTCTAAGTGCAACACACATACCAAAACTCGATTTCTTGTAATAACTTGACCCCCCTCTAGCGGCTGAGCGTCTCACCTGCAAAGTTTCTGGTGAAGACGAGGGTGACGAGCAGGATGGGGATGATGACCGTCCCAATAGTCACGACGCGGTCAAAGGGCAGCTCCAGTTTGAGCTGCACCATGAGGCTGGCCAGGGCCCCGCCTTTCTCATCCTGAGAGGAACCCGGCAGGATCAGCTCCTTCAGCTTCTCGCCGGCTAGCAGAGCTGTGGCCATGTCTAAGTTTTGATCGAAGATGTTCTGCATCCGGATCCCAAAGGATGCACACTACGACCCCACTCTGGACTGGAGAGGAGAGGGACTGGATGGACTGTTCCTGAAAACTCTGTAAGATGGTCTGATAGACACATACACCCACACAAGGGAACAAACACACACTAATGTGTGGTCGACCTCAGCCCCTGTCACCATGTGGCGGACAGAAGTGGGTCATATTTGATTTCTTCAGTGATTTGAGCTTTTCTTTCCTACAGCTCCCCACAGCTCTTCCCTTTAAAAAGAAAATGCATAATGTTCAGAAGCACACTCCACACTCACTCTGCCTCTACAGTGTGCATCCCTACGTCTTTCCCTGTCTCTAAGGTGCCTGGCCACAGTCCACGCACCCTGTGGCAGGATGAGCAATGAGCTGAGTTTAGGAGGCGTCCTTGTGATTCCCCAGGGAGAGTGACTGTTGCCTGCAGAGAAGTTATGTGGGCCTCAGTCAAGAGAAGCTCTGAACAGTCCTCCTCTGAAAGACAGGGAGAAAGAGTTTGGGAGGTAGAATCAGTCATTTTAAAACTATAGCCACAAACTTACTTTATGTGTGATAGATGGTTATCATTCAAATAAGTGTGAATTTAGTTTGCCTCACACCTTCCGCAAGAACGCACTGTCTTCCCTGAGATCAACCTTTATAAAGCAGCTGTGTCACTAAGGATGACGAATCCTCACTCTCTGAACCAGTGGCGTGTGTGAATGGTTACACGTGAGGAGGATGATTTACTTTTGATGTAGCAAGGACACAAAAGGACACCAAGTTTTCGTCTCAGGGCAGTATGCTCAGTAACGCTGACAAACGTTCTATTTGTATTAAATTACGGACGAGCGTATAAGTGTTGGACACTGACTGCTCTTGTCCCCCGTCCTTCCCTGAACGCCTCATGATCATTATCTCAGTGGAGGTGCATGTTACACTGGGACGTCCTGACAGGAACGTGTACGCACATATGCGCGTGCAAGAAAACGCTGTGCAGGATGAATCAGCAGCTGCTGCATGCGTGTTTCACTTGAAGGTTATGTGGATGTCCTATGCGAGGAGTTACCCATTACGTTACCCCTCACCCCCTTGCTCTCCCTCTGCCTCGTTTTCTTTCTCTCCTCATTACTCCCTCTACCCTCCTCTCACTTTCCTCTCATTACACACACGCATCTTATCGGCAAATCCTTTGATTTGACTTCCAAGCTCTTTAGTCCAGGTCTTGAAAGTACCCTAAATATCTCAGGCAGTGGAACCTTGAGGCTGTAGTTTTATGAGGACGGGGAACAGTTGGCCTCATCTTTTCATCTTTACAGCCCTCTCACCAACATGGTGAGATGACTGCAAGGAGAGGAGTCTTTTGAAATATCATCTGTGAAGGCCGTCTACGGCTTCATGTATTGACCTCTGATGACCTCAAGCAGTAGGTGGTGTTTCGCAAGAGAACAAGAGCAATCCTTGAAAGACACGAAGTAACTATCTGACACGCACTTTCTCAGTGAAGGGAAATAAAGTTGATATTTAAGGGACCGGCATCAGACTGTAAGCGTTCAGTTAGAGGCTGCACTGCTGTCTGCCAGCTACTGGCAATGCTCCAGTCGGACAGATTATGTCCCACAGCTGGGCAACGCTACCAGAGTTTAGAGAGGGAATCCTACTTGCCCTGGCTGCTACAGCGTCCTGTTTGGGTATTACTACAGCTGCCTGCAAAGAGACTCCAGCAAAACAGCGGGAAGAGCTCTGTTCATTCATTATGAACTAGGTGACGTCTGAAGACGTAAGGACTTTCAGTGCTCATGGCTCGGACACTTGTTCTCAGAGGAATTTAACCAGATAACTTCAGCATCTCCGACGACAAATTCAGAAGGTATAAAAAACACACCGTTTCAAATGAATCGTACATGCAAGATGAAGACAACATGAAATATCTATCAGCGACTTCTCACTTTTGAGTTAGCAAGTCTCTATGGGAACACGACAGGAACATTTCCTTGGGGTGAGAGGATGAGCTTTTCTGTCCTCGTTCGCTCGTGTTGGATCAGAGCTGCTGTCTTGCCAACAGGTCTGTGAGAGCAGGGCACTGGGAGACTGGAAACGAGGGGGACTGGACTTGAGTCAGAGACATTGTTTTGCAGTGAAGAGCAGCTGCCTGGAGATGACGACCCGCCGTTTCAGCACCTGAGCAGCGGACAGCTCCCGAATAGCCACTTGGAGACAACGTGCTCAACCTCAAGTGTAGCGATTCACTGTGTGTGTGTGTGTGTGTGTGTGTGTGTGTGTGTGTGTGTGTGTGTGTGTGCGCGCGCGCGTGCTGCCCTCTCTTTTCTCTCACTCTCTTCCCCTCTCTGTGTCAATGTGTGTGTGTGTGATGGAGACAGAGAGAGAGAGAAGGGGAGATCCTGTGACCTGTCTACCTGTCCCCCACACTGACACACCACCTGTCTCGCTGCAGCAGACATATGATGTGCATGCACCGGCATAAGAGTCAAATTCACTCACCATGTCTCGCGGCATCTCCCGGCGCGGTAAGAGTTAATCTGCAGTGCGGGCGAGCAGCTACAGCATGTAACCGAGCACACCGGTTTGTTCCGCCTTCCCTTCCCCTCCCTCAGCCTCCTCCCACCCCCTCTCCCCCCTCCCTGCCCTGCCTCCTCCTCTGCCTTTAGAAACAAGCGATGAAGCCACACATCAAGACTCCAGCTGACCGCATCTCCTCGCCTCCATCCTCACAGAAGAACTCAGGAGCAGGACAGATGGGCGGTCCGGAAGTAGATGGAACAGATTCAAACGTCCTGTGTTGCATGTGTGTCGGTTCATTTTACAGCTTTGATTAAATGCATCAAAGTCGCACTCCTGAGCGCGACGATGTAATAATGACCAGAAGAAGTCTGCTTCTGAGACCAAAGGGTCAGTGACTCTTTAGGGTTAAGACCGGCGCACAACCTAACGACCAGCTGTCATGTTGATAGGTTCATCCGGGCTGCCTGTCAACTGTGAAGGTGGTCCTGACCGCAGACACGCGCCAACAGCGAGTGGGACACGAGCGTGTCAGTCAAACAGTCAGTGGGCGTGGTGAGCAGCTGGGTGGCACTTATTTATTTTTGATAGATCTGTTTGTTTCTGTTGAGCCTGCATCCGGGCAGCAGCAGAGAAACACAAGTTTCTGACAAAAGTATCGCCTCGTGCAGCTGATAGTGGAGGATAGTGGAGGAGGCATCATTCAATTGCATGGCAGCCCACTCACAGAGGGAACACACAGGCCTGTGTGCAGACACCAACTCTGAGATGAAGGAGCTTCTTTTTTTTTTTTTTTGCTTTATTAAATATATGTATCATAGAACATATGACGCAGGTTGTGTGTCTGTTTGAAGTGAATGAGGGACTGGAGAAGAAGCTGCAGTGGTTCAGCTGTGTGCGAGTGCGCCCCCGATGTTTGTCAGCTGGATTGAACCACAAGTCGGTTTCTCCTCAAGCCGGTTTCTGCCGGTTAGAGAGCCCCCCCCCCCCCCCCCCCCCCCCCCCCCCCCCCTCTCTCTCTGTGTGTGTGTGTGTGTGTGTGTGAGAGGCTGATGTCATCCATGTGTCGTGGTGGGGTCGGAAGAGTGCAGAAGTGGTGCAACAGCACGTTTTGGTGTTGTACTGGACTGCACTGTATGTGTTTTCCACCCCCCCACCCCCCCAACCTTTGTTTATAAGACATTATAAACATCCCTGAATACTGTATTTTTGCAGGTCCAATACAACGACACGACTATCGCAGTACAATACAACAACAACAACAGTGTGGAGAATACACGGGTGCAGGCTTTCACTTGGAAAGTCTATACATTACTGCTTAAAAAAAGTCAACGATACACAAATATTTGCTGGATGCAGATAATTAGCACTATGTCATCCAGCCATGCATAGTCTCTGTAGTTATTAGTTAGTGAATGACATTAATAAGGAAGAAAACCCTACATACACAACATTTTAAGCACATTTTTCAGAGTAGAAAATAAACATTTTATTTCAGTCTATCTTTACAATAGTTAATGCTATTTTGTGCATAATGGATCAGTTCCCTTGTAATTAACTGTTGTGGCCGCAGAAAGGGTCTACTTACAGAATAAAGTCACACTAATGTAAGTGTTAAGATAATGGCTCTCTTTTGGGTTTCACATATTATGTGGGTTAGTGTCATTACTGGATCCTATATTGTTTTGCATTGTATGTCTGACATGATTTTTATTCTGCTGCGCAACCTCGACAACTTTGTGAATGCATTTTACAACACGGTGCAAATGTAACACTTTAAAACCCGTTTAAGCCCAGTTGCATGGAATATGTTCATGTAGTTACTGAACATAAAACACGATGATTGTTGATTGTGTCTATAATGTGTCAAATCTGTAAAAAATATATATTTACTTATTGTGCAACAGAGAAAGTTCCCAGGCCAAATAATGCAACGATTATAAGAAACAGCAACAATTAAAAAGAGAATACAGGAGTCATAGCTAATTACCCAGGACGTTATCCATGCAACTTTCCACATTACCAGTTTTCTCACTTCTCAGTCTGTTTTCTTCCTTTTCCTTCCCTCTGTCAACATCTGTAAAGCTTTACCATCTATTGTTCTCTGCGTTCAGATTATACTCGCATGCTCACAGCTCACAGTGTTTGCTTGATTCGTGCATTTTGCACGTCTCATAAAAGCCACCTTCATGTACTTCAGCACTGTTCACTGGGCCATTTGGACCACAACTGCCTTCCAGGCTCTGTCTTTGTCAAAATCTTGCACTCCATTGGACGCCTGCTGCTGAGGGAGCAAAACAGAATAAAAGGAGAAGGGAGGGGGGACAGATTGTGAAGGTGACAAAAAAAACTGAGATAAATATAAATGATGCGTGACAAATGAGTACCATCATCTCATTTTGCATATGCGACTAGATCATTGATATTTATGTTGGCACATTAACATACTTAACACGAGCTATAATCGGTGAGTGTAACACCTGGAACGGGAATCAGTGTGGTTTTATTTAACAGATGCTGCTGGGGGGAAAAAAACAATAAGACCGGAGAAGGAGAGAAAAGAAGAAAATGCCTGCTTTGACCTGTCTTACCTCATGGTAATGGGTCTCATTGTGCATGCTGTCTTCACACTCTGGAGCCCCCATGCGGATCTGACTCTTATAGGAGGCACAGTGCACCACAGTGGCTGAAGTTAGAATTGCCTGCACCAGCAGCAGCACCATTAAAATCAGCAGCAGGATGTCGTAGGATTGCTGGACCACACAGACAAGCACATGCAAGTTAATTTACGTTATTCAACTTGTGCAACCCTCATGCAATCCAAACGCTGCATGCTGACAGCAAGGTGCCACCTTATTCGGCTCACCTTGGCTGTGGGTACGTCATGCAGAAAAATGTCAACGAAGCTGATCACACTGCATGAGAGGAAGCCAGAGGCTGAAAAAAGAAGGGGAGATGTCACACTGCTGATGGCAATCAGCACCTCCACCTGAGAAACACCAGAAAGACAGAAGCATAGTGGTACACTTCACGTGTGACGCTTCACATGTTCATCAAGAGTCAGTGCCTGGTCCATAGTGTCTCATACTCACCAGACATTTGTTCGGGTATTCTGATACAACGTGGCTCGCAATAGCGCTGGGAAAACACTGCAAAAGATGGACGATCAAATACAGACGGTGAGACATCAGTCTCTTTCAGTTTTAATCTCTGCTGTGATGAAACACAGGCTACGGCGAAGAAAACTTACGGCCACAAGGATCCAGAAAAACGTGACTGACAAGTAGGGACCTGGTAGCAAGGCGTCCATGTTGAGGGCGATGATGCCCCCAAATACAGCAGAGATCCCCACGATCACCTCGATCACCTGTAAAGACACTTCTCCTTCATTTATGAAAACATACAGACTGGAAAAGCAATGAAAGAGAAAGATACTTACAGAATAAGCTTTAAGGAGTCGGGTAGGGAACACGGCGGGGGTTATGACCACAGGTCTGGTGCATGTCACTGACTGGAAAATGGATGGAAAGATGAAGAGTGAGAATGGAAGGATTGAAAAGCTAAAAAGGGGGGAAAGGAGAAGAGAGGCATCAGATGGTGGAGCAATCACGCACACACACACATACACACACACCTTCCTGTGGCAGCAGCAGTCCTCTGCAGAGCGGGCGGACAGGATGACAGTACTGGCCATCAACACCTCCAGCAAAATCATCAGCATGAGGTTGAAGTTGATCTGAGAACAGACAGAGACGGAGCAGCAAGACTCAAATACGACAGCAGACGGTGCAGGGCATTTAATGTAGTAAACACGTTTGATTCAAGTATTTACATTGACAGCGGATGGGTTCAGGACCAGTTTACAGCCAAACCAAACCAGGCAGGTCGTTGTTACAGCAAACGTTGACACATAGACCACTTGGAAATCTGACACCTTGACAAAACAAATCATGGAAGATGGGTTTTTTTAAATTAATTTAGCACTTATGAGAAAATTCAATTAAAACCCCCCATTAAAACACAATTATCTCTTTAGCATTTGATGGGCTCGTTGTTTACTCACCGCGACATGTCTGTTCTTGGCAATGGCAAAGCTAGCAATGGCTGCAGGGAGGCCCTATAAAGAACAACAAAATGAGCAGCTGCGGGTCCCTGTTCAGCAGATGCTGTCTGAAGCGATGTGCTGAGGGCGCCCCGACATGACAGCCTCATCTACACATTGTTTAAAACTCATTAGACGAGAGGTGGAGGTGATAGCAGCATGCAGATGAGAGTCAGATTACACTGGCGTGATGGTCACTTACAGAGCCTGCAGCACAGCGCAGGTAGTCCATGGCAACGGGGAACACATTTCCAAGGTACAGAGAGAAACCCGATGTGATGAGCAGACTGCCCTGAGGACATACACTCAAATATGCATTCAACAGGTATGGCTGGATACTGATGCATATGCACATTTAACAGTCCCATCACAATCTGTAATGTAATGCTACACACATAAAGCTACTCACAGGGAATCGCCCCATCACATCCATAATAAACTTTTACTTCCTCCTACACTTTTACTATATACAATATATACACCATTACCACCTGCTCGTTTCATGTTTTTTTTAAACATGTAAATGAGAGAAGCTAGAAATAAATAAATCTGGAGACGTGTTTTGGAATGTTAAACGTGGAAGGACAAAACAGGACTCAAAAGGTCGGTTCCTGTGCTGTGCCTCCAGTGTTCCTCTCCCTGACTCCTCTCACCCCTATGAGGACACTGTAGAGCCAGGCCCTGTAGCTGAAGCAGGGGTGCTTTAGAGGCTCCGGCTGGGCCAGCTGCAGGTCACTGGCCCTCACGTCCACTGTGTAGCTGTCCCTCTCCCCCCTGTCCGGCCTCCTCGCCGCTCCCCTGTCACTCCTCCGTCCCAGTGTCCCGCCGCCTCTTTCCAGCGTGGACATGTGGCTGTATGTGAACTCCTCTCTGGCCGACAGCTCCTCGCACTGCATCTCCGAGGCGATGGCGGATATCTCTGGATCGGCGAACAACCGGTGAGGATTACAGCCTATAGGGAAGGGAAAATTCATTACACACATACTGCACATTCAAAAAAGGGATATTACAAAAACACGAGAGGGCTACCCAGGAGATCTGAATACATTTTCTGCAGGGTGGCTGGTGAATAAAGAGCTCAGGTCCTGCTCTCTGACCTCTATTCATTCTACAAGAGCACAACTATTGTATCATAAATAATGAGTAGAATTCATAATAAAAAATAAAAACCATCTCCAGCATGTTAAATTAGGAGGAAACAAGTAAAAGTGCATTAAACTAATTAGGAGTAGAGCCATTAGGCTCATTAACATGCACTTTCCTTTTTTCCCTCGCTCGAGCCACTTTTTCCATTTATTACCACTTTTCTTTCTCCACACGGCCTCCGGTCGCACTCACCTCTTGATGGGTCTCTCACACAGTCTCCCCAAATACTGTCGTTCAGCAGCCGGGTTCAAACCACCGCATGGAACAGACTCCTTGTTTTCCTCATCCCTCTCCCCGTCACACTTACTCTCAATTTATCCCTCACTCTCCTCTTATTCTCTCTCTCTCTCTCTCTCCTTCTACACAAACTGTTTCTTAGAGACAGTTCTGAAAAGTTTTTTTTTTTTTGAGTCCTTCAAAGCATGAAGCTACAACACATGGCTCTTGTGCTGTCGGCCCACTTTGTGCCAAGGGGGAGAGCGCCTGTGCATGACAACAAGGGGAGGACGAAGGGGCTCGCGCTGGGGGCAGAATTACTGGGGCAAACAACCTTTTTTTTTTTTTTTTTCTCCTGCTGGTTGCTCACACATGCAGAGCAACCCACTCGCAGAACTGAACAAAGGATGTTCAGAGCTGCTTGCACGACGAAACAAAAGAAAAAATGTGTGCTTGCAAATTGAACTTCATCACAAGAGAAATTGAAGTAGCCACAAAAGGAAAATTACACAAATCCCATCATGGGCCGCTGATTTTGTCGTTTTGTCGTTGTGCATGTGAATGTGAATGTGCCCCCCCCCCCTGCTGAGCTGCCCTCATGACTTCCACAGTGATAAGCACTCTGCTTGCAAGTCACAGGCCTATAAATTAAGATGCCCAGCAGCAGTGCGTTGGAAAAAAGACACAAGCAACAGAGACATTTCCACAGCTCAACCACGTGAGCTCCTGTCCCACACAGCAGATCTGATGATGGATCATTTCTGATTCAAGCCAACATCTCCAACCTGCTCCTACAGGTGTGATTCCCACTGGATGACGCCATCTTGCGTGTTTGTTTGTGTCAGCGTACGAGCGTGCGCACATGCATGTGCACCTCAGATTCCATTCAGTCTCTCACAGAGTGACGCGTTCCCAGCCCGACATTTCTCCCAGGTAACCATGGCAACTCCTTAACAACTGTTGTCACCCAGTCCCTCGCCATTCCGAATTCTCCCCCCCCAACACACAAACACTGCACATTCCATACACACTCAGAAGCTAGAAAAAGAAAGAGAAGACAATAAATTGCAACAGTTTTCTGGTGACATTAAAAAGCATCTGAGGGAAAGTGATGATGGGAGAATCTGTCAGCGTAACATTCAGCGGCATTAACATTTAAAGAAAGATGTAATGGGAAACCATTGGGTCAAACAAACCCAGCCTTGCTGACATTTATGTCGCACTGGAAGAAAATGAACATCGTTATCACGTTTGGTTTCAAACTGCAGCAGGTTGAACGAATAGGAATAAAAATAATAAAGATTGGGATTTTGAATTTCCTGATGTGGATTTGTAATTGATATGCATTATGTGTTGATAGGGGCAGTGCAGGGTGACCACACGCAGTGTTTACTGAAAAGTATACGTCTGTTTTCCCTGCATAACTCTGATTCTCTGTTCACCCTGTCTCATACAGGTGCATACTTCTTCTGCTTTGTTGATTTTCTTTACACCTGTCTGTGTGAGTGTGACACCACCTCCTACCCCTGCACATCTCTGAACTGCCACTTTAATCTGACACAATCTCAGAACTGACATTTTGCTCTATGAATGAGTCTGCAGCGAACGAGGACCTCATCGTCCTCAACGGCCTGTGTTTTACGGCTATTTATCCAACTCTGCGACGGCGTGCGTGCAGCTGGGCGCCACATTAAACCAGCTGGGATCTAACCTTTACGATGTGGAGAACAAAATAATAACAGCAACTCGAAAATTGCACATCAAAAGGAGAAAAAGAAATATCATGTCGTCTTGAAGGTGACTGTGAGCCAGAGACTGCAGCAGAGGAATCCAGTATTCTTTATATTAATCTTTATAGAGGAAAGATAGATCAAGTCACACATATATATATGTACAAGTCGTGTTGTTTCACAGTCCCTGGAGAACAACTGACAACAACATGTTCCCAGTTCAGGATGTAAGAGGCCTGAAGCTTCTCACACACGAAACGACGACACTGTTGGACTGCTACACATTTATATTAACCCATGCTGATGACAAAACTACTCTCGCTCAGGTGTGACAGCAGATCCTCTGTGTAATCAGTTCACCGGGAAAACAAAAACAAAACGACAACAACAACAAAAAAAAAAAGAAAACACAGTCGTCCAGCTGACATGCAACATTTAAACACAGATATTTAAAAGTTGAGCTTTTCGTTTTTACAGCGAAATCCAACAGCAACACGTATGAGAAAACATCTGTGGATATGTACATTAACTTACATTATCAATAGCTCTGTTTTGTTTTGGTTTTGTTTTTTTTATGAACAATATGTACACAGTAGCCGAGGAGGTTAAAGTTCTCCCAAAAAAGGTCATTGAATAAACGTCCCACTTTTCGCATCGGTCGCATTACAGGTACTTGCCGGTTGTTTTTCTTGTTTGGCTTAGAATAGCATTAAATTCAGCAGAGAGAACTCTATGTGACAAATATACAAATTAATGACGATGTATAGCCAGATGTTTGAGGAATCACAGGATGAGGCGGCGGCTCGTCCTCGCAGCCAGGAGGGGAACAACACTGATGGCGTCTCACATTACGCTGACGTTGCTCGTCACCTGAACGCACGCGGCTGTTTGTTCTCGCTGCAGCTGTGTGGCGCTGTGTTTCCAGCGTCTCATCTGATCAACATGTAACACACATAGTGTAACCGCTGCTGGACCGGGGACAGTGTCAGGGAGGTTATTGGCAAATGGTGACAGTCGTACGTTACTGCGTATGGAGGCAGGCATCAACGAGGCGGACGCACAGGTTTTGTGACCATCTGTGCTAAGACAACAAAAAGCATATTAGCAACTGATGAGCTTCACTGACCTTCACAGACACATAGATCGTAACTGGGCAGCTCACGAGTCCGATTTTTCTCTATCCCCTGTAATGAGCCGTCACTCGGACGCACGACGCCACACCTCTAACGTGGCTCTGATAAACAGTCTCTGTTCCTGTGTTAACCGGGGTCGGGAGATCAGACAATGGATCCTTTGGATGAAGACAGGTGGATGGACTGAATGCGCGTGGCCAAGGTTTTTTCCAGGTCCTGGAGGATGTCACAGCCAGGACTATCTGGAGGTACATCATACAGCAGCAGCTTGAAGGGCTCCAGTTCAATCAGCATTACCATGTTCTTCAGAAAGTAGCCCTCTATATAGGAAGCCAGGTCCGGAGCGTCGAGAAACTGTAAGGAAATTGGTAAAAGAAAAATGCTGTTTTTGCACATTGGAAAAAAACACACTCTGCATCGCTGCTAACATCTACGTTTGCGCGCACCTTTGTGTGATTGTAAATCTCCACACAAGTTTCTGTATTGATGTTCTTGGAGCAGATAATTTCGCAGTGCCTCTGGAGCGCCTCCAGCTGGAAGAACTTGGCCGCAGATAGAAGCTGCAACAAAACAGGGAGTAACTTGAAATCATTTACTTTATATGAGTGATTTAAAAAAAAGTGATAAAAAAAAGTAATTCAGTCACACTAGCTGAACATACCAAAGTGGGCCTTGAGATTATTGAATGATTTTAGTATAAAGGTTTGTTTTTCATCTACGCTCCACATCGCAGTGAGTTAGACTCAGTAAAAAAGCTAGGTCTGTGGTTTGAGTCAAGGATAGTCGCCCTGGGAAATTAATCCATTATACAAACAAACAAACTAAAGAGTACATTCAGCCAAAGACACAATCAAACTTGCTGTGTCAGGAAGCTACAGGGGGGTCGTCCACCTCAACCAGGCCTGTGATCACTGAACTGGACTAAATTCAACCATATTTCATACTTTATACCTTTATTTATTTATTTGACTATATTTAGTAATGCACGTTATGTATATTGTTTCAAGGCTCATAACTGTGCGTGTTTTTGTCATGCATTTAACAATTGGCATTTTGCATTTGTGGTTTTCCTGCAGTGTCTTCATTTGTGTTGTTTTCTGGCGACTGCCTACCGACATGCTGAACAAAAGGAAAATAGGACTGCAGCAAAAGATATAGCTATAGATTATAGATATAGATAGATGTATATAGCTACATATAGATTATAGACTAACCTCCATAATGTCAGTGTTCCTGATGTGCAGAGCGTCTGTTCCTCCACAGTAGAGATACTGCATCACCAGCTGAAAAAGGAAAAAACACACATTACCAGATACATGCACACAGCATGTAGCATGAGAACGAGGTACAAATGTCATTTAAATGTGTGTTAAGGTTCATGCTACCTGAAAGATGTGATATTTAACATTGCTGATTTCAATGCATGTGTTTTCACCACAAGGTCTGTTGGCTAGAAGAATTTTGAACCTTGAGAAGAAAATTTTACAAAGATGAGAAAAAAAAAAAAGACATTTTAGCCTTGGCTGGGAATACAAGTGTCACAGTAATTCAATATTGGCACAATGGTCTAGAATAAACCCGCCAGTGGCAGGTTAGTATTGCCGTATTGTTACTGCACATACACATTTCCTGGACTTGTTTATTTGGAAAACTGATGTATACTAGTACCTGTTGGAAGCTGTGAAGAGCAGGACTTTGTGGGCATAAAAAGGCTTCCCCTCCACTAAAAAGGTCACATCTGACATCTCTTTATTGTTCAGGAAGTGAGGATCTGAAAGACACGCGGCCAGAAAAACGTTAATTAATCATTATCTCTGTACACTAGGTGGCATTACGTTCACGTTACACATAGTATATTTATAATACTACATCAAGCGTAAGCGTTTACGCTCCTGCAATGCTGCACATGTTTCACTCAATTATAAATTTTACTGTAACTAAAACTAAAAAGATGAAGATGGCGCTCTCACCCAGGCGAGACGACTGCTTCCTCTTGATCTCTACCAGTTTGGGGATGGGGTACGGGCCGTAACACTGGGTGAAGATTGCGGACAGCTGCTGGCTGATCACCTCATTCTGACAAAACACAGCGGGTGAGAGGAGCTGATTGGTTGAGCCCATAGTGAAACAAAAAACATCTACCAACACAATTATCAGCGCAGTGAAAGAGGTGAATCCTCTGCAGACTTTATTCAAACTCAGCATTGACAGATTCAGGACGATGTTCCGATAAGTCACATGTTCATGGACATTTCACACCTTCAAAATGGGATGGGAGGAATATCAGACACTTCTCGCACCACCGGTTCCTCAGAGATCAACGTAACGGGGAACCATGTGACGGGCCCTAGACGGTGTAGGAGTGTTACAGAGAGGGAAAACAGGGTGTGATCTTCTTCCTCTTGTGTCTAAAATTCTACTAGTGTGTGTGTGTGGTGCTAAAGCGGAGGGAGATGTGTGTATGTGTGGGTGTCATATCCGCAATGACAGAAGATACTCATCATGCCAGCGGGGCAGCACTGAGCCAGGGTGAAGTAAACAAAACACTCAGAGGCGCCAGATAGAACAGTGAGCTTAAGTAATGAGATAAGGGCCTGATCTAATGAGCCACAACAGAGATGGGGGGGGCATTCCATAAATCATTATCATTTTAGGGAATTGATGTTGAGTAAGCCTCTGGGGGAAGCTGATGACCTGACTACCTAATGACAAACGTTAGAAAAAGAGCGGAGGACGACGGCACGGCTGAGAACACAAGACCGACACGTGTGAAAGTATGGAAAATGGAACCTCGGAAAAATATCCAAACATTTACAGCGATCCCAGGAGCTGAAAGAAATCCTCGCCCCCCCACACACACACACAGAGATTTAACAGAAGAGGTACAGTAACAGTGAGGTACCTTGCTGGCTCTGAAGATCTGGAACATGAGAGGCAGGCCATGCGTGATGAGCTCCTCGGTGTACTCCTCCTCCTCGATGCAGCTGAACTCCTTCAGCAGGCCCTGGATAAGAGGTCGACGGTGCTGATGGAAACACGTTCGCAGTGACTCTATCCAAGTGTGCAAAGTCCAAGGGACGCCTGGACGCAAGACAAGACATACGGACCAGCCACAAACGTGCGCAGTGAGGGTATGAGCTCTGCACATAGGTGGCGATAGTGCTGAGTGTTTACAGAAACGTACCGAGGCTGCGTATATCGATGGTGATGTCTACATGTCCGTGCTCTGCACTGTGGTACATGGCTTCTCTCAGTGCTTTAAGTTTCGCCTTCCCTGTTCGGATCAGATCCATCTGAGACGGACTTCTTCCTTCCAGTTCTGAGCCCTCCGCCAGAATCTCCTCCAGTGACAGCACGTCTCCTTTCCCTGTCTCTGTGTAGGACAGCAGCTTACGAAACACGTTTCTACAAAAATAAGATTAGAAGACCCTCGTTACTCTGTGCGTGTGCGTGTGTGCGTGCAGAATAACTGAGAAATGCATAGGAGAATTTGTATTAATTTTATGATTGATCAGAGATTTGGGGATGTTTGGTCAAAGGTCAAGGTAAAAAAAAAAACCATATGATTTTTCATAATTAGATTTGTTAGTCTAGATCAGTTGGATGAATAAATTATTACAATGTAAACTGTTGGTAGATACATATGTATAAACATAGATATACAGACAGACAGACAGACAGACAGACAGACACACACACACACACACACACACACACACACACACACACACACACACAGCAATCTATTGCCCCACTTATGCGTTTTAAATAACTTATTTTTTCATCAGTTTGTTGCACATCTCATTTCTTACATAAGTAATACTGTAAGACCATGACAGCAAAACATAATGAAAAATTATAATGGTGCATCTGCACAAAACATATTTTTGTGTTTATTGCCCTTTGGCGGCACTTGCTTTAATTTCATTAAGATATTTGTGACTTTTTGTTAAAGTTGTCTGAAAGATAAATTAGTTGCAGTCATTAATGGAATAAGTTGAATTCATTGCCTGATACTCGTTAAACAAATGTACTGTAAAGTGCACAAAGGTGAGTCTGTGCTCTAACTTAATTAAGCCTCATCTGAAATACATTTCAGCTGACTGTGTTAATTATTTAGCGTCTAATGACACAAACCAGTTGCACAGCTGCAGGTGTCAATTTCACGGACATGCCTTATTAAGTTTTGTGTTGCGAGATTAAAAGATAAACACAGCATGAATAAATGGGTGCATTTGTGTAGTCTCTGTGGATCCACTTGCGAGCGTGTATTCATGATTAAACATCACGGTGTGCGTTACTTACCTGTGTCCGTGAGCTGCCGCCAGGCTGTAGGAGTTCATGTCTCCCTGTGGCGCTGTGGAGATACCGTTACGATACATGGTCCCCACCATGGGGTCGGCCCCCCGCTCCAGCAGCAAACTCACCAACTCAAAGTTACCTGGGAATAAAAGACGATTTCGCAAAACTTAGACACAAACACACAATGCGATTAAACTAGAATGAGAAGAGTGAGATGCATCCATTTCTGCATGCGTGGTTCTATTTGTCTTTATTCTCCCAGCCCTCATGGATTAATACGCCTCCAGAGCTGTAACTCAGCCAATGACCCTGCTGACAGACAGGTGTTGTTGTAAGCTGTTATCAGTGGGACATGAGGCAGAGAGTGCAGTTGTGTTTATTTACCTGCAGCAGCAGCCAGCTGCAGTGGGGTCTCTGTGTAGTTCTCCATCCCGTCCTGCAGGGACCCCTCCACGTTAGCTTTGGCATCCAGCAGCAGCTGCAGGGGTCGGATGGGGACACACAGGGTATGATGGGAGAGGTAGACAGAAGGGGGAGGGCGGGGGGAGGAGGAAAAGTTAATTGGCTAATGCATCAGATGTTGAAGAGGGTATTTTAGAAATATTAAACTCATTAACAAATCACTCGTAGAGGTAAAGACGTTTGCCTCTGATAAATTGAGGAACTATATGTTTTTGTAAATGAATTTTAAAGCTTCACGTCGTCGGATGGAAAAATTGCATTCCAGATTAATATCTTGGGAAATCGAGTGTGAAATGATTTCATATTTAATGACAAAACATTTCATCTTTTTTTACTCTCATCTTTATTCTTGCTAATGTCCACGGAGATTAAATTGTGGTCTCACATAGCTTGTACATTTTCATTTAGACTTTAATGTCTGGAAATCCAGTGGACAGAGGGCAAAGCAAATTAGTTCAATGAGTTCGATAACAATTAGAGCGCTGTGTTTCCACTTTCCACTGGCTAAATGCAGTCTGGTCTATTTTTTTTTTTTTTTTTGGGAAAGAAAATTGACAAGAGGCGGCAATGTGTGACAAATTGCTCGGACCTGAAAAACACTAAAGCTAACAGCCTTTAAAAGATGAACAGATTACTGCACATAACACAAACAGCACTTTAGCTTCTTAAAGCAATAGAAGAGAGCGGAGGAGAAAACTCAGCGTCAACAAACCGAGGAAGCGCTGGTGACAAAAATGACAATGACGACCAACCATGAGCTGAGGCACAACGAGAGGTCATGATGAGAGAATCACAGGTGAGGAAGGACGTCACTACCTGCACCACAGGCACATGTCCGTGCAACACGGCGAAAGTGAGGGGCGTCGCCTGCCGCGTTTCAGGGAAGACTGAGGGGTGCTTGTGCACTGAGTTTGGCACCTGGGGAGGGGACACAGGTAGGTGGGTTGGGTAGGGTTAGGAGGGAGAGAAATATGAAGCCATTAAAACTACTACATGGCCTGTATGGAGCACAGGAGCAGCAGCGACAGGGAGCGGACAGGGAGGACAGGAACCCTGGGGCTGCAGAGCACACGCTGTCACCGTGTTCACCTCTGAATGAACACGGCGAGCTGATCCGTCCACTCAGGCCTCGTCCTAATGGTTTCACTTTGATCCCCTCACCCTTCACACAGGGTTTCACTGACAGGGCTCAGGTTTCTGAGTAACTCTGCGCTGAATGAATGAATGAATGAATGAATGAATGAATGAATGAATGCACGACACACACAGTGCATGAGACACGGTCACATGAAGGAAGCACAAAGACAAATGGTTTTCCTGTGGGAATAAAGATGGGATGCAGAAGATGAAAAACTTGAAAATAAAATTGCATGTTTACACTTTGTAACATAGAATGAAATTAACAGTTAATGGTTTAATAAAGTACTTGATGCCCCCTGCTTCACTTCAGAGGTGACTAATGAAGACAGGGATCAAGGGGTCTTAACTTCACCACTTGTCTGGTGCCTGCACAGAGTCAATGGATGCCAGCTTGATTCTCTGCAGACTATGTGAGGGATTCAGTTGCTTATATCCAGTAACACTAATGTAAATACTGATGCATCATTTGCCATTAAACCTTATACATTATATACTGCACAGAGCTAAGCTTGATTGCATGGGAGAACCACTGGGTCGATCGATTCCATCACTGATTTTGATTTGACTTTGATCTCCCAAGTGACCGCAGCGGAACAACAGCCGAAAAACTTCACCATCACTGACCTCGCTGTTGATATCAGCCCCCGCGTCCAGCAGCATCTGCACCATGGCCTCATCTCCACGGACACAAGCGTACATCAGCGGCGTCATCCCCTGCGAAGCGCACAGACACAGATAATCGTGGAAATGATGAGAATAATAATGATCACGGCGTCTGAAGCAGTTCGATCAGGAGCAGGTGAAAAACAATTCGGCCCTGATTTAATACCTATAAATCACTGTGACCTGAGTGAATGAAATATGATCATAACTGCCTTTCAAGTTCAAGATACTCATTTCCTTCAAGTAATCAACAATGATTGACATTTTCAATCAGTCATTAGATTTACCTGTGTCAGTCAGGTCTAAACCTGTGTCTTTGACAGTTCCAGAACCCAGAAGTGCAAGTGTGATGAGAGAAATATATTTTGGTATTGATCCATGTTTTAAAGGATGCCATAAATTCAATAATCCCTCTGGGACATCACCGCCATTAGCTGAGCCTGTCTGACAGAAACATACAGTGCTATACACCGCGTTCTGGAGGTTTCTGCTGAGATCAGCTCAAAATAATACGTAGATTTTATTTTTTTTCCAAGGGAAAATCAGCATTCAGTTACACGTGTAGTATTCCCCTGATGATTTACTGTACTGGATGTGGAGGCCAGGATATAACGCAGAGCTCCTTGCCAGCAAAGAAAACAAAAACAATGTCAAAATAAGTTTTAGTGAGAAATTGGCTGCTTTTCAGCGAACAAGTCTGCCCGGTGCTCACAGGTGAAGGAGTCACAGTTTACCAAGCAAACAACACTTTCTCCTCAGGCTGAGTCTGACTCTGTTTGCATCGCCACTGATGTGCATAGGTATAAATGCACCTACCCATGCATTATTTATGATGTTGACTGTGTCTCTAACCTGCTCACTCATGCTGTTGATGCCATCCGGCCCCAGCAGGTTGACAGCCTGCTTCACTAGGTCTGTGCGGCCACAGCTGAGCATCCGGAAGCCCAGGTCCTGCAGGAACTTTGCTTCAGTCGATGCAGCATCCAGCTTCCTCGAGGCACAAAAGCAGTCATCCGTTCTGAAGGGCAAAGCACTCAGAGTAATTCACAGTAAAACATGACCATATGCATTGCACCACTTTTTCATAAACAAGTGCAAGTCTTATTTTGAGTGTACTAGAAAATACACATATTGATCCTTGCTCATTGATTACATGTATATGTGCAACTGGGTGCATGCACGCTCTGCAGCCTAAAGGTGGGGACAGTGCATGCAGCCGTACCGGAGCTGGCGCGGCTCGCAGTCCACTCCAGGCAGCAGCAGCCTGGCAGCCTGCCGGACATCATCGCTATCCACGGAGAAGCTGCGTCTGTGCTCCGTGTGAACCACAGCCACACGCACCCACTCCATCAGAGGAGGCAGCACCATAAATGGCCTGTAGGAGGAGATAGAAGTGCACGTTCTCACAACAACACACAAATACACACAAATCATACTTGGCGTGCTCTGGCAGTGGCACAGAAAAATCCACTGAATACAGTGTTTGCATATGGTTTTTTTTTTTTTAGAGATCTGGCTCAGCTCAGCTCAGCAGATGTTTGAGAACAGGATGATCTTCGTCTGGAAGATGGACTGACACTTTATATCGGGAAACCCAAACTGAGCGAGAACAAAGCAGACAGTAGCACAGATTACAGATGATGGCTATCAATGACAGATTTACACTGCCATCTGAACATATTTGTCCACCATGTCTTTAATTTCTTCATGATCTGCTCTGCTCTGTTCTATTCTAACCCCAGTTTAACCCAAACAACACCACAATAACTGCAGAACTCATAATGCGTTTCTGTGTGCTATATGCTGGCACTGTTTAGAGAATTTAAAGTGGGGTTGTGTAATGCAGACATACTTGTATGATTGAAATAAGGGTATATTGCAAACGCTCTGCACTGACAGCTCACACAGAAGCAGGGAATCACTGCTGCACGGCTGATTGCGCCACCACAGCTCACATACAACGCGGCCTTGGATGTAAAATGCATAGTGATCAGTCCACATGTACGATAGCCATGAGCGAGGATGAGTTGCAGAACTTCTCTGCTCCACTGATCCTGCGTCAGTATTTACAGCATCCCCGTGAAATCCATATGCATGAGGATACATATGCATGATGCTCCAGGTTGACCTTTGTTACAGTACTGAAAGCGCGTTGTGGCTATAAATACACACTTCATTCATTTAAGCAATACAATGTGCTGTCAAAATACAGTTTATTGTGCAGAACACACAGACACACTCTCTGTCTCTTATTGTTTGAAAAAAAAGCAACATGATATTCATAAGAATGGAGTAGCAAAATTAAGTTAGCGCTTTAGACTGTTTATGGTATTAAGATAGGTTGGAATAACACAACAACATTATGAAGGGTATGATAATGTATTACCTATATAATATAATGTATTACCTATATAATACATTATCAGACACACATGTGGGCATACAGTATACTGAAAAATTATCGATATAGGATTTTTTACTGCTTTGTTTTCTAATTTGAACTGAACTGATCTGAACTGTTTAATTATTGTATGACAGATCTGTCATTTAAATTATATTCCATTGTGTAAAAGTCTGTAACAAGTTTAAAACTGTATTCAGTTTATAGCTCAATAGTTGATACTAAAAGGAATGATAAACTTTCCCATGTGGCCTTGATATGTTCTGGGATCTGGGATTTACTCTTCAATACATTCCTTTACATGTGGCGTCCTTAATACCTGCACCTCAGCCGACATCTGTCAATCACGATGCACGTGACTCATCAGCAGCAGTCTGATGACAGGAGGATCTCTGAATAATCGATTCACTAAAACCTGCAAACCCTTTTATTTCACCCTCTTCAAAGGACATGTGTTGTTGGTTGGACCCACAGGCTTCATTAAAGCAGCACACCACACCTCATCAAGAGGCGGGGAATGTATCGGCGCGATACATTTTCACAAGCCCAACAGAAACGCTGGTTCACAAGCAGGTCAAGGTCGCGCTATTTCCGCCCACGCCTCTTTCAGGACACGCAATAAAAGAACAGACCGGGAGGTCGTCGCAGCCTCAGCACGTTTCCCTAATTTTGGCTGCGGCATTTAGCTTAAACATGACTCAAACAAACGTGCATCAATGTGATGTTCTTTCCAAACGCTGGTTAGAGCCAAAGCAGACGTGGGTCGGACACCTGGGACACGCATTAGCTGATAACTTGCTCTGCTGCAGGCGATAAAGTCTGGAGCCCCAGAGGAGGAGCGCTCAGGCTCCACTGTAAGGAGTGTTTCCCTCGTCTGCTGCGAGCTGACAGGGCTATTTACCCAAACTGTCGGCAATACTGAACAGCTTGTTGAGCGGAGAAAAAAATAAAATCTCTTGAAATTAGGAGAATAAGTGGCTCGTGTGTAGGAATTTGCAAAGATTGCATTGACTGTTTTGTGTTTTCCTGAGATTTGGGTGACGTCTGAAGTGTCCAGAAACTACAGGATGAAAACGCCAGGGCCTTAACACCACAGAAATATTGTCTGATCTTTATGTCATTAGCCAACAGGTTAATGACACAGTCGCACATCTGCTGTCCCACATCTGCCGCCCACTAATGTCCCGCTAAGTCATTGACGTTAAATATCAATACAGACTGCGTGACCCCTGGCCCTCCTCGGGTCACGCAGAGGGCTAACTTAAGTAGCCACCAAGTTAACAATTCAATAAAAACCTTCCAGAGGAAAACATCTGGTGTCTATAAAGTCATATGATGACACATGCAGGAGTGACTGTAAGTTGTGGATACCTGGATGGACTTTCCTCTTCCTTACTGTGGTCTCATGCTTTTCCCTTTATTGTTGCCTTGGTGAACACTGATGGTGCCATTTTTTTTTTTTACTGTCCCACAGTACAAGGCGCAGAGGTGTGATGTATTAATCAATACCAGACACTTCTACCATGTTCTGCAATAACGCTATTATCTGACATCCTAACTATACAGAACATTTTGAACAACTGAATCCAACACCTGAAATCAGTTGTTTGTTATTTGATTCCTAACAACAATACGAAGCACGTTAGAAGGTTGGAATATTTCTCACCTCTCTGTTTGTAAGGTAACTTTGGACGGCTCCACATTGGGGTTCTCCCACTCCATGTGAGGGCAGTGCATAAAATAACACAGAGTGTAGATCGCTTCAGGCGACCAGTGAATCACACTGCTCTTCTGGTGGATCGGAGTCCCATTGTTGTGATTCTTCATATACAGTGGCTGTAGGTGGTGCATGGCGCGGGACACCAGGTCACCTACACACACACACACACATATAAAACATGCATAAAGCACACATATACATAAGGGGAATTACAGGAGGTACACAAGGAGTGGACGCGAAAACTGTGTTGAGGGAGAAGAGGCAGGAATATCCCGAGCACACGGCCTTCAAAAAAACGACACCAGGGAATCATCCGAATTCCTTCCACCTCCCAGGGAGCTTCCGCTGTCGGGGGAAATCGCGATTTTCCACGGAACTGCAGTCAAGGAAAAAGACAGGGTTCATTCCAGTCCTTTACGTACAACTCACAGTGCGAGAGCGCAAGAACGAGCTCGCTGTGAAATACACTGTGTGAAGAATGAATATTTATGAAAACCATTTGCTGCTCCAGACCATTTCCCCCTGCATGATCTGTCAGTTCTATAAGGAAAAATCAAAGCTTGAGAGGCCTGTGCTGATAAAACTGACAATATTCTCTTAAAAGAAAGTAAACACTTGTTTACAGTTCATCCCCTTCTTTCCCAAATGACAGACAATCTATTACTGCAGCAAATTCAGCTAATCAAAAACCATGCGAGGAATTTCCCCTCACACCCAGCCTCATAGTCATGACAACCATCCGCTCCATGAAAACATTACGACTGTGGCACCTTGGTTATTGCGTGTGTGAGAGTGTGGTTACTGGGAAAACAACCCAGCAGCATAGAGTCAAGTCCCATTTCACCAAACGCCGTGTGCAGCTTCCTGTCAGGAGCCACTGCAATATGACAAAATGTAATATGGTTTTAAAGTGGGCTCAATCTAAAACAGATCCAAGCTCTGTCATTCAGATACGCTTCAAAGTAACAGTGTAATGATGCATACATAGAGCGTGGTGGCTTCCTCATCCCAGTAAACTATACAATACAGTAGCATATGTATGCAAAACAAAGCCGGTATGAACAATAGGTTGCGTTCAACATCGAAATTTGATGCAGCTCGTGCCAAGGTTACACTCAGTCTTGACAATGCGACAGATGTGCGTGAAGCGACTGCACAATAAAAACAGTCACTCTCTCAACTGTCCATTGGGAGTGGCGGTGTGATGCCGTCACGGAGCGCCACCTACTGACGCAATCGAATGCATCTTACGTCAGAGGATGTTTGAGTTTCTCTCTGTCCCCGCGTGCATCTTTTCTTTACTTGTACCAACGGGAATACTGATACGCTGGTAAAAGTGACCTCCTCGGCTCGGTGAGGAAAGCTGAGGTGGTCAGCAACAGCCAGCTCTCATGTCTTATTTATGCCGACCTGTGACATTTCATATGCTTGCAGAGCAGGCCGGCGGGGAGGAGGAAGGAAAACGATTGCTCACGCTGGAAAAGGTGCAGCTTAACATTTAAAGCGGGACTGCGTTGTTGCTCCCCTCAGCAAGTCGACACAGAAATAACTGCTGGAGGGGGTTGGGGGGGGGGAGAGGTCCTAACCTGTTGTTTTCAGCTGCAAGGATTTGCTTAGGTCTAAAGAGAAGGGGCGGCAGTAGAGGGAGATTTAATAAGCTAAAACATCAATATCCTTTTCATTATAGGATTCAAGCCTTTAATCAATAAACCCCTTCTGAGGTAATTAATTCTTTATGCTAACAAGACGAGGAGAGTTGGAGGACACGCGGTGGCTCGGGCTCCTCAGGTATCTAAGTGATTAGCTTTTAGTAGAGGGGCGGTGCACACTTTGTTTTTCGACGCTTTAAAACTCCTCTTTCGAAAAGCAAAACCACACGTCGCGTTTGCAGGCCTTTGATTCAGGAGGCATTTTATGAGAGGTAGCACATTTGAGGTCAGCAACTGGCACTGCGGCACCAACATAACAACCAAACTGCTCATTACTTTGGGGAGTGTGAAGGCTATTTAATGTTTAATAGTCGGGAGAAAGTATTCGGTGAATGTGGGGACTGAGTTCTGGCTTTTATAGGGAAATAAATACACAGTAACCAGCTTTGCTTTGGGTATTGATGAATGGGCCCGTCGCTGCACCGTGCGGCTGCTGCCATCCTCACTCTCTCCGTGTTTCAATTACGCGCATCTATGCAGTTGCGGCTGCCTGTGGCCATCCATGCTCGACGAGATGCTCCAGCTTCAAGTCCCGCCATTAGTGTAGTCCATATCGGATCACACTGGTGGGCACAAACATTATGTTTATGGAGCAGTTAATGTGAAAAAACTCAACGCGTAAAAGAGGGAAAAAAATTAAAAAATGGAGGCGACACAATTCGACAAAAAACGTGAAGTCATTCTCCTATAACGTACCCCGAAGAAACAAAGTTATTACTTTTAATGTAATACAATGAGTTAGCATTGTTCCTCGTCATTACCATTGAAAGTCAAATAAGTCAAATAACAAGCCCACAGGTGTATTTATCCTCCACTCATCAGCGCTGCTCGGAATAGATTGAGAAAAATGTGGTTAAATGCTGACAAACAACGCGGCGGAACATTTTCGTGGCGGGATGCGGTCTTGCATGACTCGCGGAAGATGACACTCTGACAGTCCTGAAAATTGCAATTGATATTTCAAATATGCTAATTTGGCATTTTGGCGGATGACGAAATAAAAAAAGTGTGAAAATGCAAAGAGGTAAATCAGTGGCAACCCTCTAAAACTGACTCTAAATGCCAGTGTAGGCGCTCAGATACAGGAAGCAGATTTCTGTTTACAGGATGTCTAGTGGGAGGTGGTGGTAAATCTAGTATTCTCTGAACTTTACTTCAGAAAAACCTTCTATTCTGCTTCCCATCACCCTCTACTTTAACTATACTACATGACAGCATGATAGAACAGTCATTGCTGGTTGCTGTGTGTTGTCTTGCAAATCCTATAGTTATTTACGGAGTTCCTCTCCAGCGCTGATAACAGTACTGCCCGACTAAGCTCTGCAATGAGCCGTGCTCAGTGGCTCTGCTGTCGGTTGTTTGCAGTGTCAACATAACAGAATGAATCCTTGCTCAGCCTCATCAATACAACATGTACAGAGGACTGCAGGCGATTCTGCCTCAGCGCCGCCCCCTCCCACCTTGGCCCCGAGAAAACATACAGTAAGAGAAAGTGGCTCCCCGTTTATTCTGATGATAAATGTTTACACTAGATAAACAGAAAGTACTTTTTCCGCCCTTCTTGACATAGCGATACCATGACAACAGACCCTATAATAATTCCCCCATGATTTAGTTTGTGTGTTTTTTTGTTTGTTTGTTTGTTTTTTTGCCAAAAATATTGTCACGCACGTTAATGTGCAATCTGTCTGAATTTATTTTCCCTCTGTCAGCGGATGATGCAGCACTCAGATGTGCCTTCTGGAATGAGCTTCAGAGCTGTATGCATCCAAGAAGCAAAACTGTGCATCGCTTCCAAAGAGCATCTCGATTCTTTGAGTGATGTCTGGAGTGTTATGAATTCACTGATTTGCTTGGCTGCTTCCAAAGCAGATTGACCGCAAGTTTGTTGTGCAGTTTTCTGCCCAATCAGAAAAAAAAAAAAAGGTAGACGCTCAAATCAAAACCTTGATGTCTGCATTGGTCAAATTAAGTTGCTGCAAAGAGAGAGGAGTTAAAGCAAGACGTGTTTCAGTATTTCTTAAATTAACCAGAAAAACTATGATGACGATGATCAAAAATGGCTGTGGTTGATTTACCTTCCGTTGAATACACAATTTATTACAATCATCAAATCGTCATTAGAATTCATCCACTGGGCACCATGAATATCTGTCTGAAAGTTTATTGCAACCCATTTAATAGCTGAGATATTGTTAGCACTGAGGAAAATAACTTCATCTACTGCATCAGATGGCTTTTAAGCTGCTGCAGAGGAAACCCAGTCCAACATCCCAAATATTGAACATGAAGTATTTTTTGCCATGAAAATAGTTAAATCCAAGGCTCTCGAATATTATCCCAAAAAACATATGTCAACAAACTCCACACCTACTAGCAACCTAGATCTCCATATTGATCGAACCCATACACACACACACACAGGCACTAAATGTACTTTTCCCTGAGCTCAAATGCTCGTTCTCAGAATCCTACTTCCCACTCATACCATCACATAAGTCAAAGGTACGTGGAGATACAGTATGCATATAGTTATTGATATGTTGTTATATTACTCGGCCTTCACTTCCCTGCAGTGGCTTTTCTCAGCAGTTTGGTGACAACTGAGCAGCTTCAACTAAGCAACTGGGCAGTTTGCGCAAGTGCTCAGTAACTATAGAGGGAAGAGACAATGATGGTCCTTCACCCCTCTGGCCAGACTTCAGATTCACACACACACACACTGAGATGACTCACTGAGTTCGGAGATGCTGCCCACTCTTGTTGCCAGTAAGCACTGCTCAGCAGAGCGCAGCTCAGACTGACCCTCTCCGCACTTCCCCGCCCGCTGCTGCTGCTGCTGCTGCTGCTGGTCCCTGTGCAGAGTCAGACCCTCCGGCAGGCTTAACACACCTGGAAAGGGAAAACGGAGAGGTTAAATAAAACATGATTCCTCATCACATTACAGGATGTACGGGCAGTAAGAGAATATAGCAGCACCTCATTTGTAATGTCCCAGTAATTCCCTTGTTAATTTGGCATGTTCATTAAAAGAAAAAGTAATTATTACAAAACAGCAACTGTTGAGAATTTGGATGAGAGAAACAACAGTGGCCATGCGAGGAAGTAATGACGCCTCCGAGTTGAACCTAACAGAGATAATGTGTAATATGTTAAATGCATTTGAATTATTCACAGCCCTGGATGATAGTTTCTGTGTCTCGCTCGGAGGGTGACGAGGCAGACTCCTCTTCATTTAGCTGTGCTGACAGCTCCTTGCTCCTCTGCAGCTCTGTGCTGCATCCCTCTTACTGTTTCCAGGGTGTCAGCTGATGAAAAGACCAAAAGCAGTGGCTCTCTATAGTTACATCACTGTGAAAAACGTAGCCTTGGTTTCAGTGGCTCCTCGCTACTGAAATATGCTGCTAATCCAATACACTTGCTGCCTGCAGCAAAGGTGACATTCGTCATTCATCATGGTGGGCAAAGTAATTTCAGTTTCCCCAAATGAGACGAAATCTCAAAAGTAAAGACTGGAAAGTTCGTGGTAGGGGATGAGATAACCACCGAGCGTTATAAATTCTTACTTGTACAAACAAAATCACAAAATCATTTTTTAAAAATCAATTTAGTAGGTTCATATTACTTTGAGGATGTATCGTCGAGGTGTTGTAGTTTTTATCTTTGTCAAGAGAGGTGTCCAAACGAGGTATTGATATTTCTGGGGAGGGCAATGCTTCCAAACATAACGTTCCTCTCCCAACACAATTGTTTTCATGCAGTTTTAAACAATACAGATAATCTAATTAGTTACTATCACTATTTACTTTGCAAATAAAGCAATTAAATATACATGGCTTGAAATGGGGTGGTGGGGGGGCGGGGGTGGTGGGGGGGGGGCACATTAATTTCAGTTTCCGAAAGACGAAATCTCAAAAGTAAAGACTGGAAAGTTCGTGGGGGGGGGGGGGGGGGGGGGGGGGGGGGGGGGGCACATTAATTTCAGTTTCCGAAAGACGAAATCTCAAAAGTAAAGACTGGAAAGTTCGTGGTAGGGGATGAGATAACCACCGAGCGTTATAAATTCTTACTTGTACAAATAAAATAACAAAATCATTTTTTATAAATCAATTTAGTAGGTTCATATTACTTTGAGGATGTATCGTCGAGGTGTTGTAGTTTTTATCTTTGTCAAGAGAGGTGTCCAAACGAGGTATTGATATTTCTGGGGAGGGCAATGCTTCCAAACATAACGTTCCTCTCCCAACACAATTGTTTTCATGCAGTTTTAAACAATACAGATAATCTAATTAGTTACTATCACTATTTACTTTGCAAATAAAGCAATTAAATATACATGGCTTGAAACGTGCTGATTTTATATGATACTCTGCCTTACTAGTTATGATAAAAATGTTAAATATAATGTGGAAAAGACATTTGGAAACGGGTTTCTTAAAAGAAAACCTTCATGGCAGCTGCTAATACAACCTTCTCCTTTCTTTCAGCCCGACAATAGAACCACAGACAACCAGCACGAGTCTGGAACAAAGAACAGGGGACTTCAACACCTACTGCACCGGGTTTCATATTTCCTGGACCGCTACACATCACAGCCAACGCTCCAGATAAGCTGAGAAGATCAATTTTAAAAAGGGACAAGTTTGAGGCATAATATAACAAATCTCTTTCATTTCAAACCTGGCTCTGCCTGCATCTACAAGATGTTAGATTCAGTTATTTTCCTGGGTCGTATTGCTTGTCCTGTTGGGAGACGCTCAGGTCTAATACTTGTAGGAAAGGAAGTAAACATACAGAGAACTTAATAAAGGCTGATGTGATTGCACCTTCCTCCTCCTCTCTGTGCTTCCTCCATGAAAATACAGGGAAGATTCACCAGGAGATATTAAGAGGGTATTGTTTTTGAGGCCGACGATAAATAGCTTTAATATTCATTATAATCTAAAATTTATATATTTATATAGATATAGATATATATTTATGTGTTGTATAGTGTTGGCTTTATTTCACGTGTACTGCCATTTTTTTCTTGGGATGGAAATTAGCATTCTTGTTAAGCCTATTTACATTTGGCAGTTTATACAAATGTTCAATTATATACCCTGTAAAATAAAGAATAAAGCAAATAAATATATGATATGTGAAATAAATATAATTTGACAAATTTAACATAAAGAAACTGATGCTCGCTCATCACATTATCAAGTGCATAACTAATAGAGGTTTTGTTAATGTTTTTTTACTAACACCTGTGTCTTTCCTGAGAAAAAATGTCCATGAATAAATCAGTCACAGGCAAAAAAATAAAAAAATAATAATATTATGATTAAAAATTCCTGGTACACTTCAGCTTTGAACTGTGCAGCTCCTGAACCTTGGTTCAGGGGAATAACCAGCTGACAGTGAAGTGCTGAATGCTCAAAGCAAGGACTAAGGCAAGGTGACTCACTGGCTCTGTGCGTCCTAATGCGAGGTGGTGTCTGCCCTCAGGGAGAAGATGATGGAGCTCTTACATGTCAGTCGGCGAGTACATATAGTTCCTCCCCCTCTCTATGCATGTATATGTGTGTGTGTGTATATGTGTGTGTGTGTGTGTGTGTGTAATGAAAACACTTTGTCATGACTGTCACAGCACCAGAAATCTCTCCGTTTTTAAAGTTAACTTCCAAGTTGTTTATTTTTATTTTTTTATTTTATTAGTTTATTTAATAGGGAACACGTATTTTTATGAACACAAAAATAGATATAATAACAACCAACATTCATGCCAACACTTGTGCACTGGAAATGAAAAGGTACACATAATGATGATACAAACATCACCAAAACAAACAAACAAATAGACAAAGGATAATAACAAGGACATTAGCCTGTTCATTCACCTTTATATGCCCAAACTTATTATATTAACAATTAGCTTTTTTTTTTTTTAATGTATGACAATGTGATGTGATATTGGGCATCTGTCTCTGTTGAAACGGACCAGTGCTGTTTGCCATATGGCAGCTATTCAGTGTCGTCGAGGAGGCTCCAGGCAAGACACTGTCACTGGAGAAGAAGTAATGAGTACAGGAGCTGCCATTAAGATGTCACTGAGTGCAATTTAGTCATATTCTGTGATAGGCAGCTGCACACAAAACATCCAGAACCTAGTCAACTAGAATTACTGCCTGGAAGTTGCATGCCAGCCACTCAGGTCGCAGTGAACATGCATGTCAGCGTGATTAAACGAGGATGTTCGGGCGCTGGAATCACGCGTGTGCATCTGTTTGGAGATGCACATTTACAGTGACACTGATGACGTCTATGTGAATGAGCAATGTTTTTCATTTTGACTCATCACAGATCTTGTCTATGTAAAAAAAAAAAGGTGGGGGGTGGGCAGACAGTAGTATTTTTCATCAAAGTCGCTGAGTTGACTGAAGCGGTGAGGCAAGAACGCTGACCTCGATGTGGCTCCTACCCTGCACTTAAATCTATTTTGGAGGGACGCACAGAGCAGCGCACTTCCCTAAACACACTGATTCACCGCCTGATTCACGGGCAGACGCAACACAGCGAGGGCAGAGTCCGGCCTGGCGCTCACGCACGACTTGGATGAATGAGAAGTGATTGAGATCAGACTTGTTTGTTGTGTTTAATGCGGGCACAGTGGGGGGGGCAGACAAGTTGAGGGAGCAAATACACAGTGACACACAGCACAAAGTAGATGACAAAGGCTTTTTTTGTCCAGTAGGGTTGGACGTACAGGGTTAATCGTGTTGGTCCTCGACATGGATCACAGTAGTGCTTCCCCACTCTGGTCTCCGGTTCTGCTCTGCCAGGCCAGATGGCGACCATATGTACTGTATACCAGCAAGTCATCCTACAGGGAGACGACGTGAGATGGAAACTGGGGAAACGTATGTTATGATGACTTTCCTGCTTCAAACGGCTTCTTTATTCATTCTGAATCATCTTTAACATGTGCCAAGCTATAGAGGCATAAAAAATTATAACACTGTATATTTAGGAGGAAGCGTTTGTGCGCCCGGTTCGACTGCAGGTCTCGGTTTGCTCTCTGGTTTGGGATTGTGCATGAGGTACGGCCCTGGTTTGGGTTCTCAGGTGACCGCAGCATGGTCTGAGGTAGCCACAAGTCTTTAATGGGTTAGTCCTGAACCCGACCACACGAGTACAAGGGTGAGACTGTAAAAGTATGAGCCCTGTGAGAAAAGACGTTTACTTTTAATGTAAATGTCTTTTTAAATTAGGATACTGGCGTGTGAGAACTGCACCACAAACATAGAACGCACAAACGTGAATATAGTGTCAGGAGCTGCAAACCGGATATTAACAAGACAGGCGGCATACAAAAGCTCGTGCACAACAGCTGACATACACACACACACAAACTCATAATTAATAATCATAAAAAAGCCCTAATCCCTGGCACTTTCTATTGAAAGTGAGATGTACTATGCAGAGAGAACAATGTGTTCAGCTAATTTTAAACTAAATACTTTGTATGACTGGGCAACAACAATCAGAACACAGTCTGTTTGTGTCCTCAATTAACAGCACTGAAAAAAAAATGTGCCCGCTTTAAGCAACATCAATATGATTTCAATGATATCAAGCTTGAATGTGATCATTTTGTATAATATCTTTTTGATCCTTCATTGACACCACTGCCGGACATGGAGGGGAGAGGTCAGACTCCAGCACAGAACAACGTCACAGAAGGCTCAAAAACAAAAACAAAAAATTGCAGTAAATCATTTTGTCATCTTGCTGCACTCCACAGTGTGTGGTGTTTTAGTTGATACGTGTGAAGGGTGTGGTCAGTCTTCTGATTTTCCTGATTGATGTCAACACTCGTCATTGGTGTTGCGCTGAATTACGTCCATCAGCTAAAGAGATGCAATGACGCAAGATGCAAACGGACTGCATTTCCACTCACCACGTTTACCATAGTTTACATTATAATTTTCTATTTCTTATCATTCCATTATGCGTTGGACCTTTGATTTTGTAAGTGGTCGTTCCATCTCACTAATGGGATGTGATGCGTATTAGTTTAAAAAAAAGACAGAGGCAGTGCAGAGACATGTAAGCTGGACAGACTGTGGCCAGTCTGAGACATTTCACGCAGCTTGGAAACAGCAACAAATCACAAACTAACAGCTACAGATTTGAGTAAGTCAAGCAAAAATCACATATGCGCCCACACACACACAAACACATACACATACACACAAAGTTCATCCTACCCGAAGTCGTCAACGCACACACACGTGACGGGTGGCAACTAGAATAACGCAGCCTCCCCCAATCAGAACGAACCCAGCGGCGCTCAGGCTCTGTGTTATTCCACCCGAAGGTACCAACTCTCTGGCTATTAGTTCTCTTTTTCATCTCATTTCTTCCATCAAGGCTAAAACGTCTGTGCGTAATATCCATGAGTTTTGCAGGCTTCCCGCCGGATGCTCTCCCAGACAATACTGGCAATCAGCAGCAGCAGGGAAATATCGGAAGTCACTGAGTCATAATCTCCCTGCTCCTCCTGCACAACCTCGTTTCAAGGAGTCTTCAAACGCAGCAGTGTGATATTTTCTCCCTTTTACAATGATCTCATATAATCTGATATGTGGACAAGGGGGAAAAAAAAGTGGGTCTGTTTTTGTGAAAATGAGGGATCGAGTCACTTGCGAGCTATTAGTGAAAAATATGAAATGCCTCCGAACTTTTGACAAACAGACACAGCAATCCGACTAAAAGCAACCGCAGTCTGGAATAATTGCTCATTTAGCACTGAGGGCACTAGAGTAATTAAAGGGTATGACTAATGACATAAAATGAGATTTACTGCGAGGGGCTATTTCAGAAGGTTGCCATCATATTGAGCTGCTTGTAAACACTGTAAGCTTTTAAGTGAGGATGCTCTCGGACATAAAAACCCGGCACCGTTAATATGAAGCGACCAAAGCAAAGGCATTATAAGACATTAAGTCCTTATAGTCTGTGTGCCTTTGGGGAACCCGTGCATCTCTGCATCACTTTCTGTGACTCGGTCTGACTGTGTATGCATGTGATGAAGCCATTCCTTTAAAGTGTTTGGTTATGTATCAACATCGCTTACATTCTTATCAAACATTCTTTGTGGGCCACACTAAATTGCATTAGATATAAATTATATTATCGCTGTGGTGAGAAATGTGACTTAGTTACAACCGAAGACGCCACTTGCATGACTGAGGATCTTAACATAGTGCAATGCAAGGATGCAAATACTGTACTGCAGTCTCTCATATTAAACATTGAACACAGCAGTGATCCCACATACACAACTGTCTGGGTCAGCTGTGATTGTTATGTTTCTCATGACAAGCCAGAGACAGTCTGAAAGACACAGCCTGTTGTGTTATTCACTTGTTTGTTCCTAAGAATTGTTTTGCAGGGTTGGATGAATTTGTCTCACTGCTGCCTATATAGGGCCAAAAGGTCAGAGGTTCCCCACCCCTGATTTATACAGTGTGTGTCTCCCCCTCCGCCCCCCCACCCCCAATACGCCTCTTACGCTTCTGCTGAACATTTCTTTCCATTCCTTTTTTGTATTACTTAAAATTAATATCTTTCACCAAAGGTTTTTTGCTTACTCACCGAAAGAGGCAATTCCATAATGTCTTGATTTATAAGATAATACATTTACATCTTAGGTCTAGGTCAGACGAACACGGAATATTGATGCATCCATTTGCATAAGACATAACAGTACAGCCACACTTCCCAGTGTTATTATCTCTCCCACCCACCTCCCAGGAGCCCTGTGTCTGCAAACTGGCATAAATAATCTGGTAACTGCTGCCATCCTGGCAGATATGCCAGACCCCCGCCGTATTGTGCGTCACCGCAGAATCATGTCAAGGGCACGCCATCTCTCTCCTTCCTCGTTTACTTTCTAAATGCTGGTTTGTCGCATCTGCAGTGACTCCTTTATGAGCCACCTGCATGACTCTCTTCCCCTGTGCCCCTGTTCATATAAAAATAAAACACAAAGACAAAGATGTGTGTGTGTGTGTGTGTGTTTTTTTAATGCAAATTCAGCAGAAAGTTGCAGGTTCGCCTGTATCCCTTGGTGCCTAAGTGTGCATGTTTATGAAGTTATAAACCTTTTTTTTCCCCTTTTCAATGCAGCAACTGTTGACGAGGCAGAACATCACAGTTGTCAGTAATAGCAGTCTCCTGATTGTAATTATTAACATCAGAGAATAGCCTAAGCATCATTAATGTTGTCTCGTTCCTGCTCCCGGAGCTGTTTCAGGATGGGAGACCGGCTATTTGGCCACACAGAGCTATGCGTTGCTCCGTAATTGTTTAACTCACCTGGCATAATCCATCATTGTGTCTTTGCAAAGTGCCTGTGTGTAGCACAGACGCTGTGAGCCATGCATGGCATTGAGGGATTATGCCTGGAGCTGTGTGCCACTCCACCCTCCAGGCCCTCCCCCGGGGAATGACACTCAGCGGTCAGGGGCCTCCTCCAAACAGCCGTGTTACTTTGATAATGTGAGAGCATTTGTATTGGAAATGTGATAATCAGTTTCCAACAATGCTCTGAACTCAGGGGACCTCAAATGTGTTTTATGGAAAATATGTGAAGTTAAAAAAAAAGAAGAATTAAAAACAATGTTCTCTTTGTTATGTCTTGTGAGTGAACGATTGCACTCATACTTAGGGGAGAACACTGGCCAAGCTCTAATTGAGCAATTTGCAACATCACTCACTGAGCCAATTTCCCAAGCTCTTTTTTTTCAAAGAACATGTCTTCTTACAGACCCCATGCATTAAAAACATTAATAATAATAATAACATAATGCATGCAACACACAAGCTCTACAACAAGGATGCGTTCCCACAGAGGGATTGTTATTCCTGCAGGTTAAAACCGTCACAGCCCAAACCGACAGTCCATCTTTGAATGAAAATACACAAACCAAGCCAAAGAAAACATTGGAGGTATCGTATTTTGGATGTGTGCCTTGCACTGACTGACTGACTCCAGTCAGCTGCAGGTAGGCTGGGTCTCCCTCCAGCTCCTCCGGGTTCTCCTCCAGATGTTTTCCCAGCATCTACCTCAAGCACACAGACTGTGCTGTGAGAAAAGCAGAGGGCAGAGGAGACTGCCACTTCAAATCCAAACATACAGGCACGGAGCCTGGAACGTGCACGCCCCCCGCTCGCACGCGCATCCCCCTCACACACCACAATAGACACATCTGCACTATGTGCACATACAAATGAACACACACTATCCCTTTAAAAAAAAGAAAAGAAACCTCTGTTCCTGGTTGACTCTGCAGAGCTGTGAGATTCAAACAGTGCGTGCCAGGAATATAAACGCAAAAAGGGAGCCATTGTTGAAATATCCAAGTACAGTGATCAACTCTTAAATCAAAAGTTTAAATCAGCAAAACAGGAATACTAACGTCTTTCAGTGACAAAAATAGTGCACAAGTAAAAAAAATAGTGCAGTTTATTTCGGACCTCATACTCACACCACATAGTTTGTTCAAACCTGGAAAAAAAAATAAATGTCTATGAGACGTCTTGATCACACCTGATAAATCCGTATAAACTAGCACTTGTCTTCATCTTGTTTATACTCTTGTTCCCTTGGTGCTTTTTCATCTCAGCCATCAAAATCGGCAGTGCTACAACTCTCAAACCAATTTCCCCACAAGTCCCGTCACAGCACCGCATCCCATTTCCCTCCCAGTTCTATCAGGGGGGATGTGCAGTCCGTCATCATCAAGTCACTCATGCTCAACTCATTAGTGGTAATTAATGGTGGCCAAGTCCCAGGCCGCCCAGGGCACCGCGGAGTCCAGTCCCAAACCAGGCCAGCCCCACCCAGCCCAGCTGAGGCAGGCAAAAGTTGTTTTTCTGCTTGGTTGGCTGGTGCATTTCATCAGTACAGCTTAATGGATTTGGCTGAATAAACGAAGCTGGAAATTGGCCACAGAGCTGAGATTTAAAAAATATTGACCTTTAAAAAAGTAAAGCAGGAAGTACATTAAATTAAACCGTTTCCTCAATGGAGAATCATTTTCATACTGAAACACCAAAGTGAGGCAGCGTTTTAGGAGGTGGAGCACATTCTACAGTGTGTCAACATGCATGTACAGTATCGCCACACAGCACTACTATGAATAACCACTATGGATAACAGGCATATATGCATGAAGTACTTCACCCCATGACCCCAAATGGGTGAAGTGTCAACTTGTTTTCCAAATGTTCTACTTGCCTCATTTCTCCACTTCAGACCAACCTCTATGGTCAGTGAAGCATTGATGCAAGTCAAGTACAGAGAGTTTGAGTAAAGATTAGCCGAAAGATGCCAATGGCATTATTGAATGCATGACTGGTTGACTGCTATTGCACACACAAAAAAAATCTTTGTTAATTGCACTGAGCAGTGGGAACTCATGAACTTATAAGTCTTTGCTGGGCTTACGAGTCCTGTGTCTCGCTCAGAAGAACGAGAGGAGAAAAGTTCAATGCCGTGCTGTCGACAGACTGTGATTTTTACTCAAACTGCCATCCATTCTTCATTCACCTCTTGTTGCTTTGCTAATATATAAATAAATAAAGTCCATAATTGATTTCATCTGCCTGCGTTGGTGAGTAGCCACTGAGGGCTCGTGACGCAGGTATGAATTATGTAACATATATATTTGCGTCCATGGGGATTACAACCAACGTCTTGATAGAGAGTAGGAGCATGAATAAGGAGACTTTTGGCTCCTGGTTTCTAAAGTTTTCCAAAACACTCACTTAGCTTTTCCAATCACAGGCAAGATCAAAGATAAACCTCGACTCGACCATTAGACTTGGGGTATATTTAGTTATTTTCTTTTAATTTTCTCCAACAATGTCTGTACTCATGCGTGACCCTTATGTGTTTGGCATTAGTGCGTGTTTGGTCACAGTGACAGTAAAGCGTGCTGTGGCAAACAAGTGCCCCTGAGCATTAGTGGGTTCCCCTATAGGCTTAGCATGCATAGCTGACATGGCTGCACACAAGGTCACTAATCGTCCTTTGACTCCTTTCACGGAAGTGTGCTACTTGTCCATATGAATCACTTAATGCCACGTCGCGTCACCTGCCTATATGTAACCCATGCAGGGATGTAAGATCCTCACATTCCTCCAGCCATGTAAAAGTGACGGTTACACAACAGTGACGCAGACTAAGATAAGCTGGAGATCACTGCCATTTGCCATGAGATAAATATATTCATTTACGTGTTGGCCTCAGACTATGAGATTTTTGTCATGCATGACATCATGAAAAGTGAGAAACGATAAGATTACAGCCTATGTTGAATAATAATAATACCAACATATTTTACAGCACTGTAAATATGAGGGTTAGTCTACATGCTGTCTCTCTACATCATTTCTGCACCAACTATTTTTTTTTGTTTTCTACTATTTGATGTTCATATTCGACATCAACCGGGAGCTGTCCACACAAATTGATTGATGTGAAAACAAAGTAGTGAAGACGGGGGAGAAAAATGTCTCCTCAGCAGCAGCGCGTCTAAATCCGGTGACGGAGCTGCCTTGAGAACAAACAGCAAAATTACACTGAGTGCAACACACTGGCATCCACACGGCAGTTTCTCAAGGTTTAAACTCCCTGCTTTGAGGGCGTTATGGGTGCTTTTTGGCCACCATGTTGGTTTGCATGCCATGGCACCAGTGAAAGAACCATCTATAAACACACAAAAAGACAAGGAGAAAATATTTAACGCATGTGAATGGGTATGAAGGCAAATAGAGAGGTTGCAGATATACAGCAGATGGTGTGATATGCCGAAAGGAAGTGTAGGTGAAGACTCTTGGCTATTCATGTGCAATTATCTCAAGCTTATTGTATTTTGTCTTTAGGAAATGGTTACAATTTTACTAAAGATTTTTACTTGTCTTTCAAGAAGCAAATGACCTTTTGATGAAGTTGAAAATAGGCAGTAAATATCCGGCACTAGCTGGTGGCCTGGGAAATGGAAATTTGCTTTTGTGAGAGCTTCCAGAGTTGCTGCGATGGTCAGACAGCATCATATGAATGTGTTTACAGACATACTACTGGGTGGAAAGTGAATCAGTCAGATCACAGAGCTGACTCATTCTATCAACTCGGGTGAGCCCAGTCCAAGTCCTACATTTACATCTACCTGCTACTGCTTTACTGCGAACGCCGCATGACACTACACAACAAATTACACAGATGAACTGCTTTACTCACTGCTCTCCTTCACAACCTGTACGATGTCAGTTTAACAAACCCATGACCACTTGATTGGACCTTTGACTCGCCTGTCCTACATGGATGAATCAGGGCAGCTTGATGAATCAGAGCGGGTTAGACTTGTTAGACACCATGATTGCAAGTGGGGAAAAAACTACCCTGGCAATGATAAATGGCACAAGTGAAAAGCACAGTTATATACTTTATTGGTTGATCCATCTTTTCCTGACCTGCACTTCCTTTCGTCAATAAAAAAAAAAAGATTATGCTGCCATTTAGCAATGATGACAAAAGGGCAGACGTCAATATAAAGCAAACAAATGGAAACCAGTTGATTTACTGAGTGTAGTGTCATCTCAGACAAGAATGAGCAGCACAATTAAGGTTGAGCGATAGGACACGGTCGGTCCACAAACACATTTACATGTACACACCAAGGTGGACCATTAGAAACCGTTAGTTGTACTGTTACTCAGCCAGCTGCGTGACCGCAATGGCGAAACAGCATTATAAGCAGCGGAGACGTGAGTGCGCCTCTGGAGTGTCTCTTCAATCGCTGTCCACTTCAAATCATCAATAATGTTAATTTAGATGGAATGAGGCGCCGCTGTTGTTTAGCATCTGTACTCTCAATTATCGAGAGAACAGTACTTCAGTGTCTGGTCTTCTAAGCACTGCAGTTTAATGCCCTGCGTATGGTATTAGTAACATGGGTGAAGGTTGGATGAAGTCAGTGGAGTAATTCCAGGCAAAAGATTTCCTGATCAGGAATGAAGATGGAACTCAGGACAGCAGCTTGTGCCACACCAGTGCCACCCGGCCCATGCAGGGACTTTATATTTGCCAAAGAATTTTTACTTGCCAGTGAATGACTGGCAAGACAATCATATCCTCCCTGTGGGAATGGTGTTGATGATCCTTTTATTTACTCTTGGTGAAAACAGAGCAAAATCACAGTTACCGACTGAGGGGCGTTTGCTTTATCAGTCACACACACACACACACACACACACACACACACACACACACACACACACACACACACAAGAGAACACCTTGGTCCCGTGAGGAGAAAACAACACTCCGGCTACATTCTTTGTTTCCTTCATCGCCTGATCAAACATGGCAACGTCCTGAGTGACAGGCAATCAATCTGGATTGGCAGCGGATGCTTTTTGCAGCAGATAGAGGCCACAGTCTATGAGGAATATAAGCGCATGTACATATATATATATATATATATATATATATATATATATATATGCACCAGCTTCAAAGATCTTTAAGGGATCGTCTCTCCATTGCCCCACTAAAGCTATAGTTGTGATTAATTCACTCAGACTAGATAAAAGCAACTATATGATCCTTAAGTACTTTAAGACTTCCAGTACTGCTACATATTATATTATGTAATATACTGTATCTACACTGACATTTACATACACTAGATAAATCTTACTCCCTGTGGTTGGGCAAGCATGACGTAAAGTCTTGGCAGGGATGAGGTTTTACCGCACATGCATGAAATATAAGGGACCGTAATAAAATTATTAGCGTGGGAGACAGGGTCAAAGAGTATTTCTTTTCATTTTGCTTGGCAGTGTAAAACGTCCCAACTCTAGTCTAGTCTTCCTGCATGAAATTTATTGTAAATCTTACAATGTAAATAATGCAAACTAAATCATTAGTAACAGTTTCTCACTGAAGCTTAAAAAGACAGTGGAGTGGTAATGGTTTCTGTGCCGGATGAGTGAGAGGTAAAAATCAATAAAAACATGGAGACACTGATTGACAGTTAACAGGATTGGGAGAATTTGGAGACGACACATCCAGCAACTGACAGCGTCATCCCCGGCCATCAAGCGTTATGGAGAAACAACCTGTCCAGATATCAGCCGCAAAAAAGGGCCTCCGCCTTCTCTTACGGTGACCTCGTGACACGCGCCCCAGATGCAGAGGAGACAAAAACACACTCTGATTGTTGGAGAACAGACACCAGTGTCCTTTGGTGGGAAAAGCGACCGCGTGTCTGCCTCCGGGCTGTGTGAGCAGGTCCGAACAGCCTGCAGGAGCGTGTGGAACACAATCATCCGTTGGCAGCTCCAGGTCAGCGAATTTTTACAGCACCAAAATAGGCCTTTGTTGTCAACCCCTGTAATCAGCATATGAAAGCACCGCTCCATTACACTTCATCTAGCTTCTGTCGGCCATTTAACGTCACGTATGGCTGGCGACCAGCGGCTATAAGCAGGCTAAAGTGAGGACGCGGGGACAAAGACGGACGTCGATGGTGTTGTGATTTACTGTTGTTATACATTAAACAAACAACCACTGAGCTGAGCACACATCCGAAGGGCGTTTTTTACCAGGATGACATCAATAACTGGAGGCTGTCCTGGCCACTGGCCTGCAGCCATTCAGTTAAGGGCTCCAAGATGAAGAGCGCCTCCTGCACTCATGTTGCCTCAAGGAGCTGCACTCAGCCAGAGGGCTGACAGACCACTGGCTCACCCATCCAGAACATTGCACTGATTGACCAGCGAGGTCCACAGACGTAGCAGTCGTACATGAAAGTGACAGGGGAGAGGGAGTGGAGTAAATTGTTGGATTGACTTAACACAAGTGGGAAGCAATAAAGCTTCCCACCACACAAACTAATGACTACAGCATGCGGACTGGAGCGTCACGTCCCTCCCTCCCTCTCTCTCTCTCTCTCTCTTTATACATCTGTCTCCTCTTTCTTCAGAGACCTTGGGACAGAAATAAAAACATGATCTTCTCTCCAAAAACGGAGGACAAAGCCGTCACATTTCCTGTCACTAACGGTCGCTCCTTTTTTGACTTCGATCCAGCCTCCGCTAAAGTCACAACGTTCACGTTCCGTTTGTGCCAGAGACGACAGAGTTGCGCTGAAGCAGATGTAACGGCTGAGTCTAATGAATAGCGATGACCTCGCTCTGACCATCTGTGAAGTAAATTGAGTGGTTCGTTTAAACCTCCCAGCAGGAAGAATGATATCCGACACTAGCCGTTACACCTGCAAAGCTGCATTTTCTATATGGGGTCTATAATAACGGCCGCAGAGCAGAGGGACTGCAGCGGATGACCAGAGGGGAGAATGAGCCAGTTCAAAGGGTTGCTCACTGATTCTCTTTGTAGGTGTGTACGGTTTCTGACCTGCAGGTGTCCAAGGTCGTAAAAAAGAAACACCTTTGCCCTTAATCAAACATAAAAGGGGAAACGTCCTGCAGGCCTCAGCTGCAGAAGAGGGAAGGATGATTCAGCAAGTGCTGAACACAGGTGGGAGCTTTCACCTTCTCCACCGAGAAGGTGAAGGCCAACATCATATTTCTTCATTATTACTCAATAATGAAGAAATATGACTCATTATTGTACAATTAGGGATGGTTAGTAGTGAGTGATTGAAATAAGATCAGTAAGATAAGAACTTTATCAGCTTGCATTATATGATGGCCCCTTGCCAGGTACAATTTTCATAGTTTTTTTTGTAGTTGTGTGTTAATTAATGGAAAATGCAAATTGGTGTAGAAATTGTTTTACAACTGCACATAAAAGGAAAGGTCATAAAGACCCTCCTGTTATAAATAATATCTTTGTGAAGGTCGTGGTGCAAATTATTGTGTCCGAAAGCTATTGAGTCAGCTCTGTGCCATATTGGGGCGTGTGCGTTATTGTTTGGTTTTCATATTGCAATCCAGTGTTTGTGTTGTTGTATGTTGTACATGTGCAGGCACCAGCCGTGAGTCAGTCCGAGAGGCACGTGGCCCGCATGCTGTCGTGCACGGCGCAGAACTCTACACAGACGAAGAATTGATTATTCACTGATCTCGTGCATGCTGATCAAACACAGTCGCTTGAATCTCTTTGTTATGTATTCAGTAGTGTTTTGGCTTGCCCCCAGCTGTGTCAGTGGTTAAAGGAGTTGACAGTTCAGGATTGCAGCAGAGGCACACAGAACCATTAGCCATCTGGATGTTTTGCAGTAGCCTCTAAAAGCCGAGTTCTCGCAGCACTGTACAGGCATAAGTCCTCTCTTTCTGTTTTTCATCTTCTCCCGCAACAATGGATTCCCAATCAAACAAAATGCATATTTCTTTTACTGATTCCGCTTTTGTCCTAAACTGCTTCCTGATGTTTTTGGCAAATTACTCCCTTATGGGGCTGAAATACGGGTTCGATGGATATGGTCTTATTCTACATGAGAAAAAAAAGTGTTTTTGTGTGTGTGTGTGTGTGTGTGTGTGTGTGTGTTCTTTCTTTCTCTTCAATGAAGCCTGGAGCAAGCAGAGCCAAGTCAAATAGCTGGATCGGACAGAGAATGTAGACAAAGGCGACACAGCAGAGAGTAATGAGTGCACACAGGGTGAAGGATCAGAGCCACAGGATGACATATTAATCTCCTTCCCCCTTGGGAATGTGACACCAGTAGAACAGAACAGGTAAGAGAGGAAACTCAGCTTGCAGTTGTCAGCACACTGTTTAGTGCCCAGTCTCTGAATACTGATGGCTCTCATTTTCTACCATCCAGTGTCCAAAGGAACTGCACAAACAATCAACCTAAATATGAATGTATAGTAAGTCTTTTGTGTACCCTCATCTCTGTGTTCTCCGCATTCCTGTATCGGTTGTCTCATCTTTATAACACAGACCAAAGATATGTAGATTAAGTTAAATGGTGATTGGTGTGTCAGCCCTGTGATAGACTTGCAACAACCTATACCCATCCTCTGGCCCACGGTCAGCTGGGACTGGCGCCCATGTGACACGATTAGCAGTTTAGGTGAGTATCCAAAATGTAAAAACACCTGGGTAATTGGTGTATGTTGATTTCTAAATATCTGTTAATGAAGTAAATGTGTGGGGTGAATACCTTCTTCATGCTCTAAACCTTGTTTACATTCACTCTGTATGGTAATGCAATGATACCAATCAGAAAGTGAACAAGGTGTTTCCCAAAATGTCAAACTCGAACGAAAGCATTGAGATATACGTTACTGAACGTGCTGTGTGTTAATGCTCATATAGTTCCCCATGTGGACAACTACTGTACAGTTAAACAAATAAAAGACCACTCTATGTTATTTCCCATTTCGGCTTTTGTTTAAAACTATGTTTGCCTGCCATTGGGAAACTGGATGTTGTCATCGCAAAGTGTGCCGACGGACTTATTGCATGAGGATCAGGGGATGTTGTTCTCATAATGGACCTTTCTTCATGTGGCTCTCTGCCATCTTTCCTTCATTACACCATGGGCCTAAAACCCCCCAAACCAATGTAACCGCAGACCGAGCATGTGGGTCTCCTCTGTTCACATGCCATCTCATCCAAATAGGTCCAGCGAGGCACTGAGGGGTGTGATGTCATAGGGCAATTTTCATTACCAAAGCTCAACATGAGAGGTCCGTGCAAGTTTAGACAGACACTAGCAATTAACAATTATAAATGAGCACTGTCCCCTGTAGCCAACACTGAAACGGTGAATGAGCACTTGAGTGTGTGTGTGTGTGTGTGTGTGTTGCTGTGTTGCAAGGACAGAAGTGACTAATTACGAGGAGTTCATTTAATGAAACCTGACCAGATGATCTGATAAATGAGGCCCCCTCCTCCTGCACTGCATCCACAGTGCTATTGTGGCAGTGGTTTAGGCCTCCAGAGACGAGCTGTTGTAAAGACCAAACAACATCAAACATACACAATGACTTTGTCAATCCAGATACAGTTCTCAAAGCTCAGCTAACATTTCTAGTGAGCAGAATACAGACTAGTATCCTACGAAACACAGCCAATGCTTAAGGTCGGCTTGTGCTCGCGCATGTTTTCTCCCCATTTTTTGTGATATTAAATGCCGAGCTTTCAGATGACATATATCGATTTTCACAACGAAACGAAGACCGTCTCTGTGTACAAGAAGTATTATACCACAACAAAACACTTTTACTCGTATATACATTATTCCTGTCAAAGCAGCTCCAGCTCTGTAATGAGAAGAAAATTCAACAAGTCGAGCACAAGAGTCAGCCACATTAAGGGGTTTCCATGAAGTGGGCTGTATTTTCAGACCAAGGCAAATCTTAATAGTTCTTTAACGACGCTTAAATTCCACTGAAGCACTGCCAGTGATGAATGCAAGAGAAAATAAAGAGCTTCATAAATCTGAGACTTGTGTATACTGCATCTTGAGTCTCCACATGGTAAAATGTGCAATATTTATATGTATATTATCAAAAATATGAGTATCTCAAGGCATATCATGAAATTCTAAACAAAATAATGTTATGATGAAAGAAATCCTGGAAAATGAGCTGGGTTTTCATCACAATGGCAGAAAATGGCTTCAGTCATTCAACCCACTGCTTGAGCTGCTTTTCAAATGCCAACATTACTGGCAAGAAAAAGGAAATCTTGAAAACGTGACTCTGTCAGCTGGCAGTACCTAAATGTTTTATCTCTCCTAGCTCCCTGAGCAGATCGAACCCACCCTTGCTATGTTCCCATCTTTCTCCTGCTGACAATAAAGCCTTGAGAGGCATGGCTCATGTGATAAGTTGGACATGATTTATTTGCTCGAGTCTGCGTCACCAAGAGGAGACATTTCAAATCCACACACAGACACGCAAACTTCACATCTCGTGGTTCCTCGCACGCTCTCTTTTAACCTTCACAATGTCAGCGCTAAATAAGAATCTGTGTACACGCAACTCTGTTATCCCTCAAATCAAAAATCCAATATGCCTTTTGATGGAAACAGCTTGGATGGGGTAAGTCAGCTCTCATCCTGCCACAATGGATATGGAAATGATTTAATTCTATTTTGAATCTCGAGTAGTAATCATTGTCCATGGGGGAAAATCGAATCTTGCAGTATCTTCAAACAGTGTAACGTTACAGCAGCAGTGTGGATGTGTTTCTTAAGGGCAACATGATGGGTTATCATCCTATCAGTCATATCAGTCATATCAGTCATCGTGAGGCAGGGATTATCCAGCCCCACTGCTGCATCCAACAAGACGGGAAAACATGGCACCTACCAGCTGAGGATAGATGTCATGTATTGATGTATGTAAATGTCTAATGTCTGCATTACTCATGCGGTGCCGCATTCTGTCTCTCTCAGTTTAACTTCTCCAGAGGTGATGTGAGGAATGCAGTCGGTCTCTTATCGGTCCAACTCTGTCCTCGCCGTTTCATCCATTAAATCTGAAATCAGGCCAAAAAGTATTTGCTAGTTTAAAATTCTATTTGCTGCTCTTCAGATGGTAGGACATCAAAGAGCAAAGGCGAGGAAGCGCGGGGAATCCTGCCTCTGATGCTCTAAATAAAAATGTTGAATCTTTGTCTGGATGGATTTAGTCATTTCCTGGGGCTCCCACTGTTACTCAACACCTCCCTCAGCTACCTTCAGCTACAGCAACTGAAATGCACACTGTGAAGTCTATATGATCATCTTTTTGCCCCCACAGGGGGTAACACTTGGGTCAACATCACTCGCTGGCCCCCGAGGAGCCTTCTCTTTGCTTCTGTTATTGTTATCAAACAGCCAGAAGTGGTGTGAGAGGGCAAAGGGCAGGGTCACCAACTTAAGCTGCAGCCAAATTTTTTAGAAGACGAATCCGCCTTCATATACATCATCCAGCAGAGAGCTGTGGTCAGGAGTGCAAAGGCCCGGGAGAAGATCTGTCAGGGGGCATCATCAATCAGGAGAGAAAAGGGTCGACGTCAGTGAAGTTTAGAGATAAGTAATAAAAGTTTGGGGAAGGCTAGAAATGTCTTTGTAGAGTTTATCTAAGGTCCACAACATGTACCAGGACCAGGTTGAGCTTTATCCACGATGTTCAGGAGGTGCAGGGTGGAGAGGCAAATCGATATCTCGTTCAATGTTCTAATTTACATGGAAATAATCGATAATTCATTACTGAAAGTATTTACTTTCTTTGCAGACTTCCCAGCTTTTCTTTAAACCACCCAGTTTACCCACACACACACAGGGTCAGTGTGTTAAGGCACGCACATCAAGATGTCCTCACAACAAAATGTGCCTACGATGCTAGTTTTGAACCCAGCTGTCTACTCAACAATAGGACAGGCGCACACACTCACACGCCAACAGAATGCAGACTCTTATTTTCACCATATCCCTCCATGCATCCGCTTCTCTTATTTTCTTTCTGTTTCGCTGTTGGATTGCAAATTAATGAAACAGAAAACATGCTGAGAGTCTCGTTACGAGTACAGCTATTAGGCTATTTATCATTTCATTTACTGCACTAGTTCTGCAGGATGTGTATAAGAACAGCAGAAATTGATCTTGCAAACAGTCATCCTCACGGAGTGACCATCAATCATTTATATGCCCGTTGAGGAACAGGCCTCAGTTTGACATGTGTAACTGGTGGATGAATACACTTGTGTTCTACGACTACACACTGACACAAGGGTTTGATCTTTTTAATCAGATTCAAGAAAAAAAACAAAACAAGCATTTCTACTATGCAATTGAGTTAATAAAGAGTTTGATTGTTTGACCTGGGGATCTTGGAAAGGAGAATATAACATGACCATTCAATATGCTCAAATAGAATAAGAATTCCTGACTTCATGTATTTTTCAGTGGGTGGAGACAACCTGAGATTGAGCACCCCTTCCTTCCTGCCCCTGCTGTCTTTAACAGAACTGACTTGCAGCCATGAGCGAGACAGTGTGGAGCAGAGCTGTGGATCTGAGTTGATGCAACATCATGCCAGGTATTAGACTGACAGACTCGCCAACAGTGCGTCATCCTCCCAACTCCACTCTGTGTGTGAGTCAGCGAGCGCTCTGAGCATCTGACTGTCCAAAGAGTGGCTAAAGAGGACAGTTGGATCATAATGACAAGGGCTCACAAAGCGGTGCCTTTTAATTACCACTATACTGTGGCAGTGGTGTTTGTCAGAAAATACCTTTCAAAAGCAATACTAATTAGTTGTATCACTCCTCCAAATCCCATTTTCAGATATATTTTCTGACTATTTACTTCAACTTCGGTCATTACATTCGCATCACATTATTTATTGGTCCTCTTTAGAGACTTAAATCTTGACAAGTGGGACAATAGACAACAGATATGGGACAATGGATATTCTCTCTAAATTTAATGGCTGACAAAAGCAACGTGCTGTGTTTTGCTAAAAAGGGAAGGGTCCACATTACGGGCACTGCTTGATATTCCACAAATGAGAGTACGCAAGACCCAGCATATGTTAGTAATAAAACATGTCAGCCGTACACCTTCTCCGGTGTAATCTGTACCATATGCCTGAAGGTTGAGCAAATTCGCTCAGTTTGGACATAACAAATCAATACGTTCAGCCCTGCATGAAAATAATGTTAAGATTTCTGCTTTTTGTCACATTTCTCTACTTTCCCTCACATCACTCACATGCAGCTCCACCAAGTCTGGAGAACAAACTACAGGTCCACATTGCACCTGGAGGTCTGGAGGAGACCTGTCATGGCTCAGACCTGTGTCTGTCTGCAGTGTGTGCCAGGTTGAGGCTTTCTGGCAGGTCCATTCATACCTGAACTGACAGAATTACTACAGCAGTGGCAGACTTGTATGACGGGACAAGGTTACCTCAACTCAGAGCTTACTCTCCATGAAGGAAGCTGCAGAAAACTGGACTAGACAGCAGAAAATGCAGAAGCAAGATAGAGTGATGGAGAAAAGAGAAAGCAATATCAGGCAGAAGGGCAAAGGGAGGGGGAGTAAGGGGAAACAAGTAGAGGACCTCCATTACTTCACGTATTTAGGAGTCTTACGAAAATCATCTGGAGAAATCTCTCAGGTCAGAGCTGACTGAAGCAATCACACATTGGAAAATAGAAAAAGGACTGGTGTTTTTATGCAATGACACGCACATATTCTGAAGGTCAGTGTGCTGAGCTCTCATGGGAAGTAATGAGACCCCGGTCCAGTGAAACACAATCAGTACTGCTTCAGCAAATCCACTGCCTGCTAGAACTCTACTACATTATAACCAGAAAACTATAGAAAACCAGTAAAAAAGACAAATCCTACCAGAAACACTAAGAGTCAGAGAGAAAAAGTATTTCAGACTCCGAAAAACCAAAAAAAAAAAACAGAAATCCACTGAGATCGTGTCCTTTGAATTGAGTACGAGTGAAACAACAGTTGTACACGTCAACACAACCGGAAATCACTTCATCTTTGCCACTCTAAATGCAGTTACAGGCCAACTGCTGTTTTGAAGCAGCAGAGAAAAAATGACTTCCAGGAAAAGAAAATTGGACCCACAATTCCTTGCAGAATTTCCAGTTAACCAGTCAATATATGTACAAATAACTGTGATAAGCCATTGAGCACTGTGTTTCTCTAGCTCGGTTCACTGTACTGTGACAGACACCTCATCGGACCAGAATGTGTTGCAGCAGAACGGTTCCGTAAGACAAGGTGTGACTCCTGAGTCAACTAGAAAAACTTGTTCTCTTGGTGTTAATGTCACTATCACCTTCACTACTGATGCCTCCACATGCAACTGAGTGGGACGGCTTAGTGTACCATACTCATGGATTATCTACAAAAACTGCATTGGAGAGAGGAACAGTGGCAGCGCAGAGGGCATATAGGTGCTAATTTCCTTCACCTTGACTAATCCTCTGTACAAGTTCAGGTCACAAAAGGATTCAGGCTTAAAGTAGGATTCATATTTTTTTTTAGGAATAGTTTGATGTTTTGGGGGGAAAATAGGATACAGTTATCTAGGATTAGCTCAAAAACCGAGAACAGCCGGACACAATTAGTGTGGCTCTGTCCTCCAACCGCTGCCTTAAAAGCTTAGTAATTGTTTACCAGTACAGCTAGTGTGTTTCCTGGTGTCTCTGCCTGTTGCTTGGCAATCTCATAGTGACAACAAGTCCCACATAACCAATTCTATTACATGTTAATTATCAGCTATGAGAGGTGCTGGGTGGCAGATTTTGTTACTGTCCTACAGGGACATTGGCGTTCTCCTGCTGTTTCCACACTTAACGCATAAGATATAGGTCGAGGGTGTTCGTCTTCTTATCGAACCCTCAGCAAACAGGCAAATTCAAGGTGCATTTAGTTTAAGAGGTGCAAACGACCTCTTAAACAGCCCTTCCTTTCACTGACCCACTGAATGACTCTGGGTGGTTTCCGGGTTGCTGGTTTAAGGTAATGATGTCCTCATACGGCAGTATTATCATCACAGAGAGGATTATCACACACACACACACACACACACACACCGCAGATGGTTCTCTCACGAATGATAACCTTACATAAGTGTTGCTGCTGACACTCCCTCTGCCTGCCATCTTTGCATTAATGTCATTAAACAATACCAGGTGAAATGACGCTGGCCCAAACTGGGTTAGAAATGCTCCGTTTGCTACTGGTGCTGGCCACGATATGAGACAGCGGGGGGGTGTTATTTGTGTGCGCTATGTAAATATCTTGGAACTTGGTTCTCAGTTCACCAACTGTCAATCCGGAAGATGTGCCCTGACATGCAGCTTTCTCAACCAGACATATCACTTTTCTAACTGTGACAAGATGGGGCGGCATGGCTAACCCACAGGTTCCTGGTGTGATCCCTGACTTGAATAGTCCAAACAATGCATTATGGATGAATGAGACACACACTGCAATATTTATATGCAGTATGTATTTTCACTATAATGTCCAGCCAGACTGGCTCATATTTAAACGAGATTACTTCCCTCTCTAAAATAGGAATTCAAAACTGTGCGATGGATGCTGATGCTTCACCTAACTAATCCACTTGCTGGTACTTGTTTGCCCAGTCTCCTTTTTCTGCTGTTGTAAGAAGTAGGCATTTCTTGTCTGAGTCTCATCTGTCACACGCTGCTCCTTTTATGAATTTTCCTATTTTGATCCTTGCCATCTGAGCCCCTTCTTCTCACTCAGCTTTTTTCCCCCACAGTGAATGTGAGCATTTCATTCTTAGCCCCGACTTCACTGGATTTGGCTTCCATACTGGAGAATATTATATACATGTGATTATATTTATATATATATATGTGTGTGTGTGTGTGTGTGTGTGTGTGTGTGTGTGTTCTAAAATTAAAAACAAATACCGGTAATAACGCAATACTGTTATCATTGGCTGTCAAGTAACTGAGAATATTGGTATGGGTGAACTTGCTGCCTTTAAACCGGTAAAACCCTTGAAAATCACCCAAAGGATTTAAAACGAATCTCGAAAGAAAGAAGAAAAGCAGCTAAAGCTCCCACGATAGCATCACTCAAATCACTAAAGCTTTTCCACTGATGGTAAATAGGAAGATAAATACATTACCCAGAGTGATTTTACAGCAGTGAGTGCACACTCTCTGGGTTGGCACTGTCGGGGCTATAATGGAGTCAATCTAATTTTGGTGTAAAAGGTCAAGCATGAAAATTAGAGGTATAAGTCCCGGGTGCAGTGGCTCCTGCAGCATTTTCTCATGGCATCACAGATGAGTAAAATGGTTTTCAGCTTTGAATAGATTTTTTCACAATTATTAAATAAACGGGCCAAAATTATATTGAGTGATTTTTGTTTTAAAAAAAAGGTAAAACAATGGCAAATCCACACTGAATAACCACTGAGAGGATGTCTTTTTAATACACATAACCACTGCAGTCGCATTTATATGGCGATTGACTGGAGTTGAGTGTACGTCCACCAGCTGCATGTATCAACTGACACTTTTCAAACAATTCCCTTGGATGCATAAGGGGCGAAAAAAGGATGTTCCAGGAAGAAAGGGGAACCTGATCCTTTGCAGACAGCGCCAGCAGGGCACAGAATTAACTGTATTCTATCACCTGTCTCCTTTTAATCAACTGAAGTCAAATCTGGCTGCAGCTTTTCCTCTGTGTACCAGCCTCCATGTCAAATCAGCATTCCTCACTCTCCTCCCAAACTCAAAATTAATACCAGATCTGCTCCTGGCCCTGGTTCCGTGAATGTGTGTGTGTGTGCGCACACATCCTGTGTGCACGGAGCCGCATGTGTCTGTGTCTGCCTTAAAAGAACGTACTGCTGCATAAGGGTTCCCCAGCACAGACATGTTATATCTCACCCCCAGACATAATGGGGACTAGTCTCTACGGTACAGAGTGGTACGACATTAGACCGCAGTCATTCCTGCCTGTCTGCTTTCCCCACAGCATGTGTGTACCAGGCACAGACCTCGCATATCAACGATGACTGTAAAGAAAAAAAGAAAAAAAAAAAAACGTGAATGAAATGGGATGTTGACTCTCTCTCACTTCTGTCTCTTATCGCAGAGCAACACCAGCACAAGGCTGTACACCAGAGAATCGGGGAGTGTCACTAATAGAAATATACGCACACCCTTATTATAGCCTATTATAGTATATTATAATGAAGTGTCCCTTGCATGAGAGAGAGAGAGAGAGAGAGAGAGAGAGATTACAGCTATGGGGAATATATCATATGTGTCCATTGGTTTAAGACTATGTTCCAGAAAAGAACCATTATGCTCCTAAAAATTGTAGTCTAATTTGAATGATTTACTTTGCCATAAAAACGGAGTCAAGTGGAACTGCACAGGAAATATTTTGGCATCAAGTCACGCTTGATAAACCACCTGCCTGTGTGAATAACGAGCAACTGTAATTGCATTATGTATTTTGTGAATACTTCTATGAACAACCTAAGGGTGGAAATCTTTTCGGCCAAACCGGCTCTGCCTGGACTTGAAAGTTGTCTCACACCTGAAACGTAATGGAAAAAAAAAACTGCCATCCGGGTGGTACATATCCCTGAGCTCTGGAGATCATGTTCACAGGAGGCATTTTCTTTGACATGCGCGTTATTTGGGAAATCAAAGATTCACTGCGCTCCCGAGCCTTGTGGGAGCCATAAGAAATGTCCCACCATATAGAGTAGTTTCCTGTTCTGACAGGGTGCCACAGCCGAAGAAGGGAAACCTTACACCCACCTGCAAATAACTCTGAGTCAGACATGGTGAGGGGAGCCTCTGACATCTTGATGTATGTGTGTGTTGGGCTGATGTGTGGGAGGCTAGCCATATACTGGATGTGCCAGTGCTGAATTGTGAGCTGCAATGAGTGCCAACATGCATTATAGCACAGGCTGATTATGGATCTTGTGTTGGTGTATAATTTTTAATTCATGAAACCACACTGAACAAGCTTGTTTAGAAAAAGCTAAGGAATTACATAGCAATCAACTGTACAACCCGATATGTAAACAGTACTTTTACCTAAAACTACAGAAGCTCTTATAAAATCCATTCATCTGGATTCTCAACACTGCACAGAAGTTTCATAATCATCATTTTGATTCTGTATTCGTACAGATCCAACTGGTCCAAATGGTCACTGGACGACTGAATTTGTTATTTTTGGACAGAACCGTTTCCCTCGGTTTCCATTCTTAATCCAAAATTAACCACCACCCAACCCACTCCCACACTAATAAGCTCGTTACTAAGGCGCCTAATGGAAGCTTCAAACATTTATAAGAGAAAACGGGGATGATGCCTGTTTGAATTTGAAACTGCAGAAAATAAGTCAGCTTTGCTGTAAGAGATGAAAAAAAAAGATATTCCTAAGGGCCTGCTCACAAATGGGCCATCAGCTTTAGCATAATATGGAAAAATCGCGTCAATTACTCCCACTTGGCAGGGAGAGACAGAGGGAAGGGATGGAGCGAAGTTCAATTTGGCAGCCGGTGGCTGGGTTAAGGTCACTCCACCCTCAGATTGACTGTTTGTTAGGTTTTACTGGGAAGAAAACAAATGGTGCATCTGTGTCTCGGTCCTGTCAGTCACTGCAGATGGAGGGCATGTTCTGTTCTGTCACAATTATACAAGTGTTGGCGGATCACAATAAGGAACTTATATATTCTAATATATATAATATATATTCTAACGTCCCAGCAGCAATGTACCTCTCGTGTCTGCAAATGTCTAACAGTCTTAGACCTGCAATTACTGATCTGAACTAAATGACCACCTCATCGCTAAGTAGCTGGACATTAGAAGTTGTAAGGTCAGAGAGCATTGAGAACGAACAGCAACAGTGTGCTATTGCTAAAAGCTCCTCTCGCATCGCAAATGGCCATTTGGCAATTTGTTATTCTAAAAATGTAAATTTACAACCACGTGTAAAATGTATTTTTATTCCAGTAATTGCCACCCATCAAATAGTACGAATAAAATAGTTCAGCACTTCACACCGTGGAATTCATGCACCAAATGCCACTTTTTATGGCATTTATGCTTCAGGCGTTTTTCTTGCATCTCTTCCCATTCACAGGTCCAATGCGCCACTTAAAACTCACCGCACCTCTTCTACAGCGGGAGACGCACTGCATGCCAAGCGGCCTCAGTGTGCCCGGCACTGACTGTACAGTATGTGCTCGTGTAAAGTCCTGTAAAGGGGATTCTATCGACTCTCAACTGCATTGTCAAGACTGCTGGTAAAACTAAAAATGAGCATATATTTATGATATACTGATTCTAACTGTGTTATAACCTTGTGCTACAACCATGTTCATCTCTGCCTGGTTTCTGTTGGTGATCCATCAATACAGTGACTGTCTTCGAATTATTGTCCATCTGTCTATCTCCCTGTCTCCTTGCCTGTCTTTCTCTCCGTCACTCACTAACTCAGTTTTATTCACATCACTCTGCATAATGCATGATAGCACATAGGTTCCCCCAAGGCCTTTCATTACGTAAACCTGTTGCAAGGGGAGCCACGGCAGCACTTTAACTGCATCCATCAAAACAGGGACAAGACTGCATTAGTGTGTGACGCATTGCTGGTTAAGCTGTGGTGAAGTCTGGATATGTTTACTCTCCCAAAGCTCACGCCAAAACGTACTTGAAGCCACTGTAGAATGTACTGTGTGTCCCAGGAATCAGGAATGAGAGACGTCCTTCCTGTTTGGGTGAGAAAAATAACACCAACCCCTGCAGGGCATCGTTGCAGGAAACAGGGAGAGACACTTTCACTGAGAGCTCTCACAGAGAGGCATAAAGCCCCGGGTAAAGATATCAGGCCCAGTCAAGCCATCCTGTGCATCAACAAAACAGATGCCTCTGTATCACAAAGTTACAATGGCAGTATAATAAAACACTGCACCAACAACACAGCAGGCAAAAGGGACCACTCTCTTCCACCCTGCTCAAGTCAATCAGTCATCCATTGCTTGCAGCTGCTGCAGAGATCCTACAAAGCACTGTTTCATCAGCTGTACAGATTAGCTCTCACTGATGTGTTTCATTAAGTTCACTGCTTCTTTGACAGAAATAATGAACTGTCACATTTTAATTTCGTGGCATCATGCGACTCTGGTCGATTTGTGTTGAGGAATCCCTGCAATGTTATTTGTGATACCAATGGTGCAGGTGAGACCAAGTCTTAAAACGTGCTTATGGATTTATTCCAGTGAGAAATTGTTTACTCTGTAATTCAAATGCAGGACATGAAACAATAAATGGAAGTCAGTAGAAATGGCAGAACAAAAACAGAGGTTTGGTGCTTAGTGACTTTCTGTACGCATCACTCACCGTTTGCGTTCTTCCCACAGATCAGGTGTTGCCAGGGCTGCAGGGACCCCCATACCTCCGCCTCGCTGCTGACGGCCTGCTCCAGGGTCTCCACGGTGAACTTGGGGATGCCGTTATCCCGCTCCAGCAGCGCACTGCGCAGCACGCGAGCGTACACCTCGCGGAACAGGCTCTCCATGCACGCGGCCAGGTAGATCGCGGCGTGCTCGTGGACCCTGACCGCGACCCTGCTGTCCACCATCCACCTGAAGAACTTCCCCACGTTGAAGGTGAGCCCGCAGCGCGCCGACTTGCCGCGGCCGAACTTGTCCTCCTCCGTGCTCATGTTGTACAGGGACAAGGCGCCGAGGGCCGCGCCGATGCAGTTCATCGACACGGTCCACGACAGGACCATCTTTGTGGCACTTTGGATCTCGTATTTGGTGCATTTGGCGTAGCGCAAACTCAGGCGCTGCGCCTCCTTGGCGACCCTGACCAGGGCCCGGCTGACCAGCACCGAGAGCCGGAGCAGGACGTCCTGCGGCGGGCTCGGCAGGCTCATCTGCTCGTCCCTGCGCAGCGCGCTCGCCACTTCCCCGAGGCTCCACGGCACATCCTCAAGCTCGGGCAGTTTGGCGCAGCGCACGGTGCACTCCAGGATCTCGGCGTCTTCGACCAGGACCGTGTTCACAGTGTCCAGGCTGTTGTGTCGACTGTGCATCGAGTCGGTTAGATGCCAGTAGTTGGCCCCATGTGCCTCTGAGCAGCACAGCGACGCACTGGAAGACCTGAAGGAGTCGGCGGCTCCACCATAACCCGAGTCCAGCGTCAAATCCTCCAGGGTCCTCGCTGCTGACTTGCTACTCCGGGCCATAACTGCACCTCATAGTGCAAAAAAACAGCGCGCGTGAGAAGTGGGGGGGGGAAAGACAATGTCCGAGAAGGTGGAGTTTTGTGTGGGTGATACAAACGACAGCTCCGGTTGTGTTTTTCGGGGAAAGTCCATCCGCGGCTGAAGTTAAAGACTCCGTCTCACTTCACGCGCTGAGAGCCGCTCCGAGCCTGACAGATGGAGGCGGGGCCGCGGAGGACCGAGAGCAGCTGTCCGCCAATGGGCTGTCGGGACGGAGCAGCATGGATTTTGATTGGATCCCTTTGGAGAATCAATAAGAAGTCGTTCATGCAGCCTGTGGTTAATAAGCTTAATAAATAAGCGATGCGAACAGTGAGTGGAATGCTTACTCTCAAGTCCACAAATTACTTTTTCTCAAACTAAAATAAAAAAAAATTCTTTATTGAATACAAACATCCTGTATCATATATGAGAGCAGAACGTAGAAAGAAACAGAAGAAATTGCACCAAATAGTAAATCACATAATACAGAAGCAGTTGTTCTTACATAAGCATGTTTAGAGGACAAGTCCCCCTGAGTATCAGGCTTTTCAGATATTTTCTCAGGGCCTATATCTGATGGTAACATGACTCAAGACCATTAATAATAGATTGCATGCATAATGTATCCTTTGCTCCTGGTGGCGAGCTCGTTGAAAAGATCTGAATTACTTTCAAGGTCATTCTGTGTGATTACCAACAGAGTCTAACCTTGGCTCTATGCGATTGTCTTCCCCTCCACACACACATGTGCTCTGGCTTTGTGGAATCCGCACAAACAATTTGTCACATTAAACAACATGACAGCAGCCACAGTGAATATGTTAACAAGTGTAGTTAAAACAATCACAGAGATATCAACTGGCTTTCACTAAATAAAAATAGCCATGAGGTGTGTGGTTATGTGGGATTAAAACTACTGCAGTCACACTGCATGACTGACATCAACCAGAAATGTCTCAAAGATGAGTGGATCACTTAATGTCGTGGTAAAACTCATAACTTCATGAATTAAAGGTTACTCGCTGATCTGTTTTCATCTGAGATACAGTGAAACTGCAGCTTCTGTATTCCACACCAGGCCCGACATTATTCTTGAGCAACAGTGAACCCTGGTGTTGTGCAGTGAATCTTGTGTTTATTTGTCAGTGGATCCAGGGCTTGAATTGTTTTTCCTCTGCGAGACACGGAGTCGAAATGGATGACAGCATTAAACCAAGTACATAATTAGATTAAAGGGAGAAATCACGTTTAACATTATACGGCCTTTAGCATCAGTTATCAATAAAATATCAGGCAGCACTTTCAGCATCTAAAAAAAACTGCCTTGTGATGGGTGATGCAGTATAAAAGTTCAGCACTATCAGGGAGTATAACCACTTTTGTCTTCCACCTAAAATTCTTTTTTTTTCTTTTTTCACTGGAGATCCTTTTTTAAATCAATTTTAAGCATGTGCATATCCTAACTACTACATCGACCACACACACACATAGATAGACAATGATAACATTGTGAAGGTCACAGGGAAGGTCATAGTCACATGAGACAGATCCACCACCAGGTGGACTTTAATAGTCTTTAATGTCATGAAGGGTAATTTAATATCACAGTTACATGTCTGTTGGAGGCAAATTGGCCTTTCCAGATGAAGGACTACTTTATTCAAACTAAATATAGAGGGAGCAGCATGACAGAAGGAACACAAAAAAAAATTATGGCAAAATTTTTATTTGATTCTCTTAACCAGAAAAACAAAGATGACATTATTTGACATTTAACCCCCCCTAGTGTCCTGACATCCAAGACAAGAAAAATGTGTCTAATTGCATGGCCTCAAATCTTGTACAAATTGTCAGAAAGTCTCTTGAGTAAGCAGAGTTCCTACAGGCCCTACAAATTGCCACCATTGAGGCACTATTATAAACGAATCATCACTATCACTGAATAGTACCAATTAAAAACCCATATCACATCATATTCAATTCTTGACACTAAACAACAGTTTTCATGTCTTTTAATCAGGCTATACGTCAATCAAGATAACGTCAATTTTAAAACCATTTAATAAGAAGACTATAATTCTATACAGTTATTGCAGTGTATGATTCAGTTAATGGGTGTGTGACATTCCTTTTCAGTTAAACAAAGATAAAAATCAAAGTAATCGTCTTAGGAGACATAAAAGAACAATCCAGAGGGAGCACTGGGCTTCAGACATTAGCACAAGTTATAAACCACAAACCAAGCTAGAAAACTTGGGGTAGCCATTAACTTGGCCTTTCCTTTTAACAGCCACATTAAGACAATTACAAAATCAGTCTATTACAACATTAACAACCCATCAAGGATTAAAGAACGTATGCCTCACCGCAGGATTTTCATCAAGCTGTTTTTGTGTTTATCTACAGTCGGCTTGGTTTAATGTAATGGTGTGTGTACAAGTCGCATCGTGCTGCTGCAGCAGATTCGGGAAGCTGCTGCTTGGGTCTTCACTGTAAGACCAAGAAAGTCATGTCACTCCAGGTATCAGATCTTTACACTGGCTTCATGTCATAAAAACACTGGCTTTTAAATACTTATACTACATAGCTAAAGCATTTAATTGTGCTTGCCAGTGCCAAGTAATGAATGATGCACACTCATCATCCACTGTCTCGTTTTGAATCTGCAGGAATCTATCATTTACTTTTTATTGCCTGATATTATTGTTAATAGGAATTATATTTAACTATATGTTACATCTAATACAGACAGACAGACAGACAGATAGATAGATAGATAGATAGATAGATAGATAGATAGATAGATAGATAGATAGATAGATAGATAGATAGATAGATAGATGCCTGTTGAAGACTGCCATCTAGTGTTCAATTGCAAAGGTCACGTTTTCTTGACGAGGAGACTCAGTCAAATTAATTACTGCAATGGCCAAACACCATGAGCTTACTGAAATGAATGCGATGTCTACATATTTTTTAACCACGTACGTAGCTTGATTCACATCCTATTGTAGGCCCCTGATCTGTATTGGGGAGGGGAGTATTGTGATTAATCAATTCAGGCTCCCAAAGGTGAGCATTTATTTAGCTTTGCAGGAACAGCACCATAAAATGACTGATGGCTGGCGGACCTGTCAAACTGTGCGTCACTGGTACAAATTTGGATCAGATAAACTATGTTACACTATATGATAAAAGTGACCCCCCCTGCGTTGAATAATAACTCATGACACTGCACAATCGATTGTGTGTAATATATCTGATGTCTTTCTCTCTCGTGACGTATAGTGTGTTCACCACAATTAATCAAACACATCTGATTGGAGCCAGGCAGCGCCGCACGACATGTGATCATCCGGGTATTTCTGAGTGTAAACCACAACAGTGTCCCAGCAGCGGCAGTAGCATCGCTGTTTAGGGGTTGTTTATAATATCCGCTTAATGAGAGTGAACCCTTTTCGTGACATGTTGTAAGAATAGGAACTAATATGAAAGTTGGTGTCATTATAACCAGTTACATACAACGTGTAGGCAGAAATAAGAAAGCACATTACGGAAACGTGACCAGAAAAGGGTTGCATAACGGTTTATCTTGACCAATCAGAGCGCTCCGCTCCACCCTGCCATTCTCAGTGGGTGTGGATGCGTATACGGAAAGGACGTCTGACATGGCCGAAGACTTTACCAGAGATGTGGAAATAAATTATTTAAGTGGTAATGAATAGTTTAACAGTTTCAGGTTCGAGTGTGTGTGAAGGTTTAGAAGAGTAACGTTACAGGTGGAAACCGGAAGTGCCTGCGTTCGCAGTTCTACTTAGCGAGCAGTTAGCTTGTGTTACAGGGGCTTCACCCACGTCTCGCGTGATAACCGATGAAAATTAACCCATAATAACCTCGATAGGGGGTTGGAAAGTTGGTTTATTCCGAACTTGTTATGGTAAAAATGTGTTTACTTGGTCGTTGTTGATAGACGAGTTGAGTTTAGTCATCTGTGGTCACCGTGCGTCCACACATGTATCCGCGGCTCATCAGTAGACCCAGCACTGTGGATGCCTTCATGGACCAAGGGTAAAGGTCAGATTGAGTGAACAGGTTCAAAACTACTTAATAAACACCTGACTGTTAGGTACGAAATCAACCGCAAGGGGTCGCCATTTAGTTGTTTGGGGGGGACCATATTCCCCTTTCTGACTCCTACCATTGACTTAATACAAGAAGGCGGGTGACATGGTGGTCAACACCATACACTGGTTCAGGAAGGGACTGCGGCTGCATGACAACCCGTCTCTGAGGGACTCTATCCGTGGCTCCGACACCCTGCGCTGCATCTACATCCTAGACCCCTGGTTTGCAGGGTCCTCCAACGTAGGCATCAACAGGTGGAGGTAAGAGGGAGGGCAGGGTGTCAGAATATATGATAGTTGTGTGAAGACTTGAAGCTGTTATCGAGCATGGAGCTCAAACAGAAATCTTGTATACCCTAATCAGGTCCCTACTTACTACCCATCCAAGGATATCCTCTACAAACTGTGGACCTAATCAGCATTCCACATTTACAGGAAGTCACAATGTGGAAGCTGACTTGACCCCTCCTCCTTGAGTTACCTTGCAACAGAATCACAAAGAAAAGTCATGGGAAACCCTGGTGAATGGGTAAAATGCAGCAGCTCAGTAGACGGCAAGATTAGGTGCAGCAAGTCTTCAGACTTTCAATGGATAAAGAGAAAATAATGAATCAAATGATGCTTATTTAGAAAATGGGCTGGGAAATCATAACAAATCCAAGCACAGTACAATCATTTGAATGAAATATGCGGTATAATCTGAATATTATAAACACGGCCAGAAGGATCACGATTGTATATGACTACATGTCTAAGGTTGTTTATAGTCAGTTGCCAGCATCTTCATAGTATGACGGGAAAACCTTAGACCCTTTCACTATCAGTCATATCTTTATTATCACTATTAACATGCTCATATATACTGTTGATTCTTGTGGCTTTAATATTTTATGATACTTATATGGGTCTCTTTCAGTAGCAAGTGCTCCTTGTTTTTAGTTGTCACAACAGTCTATAGACTGGGGTGTGAGTGCTTTAAATTTAGACCATTACTGTCGTAATTTGGGGAAGGGCTCAAAAGAAAATTATTTACGCTTCATGTTCTGAGAAAACATTAGGTAACAACAGTGATTGTGGTGCCTGTTCCAGTCACCGTGACTGTAAAAGTCATTTGTCTTGCTGGTTGTCTGTACTGCTCAACCTTGAATGGAGGGCTGAGAGACTGGGTCAACGCGTTTATGTCATTACATCATTTACACAGTTTTTATCACACAATGATCGTATGCTGACTTAGTGTTTATTACTAGACAAAGATAGTTTTTTTTTTTAATAGATGTAAGTGAATGGCTGGCTGTGTTCATCTAATACCTGGATTTCTGCAATGCAGTTTCATGAGTTCATTAAAATTAAGTTAATTAAGGTATAGTAGAAAGAGATTTAAGCATTGTAATTAATTATTAGCAAAGTATTTTAATGACTATAACTCAAGATGGTGTAAGTAGTTTCCAGTCGTTTCCATGTGAAAACTGTTTCGGGTTATGTGATCGCAATTAATTAGAGCTTGACAATACTTAGTTTTGTCAAGTTCAAGATTTCAAGAGTGGTGAGGGTGACCTTTTGCTGATCAATTAACCTTTTTAGCTCTCATGATGAGTGGTCTTGTGATAGTCTTTGTTTAAGTCTGTTTTCTTTAAAGAGGTTGTCTAACATGATGTGACATCATCTTTTTCTAGGTTTTTGTTGCATTGTTTAGAGGACTTGGATGCCAGTCTGCGCAAACTCAACTCTCGCTTATTTGTAATTAGAGGCCAGCCTACAGATGTCTTCCCTCGTCTGTTCAAGGTACAGGAGATTAGTTCACAGGACACCGTTTTATACTTTGATTTGCTATGCTTTAAAGTCAAAGAGGCAGCTAAAACACAGTCCACCATTTTTATGTTCTGTTGTACTTGCAGAGTGGTCTTCCAAATTGATTACACAGAACTTACACAGTCATCCCTCTTTTAAATCCCATATGACACCAGTTGGCTATCATGTTATGTACATGTGGGCCCAAGCCCAAAAGCAATTTTTCTGTGTGTGTAAAAGTAAGACAATTAATTATGTAAACTGCAGTGCATGTGATGTGTATGTCACATTTTTCCCTCAGGAATGGCAGATCAACCGTTTATCTTACGAATACGACTCAGAGCCGTTTGGCAAAGAACGCGATGCCACCATTCAAAAACTTGCCAGTGAAGCTGCGGTAGAGGTCATGATTCGAATTTCGCACACACTCTATGACTTGGACAAGTGAGTGATTACCCAGTTTTAGTTGAATGAATGACTTATTTTTATTTTATTTTATTAAACAGGGTCATGCACAACAGCCACACAGTGTGGTTTTCTTATAAGGAGCCTCATCAGTTTTTCATACAGTGAGCTCATAAAAACAAGTCCCATCAGATTAAGGAAACCCGTCAAACTTGATAAAAATGTTTGATTATCGGTGTGTCATAAAAATGACACATTCACCAGACTATGGTTAATGTGACCTCTGTATATTTAAAAATATGTGCACAAGGATTGTAAATTAGTATAAGTATGTGCTAGAATTTCTGTCCCATAGGTGGGGACGAGCACATTCATCAAAGAGGTTTCAGGGATCCTGGCAGTGTCAGCAATGGAGTGAAGTGTTTCCAATGTGCAATGTAAATGCTGTGTCACCTGCGGGCTGCACTGTTACTGATATAAAAAAAAGGGAAAAAAAACGTCTTGTCGGTGCAAAGCTATTGATGTCTCCAATTTTAAAAAATGATTCCCTCTCAGGCATTTTGAGCACAAACATTACATTATGTGTGCTTATTCCGGGTCATATGAGTTCCCCATTCCTGCCGGGCATGAGCCAGGGAGCTAAAGTACTACCTGATCACCTGGAGAAAGTAGTGAATTTTGTTTAAGTGATCTTAAATGTATTGTGAATCCTTTACCATTTGCCAATAAGCAGCCTCTCCATTTTCAATGTGTGTAAGCTTAAATGAGGTATGTGCTCCCATGGCCATTTAGCAGGTACATGATATTTCAGATAAATACATTTCTGTCAAAAATAATTATGCTGAGAAATATTTTTTTTTTAAGTAAGAAACTATCCTATAACTACTGTAACACTATAATTGTGTATGTATGTGCATGCCTTTTGAATTCCCTATTAATACTTTCCTCTCTCCTAAAGGATCATAGAACTCAATGGTGGACAGTCTCCTGTTACATACACACACTTCCAGGTCCTTATCAGTCATATGGGTGCTGTGGAATTGCCTGCCGTGACAATCACATCTGAGGTCTTTAAAAATTGTGCCACACCAGTCAGTGAAGACCATGACAACAAGTTTGGAGTGCCCACCCTGGAGGAGCTTGGTAAGTTTTTCCTGTACTTTTAAGTTTTTGTACATTGTATGCACCGTTCCTCTGTTTTTTAATTCCTGTAGTTTTTCTTTTTCTTTCAGGGTTTGAGACAGAGGGCCTTACCACAGCGGTATGGCCAGGTGGAGAAACAGAGGCCCTCATGAGACTAGAAAGGCATCTGGAGCGGAAAGTAAAAGCCTTTTTACCATGAAGTACCACAAATGACAGCTTATTTATTTTATTCAGTTCAAGCCCAGTGGGGCTATGACTGACTACCCAATAGTAGTACCAGTAATAAAAACCACCAGTGACACATCAGCAGTGTCTTTGCTGTTTTTACACCCTAGTTTTTGGCCTAAAATGCAAATATTTTGTGACTTACCTGCTGTCTGCTCTTTATTCAGGTGTCAAATTTTCTGTTGGATCATTTTAGTTAAATGTGACTCACCATCTATTTACAGGCATGGGTGGCTAACTTTGAGAGTCCACGAATGAATGCGAATGCCCTGCTGGCCAGTCCCACAGGGCTGAGTGCCTACCTGCGCTTTGGTTGTCTTTCCTGTAGGCTCTTTTACTACAAACTCACTGATTTGTACAAGAAGGTTGGTATTTTTTAAAGAAAGGTGTAATGTAAATGAGTTAAACGAGTCTATACTGCAGATGTTTCAATTAAGTCATGTTACGTGCTTTCTGTCCAAACAGGTCAAGAACAGCACCCCACCACTTTCCTTGTATGGACAGCTGTTGCTGAGGGAGTTTTTCTATACAACTGCCACTAACAATTCCTGCTTTGACAAAATGGAGGGCAACCCTATCTGTGTACAGATCCCCTGGGACAAAAATCCAGAGGCACTGGCCAAATGGGCAGAGGGCCAGACGGGCTTTCCATGGATAGACGCCATTATGACCCAGCTAAGGCAGGAGGGGTGGATCCATCATTTGGCAAGGCGCTCTGTGGCCTGCTTCCTCACCAGAGGAGACCTCTGGATCTGCTGGGAGGAGGGTATGAAGGTAAGACCTGTCTCACATCTGACATTTGTCCTCTTAGTAACATTAGTACTATTTATTGTTTCAGTTGTAAGCTGTCATTATCATGCACAGGTCTTTGAAGAGTTGCTGTTGGATGCAGACTGGAGTGTAAACGCAGGCAGCTGGATGTGGCTCTCATGCAGTTCCTTTTTCCAGCAATTTTTCCAATGTTATTGCCCTGTGGGATTTGGACGACGCATGGACCCCAACGGTGACTACATACGGTCAGCAATGCTTTTGTCTGCAACCCATTAATACAGCAACACTGGTCTTAATTTATTCGTGGGTAAACATCATTAGCATGAGTTGTGAGCAGTTGCTCTTCTTCTCATCAATCATCTGGACCATTGTATATTGACATAACCCCAGGAGGAATCAGGATTCTCAATATATCATCAAATTGTTTAAAATTTTATGCAATTATTTGTTTTAATGTGGTCTGTCAGCGTTGCACCACAAATATTGTGCAACAGTCATGTTCATTAATTAGTAAACAACAATGAAAACTGTATGACCCAGTACCACTATAAGTTCAAATAAATAATGCTAGTAAGATTTAACGGTGGTCGAACACCAGCTGATCTAATATGGCTCAGCTGTAAAATTTTAGAAAAGGCAACATATTTCTGTCGTGTGCTATATTTGTCTTGTTCCACCTCATTCCACATCTCTGTTGTTTACTATCTGTGCTTCTAGGCATTATTTGCCTATACTGAAGGACTTTTCAACTAAGTACATCTATGATCCCTGGAATGCACCAGAGGAAGTTCAAAAAGCAGCCAAGTGTATTATAGGAGTGCACTATCCCAAGCCCATGGTGAACCATGCTGAGGCCAGCCGCATCAACGTAGAGCGGATGAAGCAAATTTACCAGCAGCTTTCCAGCTACAGAGGACTGGGTAAGGAACAGGTCTCGATATTCAAACACTCAGTTGAATGTATTCTTTCCATCTGGAAGGTCCCCTTTTTGGATCAGATGAACTTTATTGTCTCTCAGTTGTAAGTCTCCTTGAATGAAGCATCTCACACATGACAAGGTGTAAACATTTGTCTAAAAAATTAATACCAGCATTCTTATGAGACAAACCGCATACACCACGATGATTGGACACTGGATCTAAAAATGTGTAAACTGCCCACAGCCATATTGTTTTCTTAACTTGAGTCTTCACAGCCTGGTGTCACCCTAGTTTTAGCTTTCATACTAAAATGTCAAAACCCTGGTGTGTAGTTACTGTCAAATTGTTCTTTGACCACAGAGCAGGAAACTTTTTAGACTTGAGTTTATATTTATTAGCATAAAAACATGCCTAAACAGCTGCTTTTGGTGTTTTCATTGTCACAGTAATCAAGGCACTGATTGTCTGCGGTGAACAAGAAGCATATGTCTATTTGTGTATGTTCCGTTCTCACTTATCTTATGGAAGAGACGGGTTTAAAAATTATTTTGTTGTTTTGTGTGTGTTGTTTCGGTAAAACTGAAATGCACTGGTCACCTCGCAGGTCTGTTGGCAACAGTACCTGCCCATCCAAATGGTGCAAGTGGCAGTGATGTTGCAGAAGTAAACACAGGGGCAGATCAAAGTCCAGGAGGGTCCACAGAAAACTGGTCTATTCAGGAAATACTATCTCAAACAGGTACTCAAGCTAAATGGTTGACATTGTGGTAAGATAAAATGCTTTTAAATGGTACAATACCAAAAGATACTAACTAGATACTAAAAATGACACAGCCACCATGGGGCGTAGGTTAACTGGTGACCTGACATTATTTTTCTAATATTTGATATGTCTCACTGACTTAGTATTTGAGTAGTGGTTTTTGCATATTGGGTTTTGCTTAAGAGTGTAAGCGAACTATCATTAATCAGCCAAAACCAGAACTGTTAAAAATAATAATACACCCTAAGACATACTGTATGTCATGTATATTTGCATTGACCCTGTTGGATTCACTGTTGTCATATGTGTGTAGAATTCATTTGAAATCTCTCTTGATGTTTGTTCTAATGCAGAAAGATGTCAGTTTCCACAGAAGCGGCACAGTGAAGAGGCACCATCTGCGAAGAGGTGCAAATCGAGGAGGCAGAGCAAATAGCAGATAGGAAAGAAACTGAATACAAAGGGTCCCTCTCTCCAACTGTATCTTCTGGTAGCAATTTGTCTTGCACTGCTCAAAGATAACACACCATAACTATAAGTAATGACCGTGGAGGAGACAGTATACGTGTTTGATCCACCATGTACTACAGTATTTATAGTTTGTCTCAAGGTATTGAGGTTTATATTACATTACATTTGTAAACTGTTAAGATCATCTCATGTTTGACAGGACATACAAGATCTAGGACACATAATGTGCATAATTGATGAAACATCCGTAGCAGCAAAAACAATTATTCTCTTTAATTCTTGATATCACGGTGTTGTTTGATGTTTCTTAGCACCAGAGGGTATAGCATGAGAAATTGATGCATCAACTTTAGGTAATAACTTTTGCAAACTTTGAATCACCCCAGCATGTGAGACCTCCACATCCAAAAATTACAAAATCTAAATTCTGAGCCCCATGTGAGTAATGGATATCTGATGGAAATCTTGTTACACAGTAACATTACATGCCTGTGAAGGTTCTCGGTCATCCAGGTCTGAAGAGTATACAATGGTCTGATGTACAGCAGTTTTGTAAACTAGAAGCAAAAAGACCAGGCAAAAAAGCCTTATATTTTGTAGATGAATTATTATTGTTGTTTTTGATTTCCATGCTCTGTAATATTTTGTCAAGAATAAGAAATGTCAAGAAATAGTTTTGTAAATAATTTGTCACAAAAACTCAAATGTTCTACCATGATTGCATGTGGTTTTCCCCCATGTGTCCATAATTATTTTTGTAAAAAAAATGTACTAAAATTTGACTGTATTGAATTGTCAATATAAGACAAGACAAACACAATGTTGTATTTATTTTTACTTGTGTTGTAATGTAAATGTTAATCCCAAAATTTCCTTCACACAAGGAATTACAGGAATTGTAAACACTATTTAAATTGTAATCTTTTTGGTATTTTTTAAATGTTTATTTATTAATCACATGGTTATAAATTTATCTCAGGTTGTCCCATTGCCAACGGCAGTGGTGGTTCCCACTGATGTCTGTCCTTCGCTTACCACTGTAAGGATTTTTGGAAACTTGTCAGCTACATGAGATATGTTCTCAACCACTAAAAGGCATATCTTTTACATCTTTCTAGTATTTATTTTGTCCAATACAAACTTTTGATTTGACCATTTGAAAGCCGTTTTAGAAAAAAAACAGTCATCAAATCATTCAAAGCAATCATCAAAAAGAGGAACAAATATTTCAATGGTAGGAATCACAATACAGGGAAAGGAAACCAACCAAATCAGGATTAAAATGCAGGACTCATACAATGGTTTCACCTCATCATGGCCATTCTGATGCTTTATCACAGCTTTAAATTACTTTAATACTTTAAGTCAGTAATTGTCTGCACAAGGCTGCAATTTGACTTCCTCTATACAAACTGTCAGATCTGCAAAGCAGATCCCTCGGTCCACTGAGAGGGGTCAATAAATGCTGGTTCATTAAACTTGGTTTAATCGGTTAATTATTTTTAGAGTTAATCACTCTGGCTCGACGCTATAACTGACCTTTGACCCCAAACGACAACTGTACAGGTTTCTTTTCGTGTTTTTTTTGTTGTTGTTCTGTATCTTTTTTTTTTCGCCCACATTCTTGTGTAACCGGTAATAAAGGACCCTCGTGGTAGAGTCACGTCTCAGTAACGTGGCAATGCGGAAGCGCAAAATCAACGTTCCCAATCGATTGGGAGTGCACCGCATCCAATCGCAGCTGTGTGTCGGTGGGCGGCGTCAGTCAACTTCACAGAGCGATAAATACATCGTCTGCGCACACGGCCGCAGATCCCGCTGCGCGTCCTGTCTGTCTGCCTGCCTGCCTGCCTGCCTGCCTGTCTGTCTGCGTCGTTAGCGCTGTCTGTTCGAGACAAGATGCAGAGGAAACCAGTTCGCCTCATCGCTGCCGCCTGCAACGGGATGGGAATCGGGAAAGACGGGAAAATGCCCTGGAATTTACCGTAAGCTGTTTGATTCACTTGAATACAACAAAACCAAACAGAAAATGTTGCAGTGAGCATTAAAGTGTCGCCATGTGCAAAGAGACAGTGGAACAGTTTGTAAACGAGGAGAAGAATTAAAATGAATGAATGCGGAAGTTTACGTTCATGCGGAAGTTATCAGTGGTGTTGAAATTGTATAATAATAAAAACAGCAGGGTTTATTGTGGGGGCAATAATGATGCAGTAAAGCAAGTTATAATCAAGCAAATACAAATAGCTGCTAAAGCAAATGTCATTTTAAAATGTCATTTATTTTTATGGGTTACAAATACAGCCTGCTGTAAGTGTCACTATGTGCAAATGATAGGTAGGCGTACACAGACTTAATGACTTTGTTACTTTGTGACGGCCATATTGTTGTTTTTTCCCCCCAGTGAGTCAATATTGACAATGTGGTGTCTTTTCCAGGTGTGAATTCCAGTATTTTTTGGACACTGTCACAAGGGTTTCAAGACCAGGTAATAGTCAACATCAGTATTATGTCATATCCTAGTAACCTATACAGCTTAGTATCATACTGTATTGTATAATGTTTACATTTATGGCAGATGTTTTTATCCCTTTAACTTGACAACCAGACATCAGCTGAGCAACAGGAGAGCGGCCACAGAAAAAAAGTTAGTTGTTTTAATTTTTTTTTTACTGTTTCTGTTTCAGGAAAGATGAATATGATGGTCTGGGGAAAACTGTGCTGGATGTCCCACCCGGAAACAACGTTCCCACTGCCTAATGTCCTGCATGCGGTGTTGAGTAAAACAATGGGGTGTGTAATATCTCTCTTTTATTTGTCTGGATAAATTCATTGTTGACAGGCATTTGATAAAAATTAAAAGTATATTTACATTCATCCTTTTCCATTTCCTGTCTCCAGCACAGTTCCAAATCACGCCCACTTCCTGTGTGAAGACTTTGAAAGTGCTGTCCACTTAGCCGCAGAGCCCCCCCTTGCTGACCTAATAGAGACCATCTGGGTTGTTGGTGGTGTGCAGGTCTACAAGGTAAAACTCATTGAAGCCTAAGGAATGTTGAGGTGTAGAGTGTCAGGATTAGCTGGGAAATTCTGGGAAAACATTACTTGTGGGCCTTTATAAAGACTCTTTATACACATCTAACAATAACTCAGAAACCAAATAATAAAACAGGATTATATTCACAGTGTTTAAAGGCAACGCCTGCGTTGGTATTGTAGGCTGGGCTAATTTGCAAGACGATTGAAAGTGCGATTCAACAGGCAACCTCAATTTACTCTGCTATGGTTTCAGGGCCTTCTTACAGAGCGAGACCTGTAAAAGATAGAAAATGATAGGGGTTAAATTAAATGTGTGGTAAATTCAAATGTCAAAGCCACTGATATGCAAAGTTGTTGTGCTCATTCTCTCATATGTGCTGCTCCTTGTTTGACCAGGATGCACTGAGTCACCCTTGGTGCGACTTGGTTTACCTGACAGACATCATGGCTGACTTTGACTGTGACGTCTTCTTCCCTGAGTTTGACCGAGAGCTGTTTAAAGTGCAAGACAGGTTCGTGTTCATTTCGTTCCAATGCCTCCGGACCTGGAAGTTTCGGCTCCATATATGCACCAGCGGGTGTGGGAGGCGTCACGATACACCCTACCATAACCACGAGACAGCAAACATCAGCACGGCTGCGATTTCTGTCCTTCTCTCTAAAACTCACTAAACCTTTTTTTCCTCTTTGTTTCCATTTAGATTTCCTCAAGTACCGAGTGAAATTCAAGAGGAGAATGGGATTAAGTACAAGTTCCAAGTTTTCAAGAGGGAGATTGTTGATGCTGTGTAGATGACAGGAGAAAAACAAGATGTCCCAAAAAACCTTAATGTTTCTTACTCTTCTTTGAAAACCCTGTTTTCTATGTAAAACACACGGAAGGCCCATTAACCTGAACTCAGTTTAAGAGTGCCACTATGTTACCGTTCCAGCTAGGCTGAAACACTGTGCGCTCCTCACTCCAAATTTCTCTATCCGAATATTTATGTCTCTTTAGTCTAATGTTTTTTTTGCTGCCGTTTGTCAGATTATGATCTGTGCCCGTGGAAGAACAGGAAACCACCTGCTATCATTACGGTGCTAACCTCTTGTCCGCCCCCCTTTGCAGAATTGCAGCTGCATTGAAAATGCTTGTTCGTTTGTCAGTCATCAGCCCATGTCAATCAGACGTGCTCTAAGACAGCACAACAAACACTAGTGTGGAAAAGTGACGAGTGTTTGCTTTGCCACTATCATACTGTGTCTCTTCGTTTAGATGGATGTGGAGAAATGGTCTAACCTGTGTGCATTTCCAGTGGTTAGTAATGCTTTCAACTATTTATTGATTATGTTTTTTTGCAAATGTACAATGTCTAAAATAAAATAATTCAATGACTAAACTGAACTGACATTTTGTCATTATTTATTGTGAATAAAATCATCCTTTCTTGTGGGCTTGTTGCACTTGATCATTTATGCCACCAGATGGCGATATTACAGTACAGAGACAGAGTTACAACTATATCCTGCTCAGAATGTATACTTTGAGGTATCAAGTCTTGATGATTTTGTGTCTTACAAGATAGTCACAGCAAGTTACAAGTTGTATGTAACAATAAACACACAAAAGAGAAAAGTAAGTAGCAATCAAGGAGGTCACGACCTTTTATTTTTCCACATATAGATTTAAGTGAAACAATATTATCAATAGTCCAGCACATAAAGGATTGAGCATGTGTGACACGTTATGTCCATGAAAGGGTCTTAATGATAAAAGAGTCCTTGTGTGAGTCATCAGGGAGCCACCGTGCTCAGTCAAAGGATTCCGAAGCTGCTAAAGGGGATTTAACCATCATCACAAGTGTCATTATGCTACAGTTGGTGTTTTCCTGCAGTGACATGTCCAAATGTCTTTTGTTAACAATGTCAAATCTTTGTAAGAGATGCCAGATACTTTTGAAAAGATGTACTCTGAAGGCTCAAGTCACAATAAACTACATTTCTACTCAAGCGACAAGTACCGTTGTGACAGATGAGTCTGTGGCTCAGAGTATTTCACCCATTGTTCATGATTAATTTGACATTTTCTGGCAAAACATTATTTTTCACTCGCTGTATGTGAGGTGCTTTAGAAGAAGGCACTATAAAACAATTCCATCACAACCTTAACTCAAATTGTCTCCAAATAATAAATAGTTACACTAACACCAATCATCCATACTACCAAACAATGTCAACAGTCTTAGAATGTTTCAGTATACAAACTCCCTCTTATTAACCTCGATGGCTTCTCTGAGACAGTTAACTAAAGGCCACTGGGTACGAGAGTTGACCTGCTTTTATACACTTGAGGCCTTGTATAATCTCTTTCTTGTGAAAGAAAAAAATGAAGAATGGTGATATAAAGAAATAACCACTAATGTTTGTGTAAAGATAGTGACCCTGGTTACAAAATGAACTCTAGTCAAGCATTTATCTGCTGGCTTTAAACCCATTAGCAGATGCAATCACTTTTGCATCATCTGCCCAGTGGCTATCGCCATGACGACAGGACCATGCTGAGTGATGCAGAGAGCAGCAGATGGGAAGTGGAAGTGTTTAATGTACATTTACACCACCCACCTACCTCCTCCCTCTGGACACTCAAGTCTGCTCTTTCTTTGTTCTGACCCCATCATCTGCATTATGAGAGCAAGGGAACCTTTAGGCATACAAGTCATGGCTTCATTAGCTGTGAAGCTCACTCCCATTAAAATGCACTCCCAAGCATGTTTCAAGGGCTTTTGCTGGCTTCTAAAATTTAAGACATTCAGACTGAGACAAAAAGCATTTTACAACACCCTCTCTTGACTGAGACACCGTTCAGTAAGACATATAATGTATATGACGGTATGACTTTGTAGCTTAATCTAAAAATATAATATACATAATACAATCCATATGATGTACACAGATGTGAAAACCGCATTCATAAAACCAAACATAGTGGAAAATCAATTCGGCAGTGATCTGAATCTCGATTGCTTTTTGTATAAAGATTGCAGAGTGTGTTAAAATAAAATCAATTCTTGTCCTAGTTTAAGGAACTTCATTATCCTTCCTTTTTTTTGACTCAAATGAGGCTACATTTGAAATGAAGTGGCATTTCAGTGGTGAAATGGCTCATAATAAAGTGTCTCCATCAGCTGAGACACAGTAAGATTCTCTGCCTGAGGGGAACAAAGTGTTGCCAAGAACATTGTGTGAAAATGACAGTAACTAAAATGTTTTCATAAGCCTTGTTTGTCCTCAGTAATACATTTGATAGACAAGTCAGCATGTCTCACATTACACATTTCTTGTGCTGTAGTGTTTTATCTGAGGTCGCTGTGATGAGGTAACTTGTAAATAAGCTGTAATAAACATTTTCCCTAAAAGGCATACGATATTATCACAGTACAGCATTTGTCTCATATCACAGAGAAACTGTGCTCCACTATTAATTTTACAACTTGGAAAAACAAATATTCTAGTTTCCAGTTATACTATCATTATTAGACTCACAAATCAATTTTCTTTTGTCTTAACTTCAAGTGAGATTTTTATTTTATCCTATTCTGTGATAAGATTCACACAACCCAATCAGAGCAAAACATTTTCAGATTTAATACACGTTAATCTGATACAGACATAATAACATGACAGCTATAAATTATCACAAAACAGTGTAAACGACAGCTTGAGGTCACTTGTACCAGTCGATACAACCCATGTCAATCATCCGCTCTTAATGGGGCGACAGGGTTAAAAAGTGGTCTCTCTCTGCGTAGATGTAATTTTTCATAGCTCATCTCAAAGTTCTTCTTTGTGCCGTTCAGGACCTCTAAACTACCTGTCCTTACATCATAGCCATGCTTCTTCAGTCGCTGAATTCGGTAAGTCACTATTTGTGTGGTCAGCTCCAGGACAGTTGGAGTCTCCATGATTTGAGACATGCTGATCCCAGCACTGAGAAGCCCTTCAAAGCGTTCAGTCAGAATAGCAACAGGGTAGTAAAGCAGAGCGGGGCAGTTGAGGATGGTGTCCCGCAGCTCTGCCTCAGAGCAGCCCATGGTGTTCTGGGAGTATGTCCAGCTGCGACTCATACTGTCTTGCTTCAGCTCAGTCACAAACCCCTTGAGCTTGGATATGAGGTGGAGGAGCTCTGCTCTGCTGAAACCCTTTTCTCTGAGGAACACCAGGTTCTGTCTCAGCTCCTCTGGATGCTTGACGAGAGCAAATGGGTTTTGGCTCAGCAGTTTCTGAAGCCAGATCTTCATGTTCGCCTCCTCCCCTCCCAGCTCCTGGTAGGCCTGCTGAAGAGAGCACAGCATCTCCTTGTTCTGTTCTACCGGTCGGCTGAAACTCTGTGGAGCACTGGCCATGAGTTTTGTGATGATTCGGTTGTTAAGGTTTAAGCTCTGGAAGTAATGAATGTTGTGACGCTGGTTGTCGTGGTGACTGGAGGAAGTGAAGAATGAGGCTGGGAATTTCTCAATGATACCAACCAGCTCTTTTTGGTTTGGGCACACAGTCATCCACAACTCCCTCTGGGCCTGCATCTGCTGTGGGTGGCAGAGAACTGCCTCAGGGTGGACCGCTAAGATCCGAGAGATTATGGACCCTGAAGCCCCCATGTCGTTCAGCAGATTACATACCTCCTTTGCATAGGCTGGGCTCTGATGCAAGACCCAACCCTTAAGTTTCCTGACCTTCTGGATGTCCACAGAAAGATCATACAGAGCCTGCATGGTCTGCTGGTTTTCTGCTGAACTCAGGGTCGCACATAACCTGCAGCTTAAAGTTAGAGTTCTAACAGGTTGGCATCGCAGGCTCAGTGAAGTCGCGATCAAGTGCCACATTGATGCAAAGTCCTGGTGATGGCAATCACCTAGGGAAGAGAAAAAGGAACCGCAGTGGGTAATAGCCAAGACTTTAAAAAGACTAGCATAGCTTTCTGAAGCAGCAGAAAGAAAGGTGATATGTGGTAGAACGTGAGCCAAAGCCTCATAATCAATGACCCCATTGCTCATGATTAGGGCTGCAACGATTAGTCGCCGTCGTCGACGACGTCGACTATTAAATATCGTCGACAAGAAATTTTGTCGTCGTCTAGTCGTATATTTTTTTAAGCAACGTGATGAACGCCATTCAATTCATTAGAATAAACTCTCACAATAACACTGAACATTAGTGCAGGATCGCTACAATACTATTATATGCATCACTTGAGGACACATTGCCTCTAATACACATAAAGATACACTGCTTTTCAATGAAATCCAATTAATACCCAACTTTGTTAAAAACGGGAAACGTAGCAAATAAATAATCGATAATCGTTGACTAATCGAAAAATTAGATTATAGATTAGTCGACTACAAAAATAATCATTAGTTGCAGCCCTACTCATGATCAAATCTATTTGTAACGTTATCACTAACTTAAGCTCCGTTAATAAAAATTAGCATTTTACAAGAAGTTGTCCGGTAAATTAAACGGATTTAAGTACTACTTACTTATAGCAGTTAACATTTAGCTTGAGCGCTTCTACTACCAGGGGAGGTGGGAGTGACGCTACAACACTGGTGATATTTATCCCCTAGTTTTAACATACTACATATTTCCCATTGCTAAAATGATATTTGTAAGAATAAGGACACATTTATTGCAAAACGTGTTACCTTTAGCCGAGGTCAGAGGATGTGCTTTTGTTATGAAACTATGACTTCTTCTACTACTGCTCGTTTGGTGCTGTATGATTTTTGCGCAGCGTCACTCAGTGGTGCAAGCGGATACTGCAACAAAACTGAACAAACCTTTTTTTTTCATTCAAAATGTTACAGGATCCATGAAAAACATTTTTTTTTTCGGACAAAACAAAACACGATGCATAGCAGACCGTGTAAACGTCGATGTAAAAATGTAATTGTCATTTGATTTTATTCCACCGCTGCCCCAGTTTCTCCCATCAATTTTAAACTCCTGTTCCTTTATGGCACTCCATATGTCTAGTCAGGATAGAATTTTGGCAAGAGCCCCTATCTCACACAGCAGTTGTGGCACCTCGGACCCAGGCAGCATACGGGACCCTGATGAGTGTAATCAGCACAGGGCTGAATCGGACTGAGCAAACCGAGGGTTTTCACGCAGTCGGTGCTTAATCATGATGCTTGATCACCAGCTCTGCAAGCTGTTCCCTCAGCAGTGCAGGAGCTGCTGCTGAGTGGGTAGCTGGGTTCATTATAGCTTATGTACTCGTAAACAGATGATAGGCCTAGGAGGAGAACAGGTTGGCGAGTGTTGACAGGAGTGAGCTGGTTATCAGGGTGCACTTATGGTGTTGTTATAAACAGTTTGGGCAGACAGATACAGAAACAACACTCTCTCCAAAGGAAGCAGGGGGCATAAACCATGCAGGCCTGCAGAGTAAAAGGTGTCATACTCCCAATCGTGCCTGAACTTGAAATACAGGCATTATGTGCACATACTGTACTTAGTGTGACATGGACGCTCGCACCATTTATCCTGTGGATTGCACACAGCAACAGTGGGCAGGTTACGGCAGAGTCTCACATGCTCAGAGACCAAAAGCGCCAACAAGGAAAGGACAAACCTGACGATGAGGAGCAGAGACATGAACCGATTATGAGACATTGAACCCACCATGTGCACTTTTCTATAGGATCATCTTACCCTGTCTCCTTCATATATGGGAGAGTGGCACATCCCCCCCCCCCCCCCCCCCCCCCCCCCCCCCCCCCCCCCCGCACATCCCCCCCCCCCCCCCGCCCCCACTCCCCCCAACCCCACCCAGTCTAGTCAGTCAGTTTTACAAACCTTTACCTTATGTGGCTTTCCCTTGACCCTGCCCTTATCTTCTCATCTAATACTGCGAAACATAATCTCTCCACATGATACAAAAATCCCCACCTGACCGACTTCCTCAACAGGTAGGTTTCCTGGGGTAAAGTACTGGGATTTCCCAGGCAGCGCAATCCGTCACCAGAAAACACCAGAGCACGAATGAACAACCTGAAACCTGCAGCCTGAGAGACGGAGAAGGCACAGGACTGAACACAGGTCCTGACTACACACACGTCAACAGCTGTGACAGGAGCCGTCCATGAGTTACAGTTTGCTCGACAGCAGTCAGGGCCCGCGCTACAGTGTGAAACAGGTTTGAACTTGTATTTTCTTTTTTTTAAATTTTGATTTCCTTGTTGCAGAGTTTAGTTAAGTTTGTCTTTAAGTGAACATCAGCAACAATCAAATGTATTTTTTTCTGATTTTACTGTAATCTCTACCTGTAGCTATTTCAAGATTCAGGATTGTATTGTTACGCTTAGATATATTATAGCTGTGCTCATTTTCTTTACAGTAGACGCTGTTAATATCAAAGTTGTTGTTGTTTTTTTATTTGCGGTGACATATTTACTTTAAAGAATATTAAGTTACTAAGTGGCTGTTGTATAACAATAGGCTATGTAGTTCCCTTTTATGTAATTACAAACAGAAGCACATTAAAAAAGGATATGAAACCTAATGTGAACATATTTATTGAAATGTAAAGTGCAGTGTTACAAGAATAGTAGAAACACAGGGAGAAGGAACATCTTTAAAAACATCTGACTTCATGTTAGAAAATAACAGCACAAACTTTGATATTATGTCGAGGATCACATTACTTGGGTCATTAAGTGCAGCACGAGTGAGCTGAATGAAAGGCTGTTTTGTGTTGCTTCACGGTGACAAAAGAAGTGTGTAATGAAAGTAATGAGACGACTGAAACACATGATCTGATACTTCACAGCTCTAGTTCAGATTAGAGCGTGGCGGTGCACAAAACATGCCCTGCGATTTGGAAATATGCAATCATGCTTGCTTGCTGGAATTTCCACAAAAAACACATTGTTGTTGTTGTGCTCACCAACACTCCTTGTGCTGTAACTGCTGTCAAGCGGCGGTGCGTGGTGACTGACCACACCCACAACTGTGAGAAAAACCAGTCCAACTACACTGTTAATGTACAACCAGAATCATAAATGTCTCATTCCGATCATCTCTCTTCCTGTGTGGCCCCATTTACTTATTAATTAAATGAATGGCTTAACTGCTTCAAATACTGACCACTCCTGTCAGACATGAAACTCTTGACATGTGCATTGTGTGTGTGTGTGTGTGTCTCTGTGCTCCAGCATCTGTATTTGTTTAGGTCTGTCGAAGAGGAGGGAACAAGCAGGAGGTGGAACCACGGGGACAAGCAAAAGTTGATTCATCAAAACTGGCAAACAGTGAGTAAACGTCCCAGAGTGTGAGCAGCACATGGCCCGGGACAGTCAGACAAGATGACCTGTCTTAGGTGTCCTGAGTTTCTGCTTTGCATCCTGCTCCTCCACCAGGCCTACAGTGAGGAGCCGGAGCCCACGTTCAGCGCAGAGGGCGCCAGAATTGAAATGGGTTATTGCTTTGGAGTGGATTATATTGTTGTTTACAGATCTGCTCCGGAGGGAGACCAGCTGCTTGGTAACTCCTCAGCAAATGACACGGACATTACGCCACCTGCAGACCTGCAGAACCGCATCCGCCTCAGCCGGCATCAGTATCTGCTCGGGCTGCAGATCACAAACCTCACACGCGCAGACTCTGGGCTTTATCGGAGGGAATGCTGGCAGAACCAGACACTGATCAGCCATTTAACGCAACAACTCCATGTGTGCAATGAGGAGGTTGAATACGAGGAGATCGCTATGAAGGAGAAGACGACAAGGACTGAGCTTCTTTGCAACAGCACTTACATTGGAATGGAGGGAACCTCTGTGCGCTGGTACTATGAAAAGTATCCCACCTATAAGCTCACACTCTTCATCGATAGCCACATATCTCTGGAGCCTCTGGTGGAGGAGCTGCGGGACGCCGTGCAGGTGGGAGACAGAGGGGCTTCGCTCGTTCTTGACAACACCGAGTTAAAGAATATTCAAAACTTTTACTGCCTTGTGGCCAAAGGTGAGAATTGTCTCAGTTTCCAAAACCTGTATTTACAGGACCATACTGAGAGCACTGACGTTTTTGTCTCACAAGGGGACAGAGTGGTGCTAAAGTGTCCCTCTGAGGGTAAAGACCAGCAATGGGAGACACCATTGGGGAGAATCAATGGCAGCAGCATGAGGAACAGTCAAATGTATATATCAGCTGGTGGTGACGCCGAGGACTTTTCATTGATAATTCCGTTGGTCACTGATGAACACAAAGGGGATTATTCGTGCATCTCCTCTTCTCTTGAGATGCAGTACATCCTGGTTCTTTGTCCCAAAAAGGAACCGCAAGAAAAGACTCATCACGTAGGAGGGAACTTCTCGCTCGAATGCAAAGTTAGCCGCGATGACATACAGACAGTGCAGTGGTACCGTGCGGATGCATCGGGGGAATGTAAACTTATCTATGACCCGGATGGTCAAATGAATACCACCCTGCAGGATCTGAAGGACAGAGTGAGTCTGTCTGACGATGGATCGTTGCTGACGATCTCCAACGCGAGGGTGACGGATGCAGGGGTGTACTGTTGTGTTGTTTTAAGAGTCCCCAAGTTCCTGGACCCTGACGAGGAATACAAATTTGATTATGATGGGGAAGATTCCGATGATGACTATGTTGTTGACGACCACTACTGGCTCAATGCAGACAGGTGCGTTTTTAAACAGGAGTCCCTACTGATAATCAAGCCTGTGACCTTTGAACCGGTGAACAGAAGTCCCGACGCCAACCCCACTGCTGACCCACCGCCAGACTCTAACATTACTGCTTATGCTGTCGTTGGTGGAGTGGTGGTCTTGCTGGTGCTTGTAGCGATTGCTGCAGTGATTGCAATAAAGAAAAGAAGGGCAACTTCACGTTCTGGACTAAATACAAGCAAGGACATAAAAATGAATGAGGATCCCGGTTGTACTAAGAGGTTAACTAGTGATGATTGTGGTGCTTAACAGCTTTTGTAAAGTAGCTCCAAGGCACTTTATGTCAAACTGAAATTAACCGTGCCATCAAATCTGTCTGTCAAATTGTGTTTTTAAATCTCGACCTATGTTGGAGCCATTATTTTTAAAGTGGATTTTTGATAAAATTACGTTTTTTGCTTTGGCGTGACTGAGAATTTCCTTCAGTTCCTTCAATTCCACTCCGTCACAGAGGTTCCCTGCAGTTTTTAAATGGACAATGTATCCCTCAGCGCACAACCCATATGTAGTGTAGTGATATGTAGTAAGGCTCCAGTGACACTTAACGATGACGAGAAACCAGTCAGGTTGCTCACCTGTCAACAGGCTGCTCGTTGCCAATGAGGCAGAACACAACGGACAGAAAGTACCAAAAGCTTCACTGACAAAAGAATCCAAACAAATTTTCATTGTGCGAGTGATTATTATAACCATGCAACACATTAAAATAATACATTTAATCACAGGACAGACAGAGTCTCCTCTATTCCGTGAGCAACTTCTCCTACACCCTAACAATACCATAATCAGCACTTACTTTTGGTGCACTGCTTTATCTGGCATTTTGTCTCCTTATACAGATTTAGCACCTTTTTTTTTTAGCTTTTTCGATTTTTTTCAGCCATCAGGTATATTATATTTATCAGCGAGTCGCTGCCTGGTTTACTTTGGTGCTGGATAGGTTGTGGGTGATCTAGGATTTTGTGCTACAAGCATCTGTAAGTGGGAAGCAGGTTGATGACCTCATTGACACAGATGTGGGCTGGAGAAGCAAAGAGCTGCTAAAATAATGCTTAATCTCTGCAGATTTGTCATTAGGAGTGAACCCCATCACACCACACACATATTCATTTGATCAGTCAAATTAAATAATGGGCTAGTGCAGCTTGAAGGAGGGGAAATGGGATTTTACTAAAGCAATGATGACAGACTCATGCAAAATGGACTTAATTTGCAAAAGAGCAACAAAGCAGACAAGTAACAGCCAGCAGCCTTTATTTCTTTTTTCACTCTCATTTTCATTGTGAAATTACCTCTCATGTCTTGTTTCAGATAAATTCCCCCCGAAATCAGTAACTTTTTTGATCCATGAATGTATCATCTTTTTAAAAAAAATCACATACAGGAAACCAATTACAGTGAAACCTCGACTTACGAACGTCTATACTTGCGAACTTTTCGAGATACGAACCGGAGATTCAAGATTTTTTCGCCTTTTTTACCAAATTCGACTTCCGAACCCGAGCCCGGAAAAATTAAAAGGATTTCCCCGGGCCGCCGCCATTACGTGTGACCCGTGAGCGAGTCTCTCAGAGCGTGTCAGGTTATAAATAATATATAATTATAATAAAAAAGTATTAGAAAAAAGTAGAGTAGCAAAGTGCAGTGTAGCGAACGTAGAAATTAAGCATACGGTACGTGATTCTCCCACTCAGCTCCTCCCACCTCCCGTCTCTCAAGCGCCTACGTCACGTCTTTCAAGGTAAAGCCTTTTTTTACCAAATTCGACTTCCGAACCCGAGCCCGGAAAAATTAAAAGGATTTCCCCGGGCCGCCGCCATTACGTGTGACCCGTGAGCGAGTCTCTCAGAGCGTGTCAGGTTATAAATAATATATAATTATAATAAAAAAGTATAAGAAAAAAGTAGAGTAGCAAAGTGCAGTGTAGCGAACGTAGAAATTAAGCATACGGTACGTGATCCTTCCACTCAGCCCCTCCCACCGCCCGTCTCTCAAGCGCCTACGTCACGTCTTTCAAGGTAAAGAGCTTAAAAGTTTTTGTTAATTGATTTTTTAATTCTTATCTATTGTTATGGTTTTCTGTGTGTGTACTTTGTTACTGATTTTACGGTGTTTTAAATGGACTTTAGGGATAGGTCGGCACGCATTATTTGCTTTTACATGAATTATTATGGGAAAAATCGCTTCGACTTACCAACGTTTCAACCTACGAACCCGATCACGGAACGAATTAAGTTCGTAAGTCGAGGTACCACTGTATAACAATCCGATTTGGATTTCGTTTTTCCAAAAAAAGCCAGGATGTGCATTTTGAATATGAAATACAACTTGAACAACAAAAAACAAACAACAAAGATAAGTGCACATATTGAAACATTTTTACAACTCTCCTTTTACGAGTTTTCTATCTCCACCTGTCTCATTGAGTGCAACACCCATTAACTGCACAACTGAATCAATATCTTCAGTGGCTGAGCACTGAGTGCTGAGCAGGGTGACCATATCGATTCCATATTGCAGTTTATGTTTGCAAAACTCAAAATGAAATACAGTGTATAAAGCGATTATATACATTATTATATACATTGATTCAATAGTGCATTTTATTACATATCATAATATACAGCAGGGTGTAACGTTTCCGCCTTAACAAAATATGAGCAGCTGCCACCATGAATGGATACAAATAAATAAAAACGGGCCTGGGTCTGTAAAATGGATCATCAACCTGTTATCTAACTGTGGTTTGTGCAGTTTAAAAAACCTCTTAACCATGATTCTCCTTTGAATCAATAATGTGTTTAGAGTTAATATGCAGCAGTTGGCAGGTAGATAAAGCCGCTGATGTTTAGCACCTCCAGAATGAGACGACTGACTCCAAAGCAGAGCCAGACTAAGGTAGGTCGAGCTGAACAAAACGCGTCAATGTCGAGAGAAAGACAAACAGAAAGTGTAAAAAGTGAAGGATGCAAAAGCGTCACAGACGAGGACAACCACAGGACACACAACTATCTGTCACAGCGGTGGAGTGAAGACCAGGCTTTTATAGAGCAGGAGATGAGCTGAGTGGAATCAGGTGTGTCTGCTCTGCTGCCACAGGTGAAACCAGTCGCACACCTGAGAGAGAGAGAGAGAGAGAGAACACGCAACCCTGCAACAAACACAAAACTAACTGAACCGTCACAGAAACACCTCTCTCTCCCTCCCGGGTCACACCTGGGTCACGTGCAGTTCCTCTTCTCCTCTCACTACCTGACCCACACTGAACAACAGACATGAATAATGCACTGGCCACGGTGTCCTGTACTCGCTATTCTCACTGCAGGAGGCAACCTGCTGCTCTGCACGTTCAGATGTATGTGGAACAACATAAACAACGCAGATGCTTCCACACCGGGTTGCACTGCGTGGGACAGTTGTGCAGTTATCGTTCAGATATGCTCTGTGACACATGCACTGAGATCCACATGAAGAGATCAGTAAATAAGGTTGCAAATAGCAGTCAGCAGTGCACATTAATGCACTGCGATGCCATATGTTGGAAAAAACTGAGCAGCCCCATTGAAACTCAACACTGTTTTGTTCATAATCATTGTTTTCTGGTTTTCTGCTAAATATAGATCTGATGAATATTTATGAGCTAATTTTCATCATCGTCCTCGTCACCGTCACCTCGTCATTTTCTGCGATGGCTGGTGATGTAAAGAAAAAGCTGACAGCCAGGCTGGTTCTGTGGATTTGCATCTTGGGAAACAATCTGGAGATGTTGCATTTCAGCAACATTTTCAGCCGGCAGATTCTATCATTCCCACACACTTAACCTTTTTGGAGTCGCGATAAATATTCATGAGAGGTTCCAGTACATCCAAGGGAGAAATACAGTATCTGTTAGGATATATTTGCTTAGCTGGTATGTGCAAAACACACTAAATCATATTTCATCTCTGTTTTTAAATTGGTGTTGGGCCAATATCTGATATGCAGCTGCAGCGAATGGCTGAAGTGGAAAGTTGAATACAAACCGATTGTTGAGCTGCCAGTGATGTTATCTGTTCTTATGGTGTTATTTCTTAATATATAATATATAAAATATATAGAAATAAAGAAAACATAGATTTCTGTTCCCTCTCTGCTAACATTGTTTCCCAAAACACTGTTTCACAACCCAGAGATGAAGCTCTTCCATTAAATATATGTCAAGTGTCAAAATACAGTGGGCAAAAATCTGCTCGTTTTAAGAAAAGCATCATATTTATAGAGCGTGGAGCTAAAAAAAGCAGTAAATTAGAGGAAGAACTTGAACTTTCTGCCCCAAGGTGTGGCTTTGTTTTCCAAACAATGTTATTCTGACATTGATGATCATGAATACTGTAAGAATGTAGTGTCTGCTGAAATAAGGAAACTTGACACACGATCAAGGATATTAGAACAATAATTATTTGTGCTTGTGAAGCGGGGGAGGGGAGGAGAAAGAATGCGTGCAGATGTTGAGGCGGAGCAGCTGTTTCTCTTAGGTGGAAATAAGGAAGGGCCAAGTCGCACCACCGATTTTCCCACAGAGCGCCGACCAATCAGTGCACCTCAGACAACAGCAACGTACAGCAACATTCATCTTATGACAGTCAGAGACTTTCAACGAATCGTCTTTAATTGTCGAGGCCACTCTCAGACCATCTGTGTGCGTGGGAGGGTGCGTGTGCGTCCGCCTCGGTCTGCCTGTGCGTGTCAGGTTGAAGCTGAGCGTGTGCCATCGCAGCAACGACAATATGGATAATGATCAGTGACATCAGTCAGGAAACAGTGTTCAGGCGAGTTGTCGCCCAGGATTTCTTCTGGTGTAACTTCTGCAGAGCACACCAAGACGTGTGACTCGACTTTGAGGATGAGCTACGCTTTCCTCTGTCCCTGTCTCACACACTCAGACAGACTCATGTCCACACAATGTCACCCCCCCCCCCCCCCCCCCCCCCCACCCCCCATCAGGACGGCTCCCTCCCCCCGTCACCCCCCATCAGGACGGCTCTTCCTGTCCAATCAGGAGGCGGTGTTCTGTAGGATCAGCACGTCCGCTGGGTGCTCTCTGGCGGCTGCAGGGCTGAGCCTGCTGAGGCCCGATCTGTAATTTGCCAGGCCTATTACTCCCACGACTGTGATGGCTGCGAGCACTGTGAGTGTAAAACAGTTGGTGGGATAAAGAGCAAGAAAGATTGAGAGAGAGAGAGAGAGAGAGAGAGAGAGTAGCTCACTATTGCTGCTGTCTAGCCACAGTGTCTGAGAGTGTTCGATGTGCTGCGCTAATGGCACCAATTATGCACCAGAGAGCACTGCTGATGGTTTTACAGTCCGAGTGCTGTGGGTGGGGGCCAGCGGGAGGGGGGGCTGTTGCAGAGGGAGGCCTTTAGGTCCAAACAACAACATCAAAAAAAAAAAAATGTTAGCGACAATCAATAGGCCTTTTCTTTCTTAATGGTGATCTGCTCGCAACCCAGACGTGTGGAGGTGTCGGGCTGGATCGCAGCAACGCAGGAATTTATGTCTGTTATTTTCTGGGGGCCAATCCAAGCGAGACCGGGACCAATCAAACGCTCTCAATAAAACCCACTTCCCCCTGGAAGTCTCACAGGCCTCCGTCGGATTTGATTTGAAGTTTATAACCTGGGATCGGGTGGGTGTGACGCGGAGAAGCTGCAGTCCTTGCTCTCTGTCAAGATTGTAAACCTTTATCTCCCCTGCGACGGGAAAACTTTCAGAGAGCAGAAGGTGCATCACAAATAATCATTCTGTTGTTGTTGGGGTTTTTTTTTTTTTTCAAATCCTCTGCAGTGATTGGGCTCATTTTGTGACATTTACAAGCAGAAATTCATCCACCGTTTTTTATGTGTTATGTGATGCATCACGAGGGGTGGGGGGTAGGGGGGCATTTTGTAGAGGAATAGAAAGAGCTATCAACTGGTTAGACCAGAAAGTTCTGAGTCACGTAGTTGGCCCTCCTGGTATTTAAGACACAAGAGGCAGATTCTTTATGGGTGCCTGGAGACTTGAATGGTTTTGATGTCACTGAATAGCACCGAGCTGTATAGACGATCATTACAAATCGTTGCTCAGCAGCGGATCCTTTGCACGCAGCAGGGTTCCCCCAACACAACAGCAAAGCCGCCTTGTTCACTGGTGTGCAGACAAGAGGAAGATCTGAGACGACGGGAGACTGAAATGAGACCATCTATATTCAAGAGAGCTCTTGTTAAAAACAAAACAAATCACACAGACTTGCATAGTGAATGGGAGCCAGCACAGCCACACCTATGTTGCACAGATGGAGCTGTGTGAACTTTCTTGTTGTCCACCCCCCCCCCCCCCCCCCCCCCCCCCCCCCCCCCCCCTCCCCCCCCCCCCCCCCCGCTCGTCCTCGCTCCTCTTCGCTGTAATCTTCCTTCTCAGCCTCGCTCATCTTCGTGTCCCACATTCTTCCTCCTGCGTGTCACTTAACAGATCTCTCTCGCTCTGCCAGCAGTGAGCCACCTCAGCTTAACACCCCCCCCCCCCCCCCCCCCCCCCCCCCCCCCCCCCCCCCCCCACCCCCCCCACTGACGAAATTTAATAAATTAGGCCCGGGGAAATTGGCAATCAAGGTGGGGACGCCGCGGGCTGTGGAAACGTTGGCTGAAAGCTGTGGTTCATAAAGATGGTCCAATACTTCTTGAGCTTGAAGCTTTTATAGAAAACAGCCGGTGATGCTGGTCTGAATGGGTCAGATGTGTTTACGTCAGGCTGCACAACACAACACAACACTTTCCCCAATGAAACGTTGCTACAGTGTTAGGGTCAGTGCTAATGACCTTGTTAGGGTTTTTCTGCAGAGACAGGAGGAGTGAGAGCCCCCTGGTGGTATGTGCCACTCAATATAATGAAATGCAGCCTTTCCCTCAAATATAAATATAATATATATATAAATATATTTTATGAAATTAACCATACACCCCAAAATTTAATCAAGAAATATTGAGGGGAAAAACCTCTCAACTGTTTCTGGTCGAAAGGTAACAAAATCTACCACCAATAGGAAACATTTCCATCTATTTCATGATGGAGGAATGCTGACGCGTTTCAGATCAGATAAGGGCTGGGTCACACAGATCTGGGTAAATAATGTGCAGGATGGTGTCAGGCATTTGTTAAAAGCCAGATGGTCCTGCGGGGAGAAAAAAAACTTTCAATCCTAACACGTTTGATTTTCTGCTCTTTGTATTTGTGCATGGTAAAGAACAAGTGTGGGTATAGCTAAATGCGGAGGCCCTTGGAGGACTCACTTTCTGCTTACAGAAAATTCAACTTTTTTTTTTTTTATTGCCTTTCAACCTCACTAAGAAGGTGCGGGGGCGTTTGGATCCCCAGAGCTGGGGAATGGAGGTAGTGGGTGGGCAGCGCAGGGGATCGGCTCAGGGAGGCGTGTAGGAGAGGACGCTCTTGTATCACTCATGGGGAGTTCTTGGCGCCTTAACGTCTTTGGCAGGACAAAACCTTTGTTTTCTGTTTTCCGATCTCTCTGTTTTCCATTTCTGATACAGTTTCTGCCAACCTTTGGTTTGGTGTATTCAGTACATAAGGTGTAAAGTTAGATGGGGGGCGTTAATGGCAGCAGAGCTGGTGCAACTAATCCCACACTGAAGGTTCAAGGCGTTTGATGCTTTTACAGCTCGTCCAGCAGCAGAAATGATACGGCCACATTATTTCACCCATCTCTCAGTGAATCTCAGTGAAGAGACACTTCAGCCAGTGAGGCTCCGCTGCCGGGGGAGATAAAAATCCATTCCCATTCCCAAGAGTAATAGAGCTGTCACTGGCTAAATCTGACCTTATGGTGACCCCCGGGGGGCAATGACATGGCACTCATCCCTCCACAGCAAGGAGAGGTGATGGTCCTCACAAATAGAGGTAGGTGTCATTGTGTTAGTGTAATACTGTGTGTCTGTCCCTGTGGGGACATTGACAGAGGGAGGGTGACTGACACTCACGTGTTCATGGTGAGATGGTGAGATGGTTACTGATGGACCAGACTGCACGAAACACCCCAAGAACCTCACACATCTGCAAACAACTGTATCACAAATGGCAACAGATGCAGGATCAAACCATATGACATGCGTCTCCAGGACGTCATGAAACGTATGGAGCCTATACGGTAACAAGGCGTGTGATGCGCAGCCAGGGCGATCTTCCATCCAATCTGGAGACAGCTCCAGCAGGCTGGGTGTTCTCCGGGGGGGCTGACTGAGACATGCCTCCTCACTCAGCATCTCGCCTCTCTCCAGCCACGGCGCATCTCCATCTCTGACTCCACCGCATCCTCCGGCTCTGACGCCTCTGTCTCAGCGGCACGCGCACAAACTTTTTGTTGCTGATGCGGCGCAGAGGAGCGGAGCTTCCGGAGGAACAAATCCTGTCTGAGAGACAGAGACAGAGACCGAGAGACGGTAAGATTCTGCCTTTTTTTAAAATAAATAAATGTTATATTCATCCATGTTATCCAACAATCACGATGTGGCACCGTGAGGTCTGTGGCGAGGAGGTGAGGAGGAGGAATCACCACATACTCAACATATGATGTCTCCTCCGAGCCGCTGCAAGTTGCCGAGTTTCGTCCTCCCTCTCCACTTATTATTATACTGTAGTTTCACGCGCCTGTCTGTCTGCTTGTTTTTATCCTGCTCATATTTACAAGCGGCGAACAACAGCCGCGTGGAAACTATGAAACAGTACAGGGATAAAAGGGGGCTTCGCGGTGACGTGTTCACTACAATCTTATAATCACTTCCACTTTATATAGATCTATATATATAGATCTATATATATATATAGATCTATATCTATCTATATATATATAGATATAGATATAGATAGATAGATAGATAGATAGATAGATAGATAGATAGATAGATAGATAGATATACACACGCACACACACACACACACACACACACACACACACACACACCACACACACACACACACACACACACACACACACACACACACACACACACACACATAAGTTCCTCCCTATGTGTAGTTTTATTTTTATTTTTTTTTTGGTTTTTAAAACCTTAAAAATAAAATAAACAAGACCGGAAGAGGCGATGACCTTCTCCTCCCCATTCTCCTTCTCTTCTCCATCTGCGTGCACGCGCGCACTTTCCTGGAGGAATCGCGTGCCACGAGATTCATCTTCTCTTCCATCGCAGCAGCTCCTGCAGCCCGGGGTCAGATGCAGCCGCCCTGCTGTGTGCGTGTGTGTGTGTGTGCGTGCGTGTGTGTGCTGCTACAGAGAGAGAGAGAGGATAGGCAACGATGGAGAGAAGAGTAAATGGACACCACTCCTGTTGTTGCTTCTGTTGCTCAACTGCGTTGCTGGAATCACACTCCACCATTAAACCCCCTCACTCACGCAGGTTGTGTGAAGACGCCTCAGTGGAGACACTTACTTGTCACTGTCATAGCCTTCAGTCACTTCCATCCCATCTCCCTCAGTCCCACTCTCATCACTAACTCCGAACTTGATTTGTTGCCCTTGTTCTCCACAGAGACAGTTGCCTTTCCTGCACCATCCACAAATGTCACTATCTCCAACATGTTGCTGCTGGCTATGCGATCTCAGCAGCAACTGTTTCTCCACTCGCTGCATTTACAACTCAGCTCTTGCAGAAGAGCATGAACCAATCAGTGTAATCTTTGCTTGATCCTGTCCTCAAGGCTTTTATCCCCTCTAAGCACTGTTACTGTATCAGGGAACCAAAAGCGGAGACTACCAGTAGCTTGCAGACCCCTTCCAGCCTTTGATAGCGTATGGATTATTACCAGTGGGAGGACGTATGAGCCTGTGACAAAGGGGGACTGGCAAATCAAATTTCTCTGTTTCCACTGAAGCATCTGTCTTCATTCTCCACAGAGCAACAGTCTGTAGAGCAGAGGAGCTTTTAGACCTGATCCTGGCTGCAAAGGATAAAACCTGAGAGGTGCAGTGTGTGTAGGCTGTGGATGGTGTAGGAGCCATTGGTCAGCCTACGGAGCAAGACAGTTTTTTGACACAATTTATCTACCAGAGCTGTACAAAAGTCGTGGTAACTGTTGTCATTGTAATTGTTTCACGTGAAAACTGGATCGATGAAATTGGATTGAACAAGCGTTGCTGCAACAGATGACACAAGTGTCGAATCAGCGCCGTCGTTTCAGTCACAGATGGTAAGACGCTTCCTCAAATTTTCATTTGTGCCTATATTTCCGCCTTATCCTTCTGCCTCTCCCGTCCTTCAACGGCCGCGCAAACAGAACAACGTGCTTTTGAAATGGATTTGAAACAAGATTCAAACTGTACAGTGTCCTTGTTTATTATTTTTTAAATCCTGCCAGCAACTACCGGTCTAAGAACCAAAGTTTCTGTTCCCCCCCGATGAGTCCATCGAGTGATTGGTGGTTCTATCCTATTCTAACAGAATGACCCATGATTGCAGCTCCGCTCCTTTCCCTCCCTCACCCATTGAGTAAATGCCTTTGGTTCCGTGCTGTTTGTGATTAACGGAACATCAGAAGCTGATCTCCGCTGAGCGTGATACATTTCTGAGGATACGATTCTGCCAGGGACACATAAACATCATTAATGAACAAGAGGCAGGCTGGAGAGCGACAGAGTGACAGAAAGATGATGAGAGAGCAAACAGGAAGGCATTTATTTTTGTCACTAACATGACATATATTTACCTGTGGCTTTGATGATGATTGCTTCTGTGCGCCCACTGAGTGATAGAGACAGTCTGCACTCAGGGATCTCATGTGATTATCTACCATCAATATGGCACTGGGGGACAAATGGATGGCAGCACCACTTTTTTCAACATCCATTTCGAAAATCATATTTCCCTTCATGCCTAGTGGCAAAGAAGTTAGAGGCGCGTAAAGGAAACTTCTTCGCTCATAATCACAAGAAGATAGCTACATTTATCTGGGTATGAAGCTCTGTGCTGAGCTTTGAGGCTAATTACCCAGAGGAAAGACAAGCAAAAAATGAAATGCAATTATGCAACTGTGTGCGCAGTATCCTCAATAGTGGAAATAGTGTAGATCCTAAAGGTCTGCCCTTTGACCTTTTTAGCAGACTGGATTTCTGGGTCTTTCAGGAAACACATCCGAAAAGTTTGAGCTCTTCATTCAAAGAATTTACTTATGTTAAATAATGTTAGAGGACGTCGTCTGTTGACTTTTCTTGCAAAGGAAAATCTTAATCTGCGAAAATGTAATTTGTAACATTGCCCATTACTGTTTGACATGGCACATGCCTTTATTTACTTTATTTAGACTAGCTCCTACCAACAGTCACCTCAGCATGGTTGACCATCTATACCCCCAACCCCTATTTATGGCTACACGTGTTAATTATTGGAAGCTGCAAATGGTAGGTGCAAAAAATATTATCAAAATAAAATCTCATTGTGTGTCTCTCTGTCTTCTGGTGGCATCAGCGTGAAGGATGCAGAGCCAGAGGTGGGGGCAGGATGGAGTGCTCCTGGAAGACAGTGCTGCTGCTGGTGTGTGCATCTCTGGGGGTTCAGTACACTGCCATCCGCACCCTGAGGGACTCGCTTTCTGGACCCTGTCAGGGAGTCTACCGGTGCCAGGCTAGACATCATAGAGGTAGGATTCAACCGCCAGTCCAGCTTGTCACGCACACTGAACTGCCTCACAACAAGACCGCATGAAGTCTATACAGCTGCAGATGCAAATGCATGTTCATATAATCATGTTTAATGCAGAAATGACATAAATAATGTAAAATTCATATGTATTGTTACATAATTTTGTTCCTCAGCGTCAGCAAAGGGCACACACACAGACACACTCAGAATTTAGTTTCCACTGGCAACAATAGTAATACAGATATTATAGTTTAGTAGTTCTGAAAAAGCCTCAAGCGCAGGAATGAAGTGTGGAAAGAGACACGACATCAAGAATCAAGCTGCGGCAACACACTGTGACTGCAGCGGAAGTAAAATCTAATTGTATTACTATATGAGGGAATTCCCAAGAAACGGAGAATATAAGAAATGAAATATGTGTGATTTATTGCACAATTTCATCTAATTGATCTCCATCAGTCGCCTCTCAAAAGCACAGCTGCATCCTTGCTGGCACCAGGCTCCCGTGTACAAAAGCAACATCCCTGTTCCAATCAGCGCCTCATCAGCAGTAATTACACGTTAGCTATTTGCACTATATTTAGAGAACCTCCATTTCATAACCCCCCCACCCCCAGATAACCATGAGCAGACAAGCAGTTTACTCATGCGTGTTTACCCTCTAAATTATTTACACTTTACTGGCTGGCGTCAGTGGCGTACTCGCTCCTGAAGACCTGACAAACTGACTTTCTTTCATTTTTAGGAGATGAAATAAATCTTCTTTTATCGCAACATCAAACCAGGAAGGAAATGAAGCAGGTTGGGTAATGCGTGAAATAACGCTGTTATTTAGTATGTAGTAGTTAAAGATGTTAAGCGTGTGACTGTTTCTTTGTTTAAGACACCAGGTTGAGAGCATTGTGCGATGACGGTTGGATGCCTGCGGAGACGTCCCGGAAGCACATCTTGCTGTTTGCTACCACTCGCAGTGGCTCCTCCTTCACCGGGCAGCTCTTCAACCAGCACCCAGGGATTTTTTATGTGTTTGAGCCTCTCTACCACGTCCAGCAGGCCTTCACAAACTCCAGCAGCAGGCTGCGTCGCACCCTAGATCGCCGGGCCCTATTGGGAGCTTACAGGGACCTCCTCCTCAATCTCTACACGTGTGACCTTCACTTCATGGAGAATTACATCCGTCCCGAGCCTCAGGACCATGTCACGAGTTCCTTCTTCCGCCGAAGCTCCAGCCGTGCCCTCTGTTCCCCACCTGTGTGCTTGGAAAGAGGGGATGCAGGGGCCTCTGACCCCCCTGATGAAACCTGGTGTCCTAAGAAGTGTGGTGCCCTAAACCTCACATTAGCTTCTTCGTCATGTCTGTCACGAGGACACGTCGCTATAAAGACTGTGCGGGTCCCTGAGGTGGGGGACCTGCGGACCCTCACTGAAGATCCACGCCTGGACCTGAGGATCATCCACCTGGTGAGGGACCCCAGAGCCATCCTTGCCTCACGCATGATGGCGTTTTCGGATCAGTTCCGCGCTTGGAAAATATGGAACGCAACTGGACGGCAACCCCGATATGTGGATCTGTCTCAGATCACCAGTGCGTGTAAGGACATGGCGGCCTCTGCAGAAATGGGCCTGCAGAGGCCGCTATGGCTACGGGGACGCTACTTACTGGTGCGTTACGAGGACCTGGCATTTAAGCCAGTCGACAAGGCCACTGACATCTACAAGTTTGTGGGTCTGGAGATGGAGGACAGGGTGCAGATGTGGATTGCAAAGAACACCAAGAGCAACGTGTCGTCAGTGTCTGAGTGGAGCCACAGATACTCCACCACCCGAGACTCCAGAGCGACAGCAGATAGCTGGAGGCTTCGGCTCAGTTTCGACATCGTGAGGACGGTGCAAAATCTGTGTAATGACACTCTGGTCCTGCTGGGCTATAAACTGGTTCATTCTGCGGCCGAGCTCAGAGACTTGTCCCATAGTTTAGTGGAGAACAGGACCTTTCAACCAGTCACGTGATAGTTTGAATTTAAGGTGTTGTATTAGATAGCGATGATGTGAAGACGTTGACGAGATCTCCGCTGACAAAGTTTACTGTAAAGAAGCACAGCGTCAAACCAAGCACTGCAGTCTGCCTGGGTGGACTCAAAGCCAATATGAATACCTCTCCTACTGCAGCTCCAAGCACCCACTTGTATAGTTGTTGTTGTTGTCATGATCCTGAGTCAGGACGTATGGTTTGTATCGTACCCCTTGTCTCCCCCTTGAGGGGGAGAGAGGGAAAGGAAAGTGCCGGGACCATTTTCCCGTGTGTACATGACCCCTAAAGCTGACCCCTCACTTAAACACAGCACAGGAAAAGATACTACAAAGGCCAACAAAAAAAATCCTACAGGCATTTTATTTATTTGTTTGTTTATTTATTTATTTGGCAAGATGCCAAGAGAATTAATGTATTGAATCTTTGTATTTAGAAAATGCAAAAAGTAATTGAATAGGATAAATATAATTAATAATAGATCTGTATTTTATTTTGTTTTCATTTTGTTTAATTTCTTTCACATTTTAGTTAAAGTTGCTAAAGGTGGCAAATGTAAAGCTTGTGTATTTCTGTGTATAAGAGAATAGAGATTCGGCACTGTAAATATTTTTTTCACTGTAAAGTCTTGAAACGAAAATGTGCACATGTTACGTACTGGAAATGTCTGGGCATTTTTTGTCAGTGTAGTGTTTTGTATACTTTTTAAAATAAATGATTAAGTAATATATATCCAAACAGCAGAAATCTTATTGCAACCATTTTTCTTTAATTGAATGAAACTGAACCCGGTCTATTTGGTGTTGTGTTTATTTGTACATTCATATGTCAGTTTTTGCTGTAACAGGTATGTTTCTGGCTCTGTGAGAATACACACTGCACATACTGTGTTATACATACTGCATCTGTGCCGCACCAGCTGTCTGCAGTGGAGTATTGTCAGAGATTAGACAGCAGCACATTCTCTTCTATTTCTAACAGATGAAATTGGCCTCTGTGTCTTAACTGAGAGAGCCAGCGTGCCATCTCCAGACACCAGCCCATTTGTTTCCAGCTGTTCTCTTGAGATATGTAATGAACGTAGTTTTCTCATGATCGGCTCCTCATATGGATCGTAGCCAAACCACTGACTGACTGTGATTTTCTCGCCTTTCAACCACAAGCCTTGCTTTGTCCTATAGATGCTTATAGTCCACTGGGAGCTTGGAGCTTTCATACGTATTATTCTGAAGGAAGCCACTCCAAAGTGAAGGGAGGTATATGATGCTAGCGGAACAGACACAATGAGATATGAGCTGAAATTGTCTCTTTATAACGTATATTTAGACACCCCCCCCACCCCTCCCCCCGCCCATCCTTCTTGTAGCTGGACTGTAGCTGCTGACACTAGGGATATCTCAGCACAGCCCAAAGAACTGATCTACAAATCCAGCTGAGAAGAAACAGGATTTAAGACGCTTGGAGAAAAGAGTGGCCGCTCTCTCTTTGAACTTAATCTACAAGGCTCCACAAACCGTAAAGCAAAGCTTTATGACACCCGTGGAGACGCGCTTCATCGGTTTTTCCATCCCCACCCTGACACCCAAAGTTGCAAGTGGCCTGAGTCAGCTGTCAGCTAATTACCCATTTCTCTGCACTCAATACCAGTAAGCCCTTTCTGTCTCCTTCACTGTGCTGACAGATTTACAGGAAGCACTGTAAATACTCGTAACAAATATGAGGCGCATGCTGATATTGGAAAATGCAAAATAGCATAGTTAATCAACACTGGTGGTTCGAACCACCAACCAGCTGTGCCCCGCAGCCATTCAGTACCCATTAATGGAAGTCTCAGTAGACGTAATGGTATGAAGCCACACCCCCCCCACACACACACACACACACGCACACTTATAGATCGGATAAGAGATGTATTTTAACCAGAAAGGCAAAAAAAAAGTAGTTGAATGCATAAATGATAAACACCAGTTAAGAAAATAGAGCCCCTTGTAACGTTATTGCGACCATAGTAGTGACCCCAATAAGAAAATAGGCCCAATTCTTTTTCTTCCATCCTACTTCACCCATTTCTCAAGCGAGGTTCCAGGTTGAAAACGACACTGCTTCACATCAATTAAGAAATAATCACATTCATATAGAAACTATCGTTTTCAACAAACAGTCGTCTGATTTCTTTTGCTTCCATGCGGCGCCCAGCAGCAGCTGAAAAAGGAAAAATCAGCATCTATTCTCCTTCAGCTATATATTAAAGTTTGAAGATAATTATCAATATAAATACCACAGCCAGTGTCACAGACCCCAGCGAGCACTGCAATAAGCACCCTCTTGACCTTACAGCGCCACTCTTGAGTCAGTGTCACTGAAATCACGTCAGCCCTATTATCCTCTGCTCGGTTTAACGCTCGCCTGTAATCACCAGCTCTAACCAGCCGTTGGATATAATGAGATGTGGGAGTGAAGGTGGTTGTGAGGGTTCCCTGGACGTGCTCCTCCAGCTGCAGATGTGTCACCCAGGTTCATCATCCCACAATTGATTCTTTATGGTCCTCATACTGTCGGGGATACGGGCCCGAATGTCAGCAAATTGCGAGCAAACTCCCTATACTCTGCGTATATGTACATATACACGACTGTGCGTTTGTGTTTGTATCGTCAGGGTATGATGTAGGTAAGGCTTGACAAAACAGAAAAAGTCACATCCACAACCCAATAAACAGTTTCTACCCTCCTTACAGGAAAGCATGGAGTTAAATTTATGTCATTTAAATGCCATTTAAATGACATGCAGAAAAGGATAGTTGATGACTCGACAAAAATCACCAGGAAATTGACATATTTTGTTTTGTTTTTTTTAAAAAATCAGAATCACACCAGCACATAAATATAGCTTTTCACATTACACAGCCTTTGTAATTTTATTTTAGACTGTCCACAAACTCAGCATTTGCAGTGCATTGTATGGTTTATAGAATAATATTATGTTGCAATAAAATGATAAGAGGATACATCAGGCTCTGTAGACAGGCCCAGCTCCCCTGCCTCTATTGACACAGCCACTGAACTCCCAGTAGCACTGGCACAAACCGTTTTCATTTGTCACTCTCCTTACTGGGAGCCAAACGTGTCATTTATGGTGAGATTAAGGAGCATTAAGGACAGAATGAAACCACGTTGAGCCACACTATCTTTATTATTGCAGCTACTCTGGCCCTGAGCAGACATCAGCCTCTGTCATACCCATCATTCAAATACTGTTATTTCCCTGTGCGCACACATACACGCACACACATACACACACAAATACAGACCGCAGCCCTCCATGTGCACCCGGGCTCTTCAGAGTTCACCTCTCGGTTCAAAGCGTCTCAAATTTTTTCCTGTGTTTATTAAAAACACTCCTTCAGACGCGACGTCTTTTGTAGTCTTTTGAGTTACATCTTTATGGCATCTCTCCCTGGTGTGAGTTCCACTGCAAGATCACGCGCACATTATTTACTTCTGTTCTTGATTGATCTTAATAAGGGGCTTTCATAGCGGACATCTGAAGGCCAGCTGGCAGAACTGCGTTGGAATAGAGTTCCTCAAGGTAAATGAGAGCAGGCCTCCTATCAAACATAGCTGGGTCTGGAGTCCTCCCACCTCTCAGCAGGATCTAAATCATGGGTTTAAATCTTTACTGTAGTGAAACTCTCATTTGATCTTGCCTTTTATTGAGGGCAGATGAGGATTGCTAAGCCACTACTATATACTCAGAGAGACATGTTGTTGTTCGTAATGTAATGGGATGTGAAATGTTATTTTTAATAAGGATCTATTGCTTTTAAAACACTGCAGCTATTTTGAGCCTTTTTCTAATGCATAATGACTCATTAGTAACTGTATTAAATCAGTAAGTAATATAGTTTTATCCTAAAGACACTAATATATTGACATACCACACTAAATGCTGCACTAATAAAAGGAAATAAATGTTTTGTATGACGTGTGAAAAATTGTAATTTAGTAGAAAAATAGAAAATAGAATGTAAAAAGGAAGTGAGTGAAATCCCTTTAGCACGGTCTCAGTAGAATACAGACGATCATTCTGTCCATCAGTTTCCAGTCGGACGCCCCGCTGACGCCTCCATCACCCACCGCCAGAGCTCCTCTTACAGCAGCTTAACCTGTGCAGCGTTTTCCCCAGCAAAGTTGTGAAAACCAAATCCTTTATCATGTGAGGAACAGTCCGATGCTTTAGATGTGGATATTGGTTCACTGCCCATTCTCCACCTCCCCCAGATCTCCCCCCACCTCCCCTGTTTGGCATCTTCTTCCAGCTCTACTTTCAGCAAACAGTAGGCGTTAAAAAAAAAAAAAAACATCTGTGTGAGTTTTCATGGTTTTATTTCCTCCTCTCGCTTATGAAATTCTTTGAGAGAAGGCGAACTACAGTGCAAGATGAGTCGTGGGCTGCAGTACCACAGAGGTGGTGGGAACAAGGTGTGATCACAGCCCTGCAGACTCATTCTTTCAAGCCTGGTCTGTGGTGCAGTCGCTGTTTTTCCAGCCCACTCATCCCAGCTTGGAGCTACACACACACACACACACACACACACACACACACACACACACACACACACACACACACACACACACACACACACACACACACAGTTACTGTTGTCTAGATTAAGGTATCCAAGTGCTGTCAGCAGTTCCTTAGTGAATTCCTATCTAGCTTTAATTTTCAGGCTCATCCATAATTCAACAACACAGGGCACCAAGTAGAGCTGCATCTCGCTGGATTAAAGGTCCAAGTACTGTATATATTCATTTCAGTTTCATTTCATATTCACTGAAACGGCATATAAGACATCCAATTTCAGTGTGCTGGAAAAGGGATAGGTGGCGTAAGAGAGTAACATACCTTCTGTCAAAATTTTGATGGATGACCCCCTGACACCCCCCCCCCCCCCCCCCCCCTGATGTATCAGCTCCATTCGGGGCAGACCTTCAGTCCAGACACACCGAAAGCCCTAATCACTTCAAATGACTGGGGAGTGCTGAACGGCTTGGTGGCCCGAATGGAGCTGATACAGACACAGTTCAGCGGTGCGGTAGTTGAAAGAATAGCCCCATTTCTCACCCGTCTCCAAACACCACTCTTCCTGGAGAGGCTCCGCTGGCGGCTGCTGGAATCGGCACATCGTTAGGAGAACCCAACTCGACATTAATGGTCAACAGGATTATTGTTCATTGTAAAGCTCAAACAACATTTAAAAAACACTTTAATTACCCTATGTCACCTTTGACCCTATTGGTCTTTCACAGGACACTTGAATTACATTGTTAGGAGAACCCAACTCGACATTAATGGTCAACAGGATTATTGTTCATTGTAAAGCTCAAACAACATTTAAAAAACACTTTAATTACCCTATGTCACCTTTGACCCTATTGGTCTTTCACAGGACACTTGAATTACATCGTTAGGAGAACCCAACTCGACGTTAATGGTCAACAGGATTATTGTTCATTGTAAAGCTCAATGGGATCTAGTATCTTAAACACCATATGTTATTTGTTTCATGCTGACACATGAAATGGCTCCCAGTGCCATAGGTCTGACAGGACCTCCGTGATATATATCATCCTCTCCCTTTCTTCCCCTCATATTGTCTCTTGGTTTAAGGAATGTGTTGACATAGGTAAGATGAGCTCATCTTGATGAACAGAGCTGTCGGGGAGAGATTGGTTTTGTGCTTGGTTTGACGCTGTGCATCTTTATAATAAACATTTTATACAAGGGAAGGCGGTGTCAGCAGAGATCCTTTCAACATCTTCACATCATCGCTACCTAATAAACAACAGTGGTATAGGTAATGGATGGATGGATGGATGGATGGATGGATGGATGGATGGATGGATGGATGGATGGAAAATAGACAAACAGAATGGCTAGCTGGAGAGAGACCATTACAATAAAAACATACACATGGACAATAATAAGACCTAACACAAAATTCCACCTCACTCTCAGACATGAGGTAAATACTGAATCATTCTTTTAAACGATGTCAGCGTCTTCATGGCTCCAGTGTGACTTCCTGCTTTAAACACTGCGCGTCATCCCTTTTCTCCCTGTTTTTGTTTCCCTCCCATCTTTTGTTTCCAGTCACACAGCCGTGGTCCCACCAGTACCTGAGGGCTGACATGTCGGCCTGATGCTAACAAATGACGGGTGTCCCCTCTGACAGCAACTCCATCTGTCTGTGTCAGAGTAATTGAATTTCATAAATATAATCAGAGGGGTCTGTTATGAAGGGACCAGCAGTCTGTTTTCCTCTGAATCATGGCTGCATATTATTCCACTCACAACCGAGACTATCTGCAGCCATCTTTACTATGGAGAGTGCAAGCATGACTACCGCATAACACAGATAGACGCTGGCCTGGTATACGACAAGTAATGAACAGAGAAACCGTTGCACCATTTGTCTTGAAATCTAATAGGAAGAGGAAGTAGCCAGGGGCACGCTGGCCTGATTGATTGAGGTAATGGAGGGACAATTGATGCTCCACTCCAGTGCCATGACGATTTGTTTTAAAAGGACTTGTGCAAAAAAAAAAAGAAAACTCCACTTGACAATTTGACATTACTCGGTTGAATGAATGTACTTCAGGCGATGTGCCATTATCGATCAAAACAAAACAGGAAACTCTCAAGCAACTGATACAAATGGACGCAGGACCATAGATCCTACTCATTATCAGCCAATGCAGGAACACAGCACCCCCACTGACCAGCATGTGCAAATTCAGCGTTATCTGCATGCTCTGCTGAAACAGATGCTGTACAAGAACCATATGCTGAATAGAAAGCATCTAATTAGCTGTTCAATGAGCCGCGGTTTGACCTGAGAGGCTTTCTCTGAGGGGTAGTTAATCCCTGTTGGTGCAGTTTGAGGAAATTATTGATCCAAAGGCCAGTCAGGCCAGTCTTTGATCCATCTTAAGCCTGCATGGCTTCACTTACGCCCCCTGTTGTTTATTTGGTAGCAATGATGGACCTTTTAACTGGCCTTTCACTTGAACATAACACATGACACCAGGAACCAGATGGTGTTTGTCAGATACTAAATCCTGGGACAGGGAAGGGGAGGAAAAACCTGACACGTGTCAAAGTGGCCCATTTCCTATGTATGAACCTTAGAACTGAACGTCATACTTTATTAATCCCAGATTTTGGGAAATTAGTTCACTGCATTCCACATTACATCCACATTTTAGTTAGTTAGTACACAACATTGGTATGAGCAGTGGGCTACCCCCCCATAGGAAGCGCCCAGGGAGCGAATTTGTTCAGTAGCCTTGTTCAAGGGCCCAAGGTGGTGGATTGCATCGGACAGGCGGCGGCGTCTCTCACATTTTTCCGGCCAATCCAGGGTATAGACCGGCAACCTCGCGTTCCCAAGCTTGATGGTAGCTCAAGTCTGGGATGGTGGCGCATCACCCAGTCTTCGGTAGGGCTGGGATTCGAACCTCTTGGTCCCAAGCCCGATTCTATGGCCACTTCGCCACCACCTCCTCAACTAATCATACCACCAGAGGCGGCTGGCCCATAGGGGGCGCTGGGGCTCAGCCCCACCAGTTGTTGAGGGGAAAAAATATTTTTATATTATTATTATTTATTTTTTAAAATCAGTTGTGGAACTGTAGTTATTTTCCGACTGTTTATTTGAATGCTTATGCTAGATTAGGCAGGGAAATCTGTTGCCACACCAGCCCCACCAAGATTTTGTTTCACCAGCCGCCACTGCATACCACACCCCAAAAGGGAAAACAATCCATCAAGCACTAATTACTTCACATTCTTATTTGGACCAATATTTTAACATAAAAATAAAAGCGCCAAATAAGAGGACGGACATTTTATAGTCTCCCGTTGGGACAGCTGGAGAGGACAGAAGCAGCGACTGCAAAATCACTCGCTCACTCGTGTTCACGTCCTAACAGGTTTCATTTCTGAAACAACTGATAGATTGATGCATCGGCTGCGATGTGAGACATGCAACCTGGGGTGCGAGGAGAATGTTAACATATGGCAGATTTAATTACTGTGAAACATCTCACAGTGTGACTCCCCGCAGACAGTTTAGACCCCATACACCCAGCAGCCCTACTGTGTTGTCGGGATTCACGGGCAATTCCAGACCAGTTCACTCTGTTGGTCTCGTCTTAGTTGAATTTATTAGTGCGCTCTGTGACCACCTGAGCCTGAGTTTCACATGGTCCAACTCAAAGCTGCAAGTTGCTAGGAAACCACCATCAAATTTGGGCTGAAAATTGCCTGTGTGATATATTGCAGAAAATCAAACAAAAAAATTAATTAGTCTTTTTTTGTGTGTTTCAATCACTGATAGTCAGCCAAGAGGCACAAAGCTTATTTTTGAGGCACACTTCGTACTCATTTCTTTCTTCTTTTCTCCCAAGAAGAGTGCTCTTCTAAAGGATTTGTACACTAGACTGATGAAGAAGAATTTATTTGCTTATCTGGAGCTCTTAGAGCCAGAGCTCTCTTTGTAACGGGATAAACAAAATGGCTTTGACTCAGAGATACCCCCTAACAGAGATGGAAAATTGAATAATGGAGATTTTATGGCAAAAAACCATATGGTGGTGTAATGTATATAGTGGTGCTCCAGTGTTTGAACTGGAATAATTGAAATAAACATAGAGGGGTAGTAATGTAGTGAGCACAAAACCCCCAAATATCATCACTCACCAGCTCACATCAAATGTGACATCTATATTTAACAGCACAATTTAATATGCAACATCCAAGTTATTAAATCAGTTTGCCCCAGGAAATGTGAGAAAAACAGCATTGATCCGGGACCAACGCAGTGCTCCGTCATTATCGACTGACCCTGCTGTCAGAAAAAAAAAAACTTGACAAGCAATTCTCTCCGGGAACACAAAGAAGAAATGGAATAATCTAGCCATCAGAAAAGTGACAGTTTGAGATCATTCACAGTGGCTTTTCAAAGATAAAAGGTTTCTATTCATATTCAGGTTTAAAATTATTTTAATAATGCATAAACAAAACAGGAGAAATGAATGAACAATATACAAACTACCGGTAGTTATTTTCTGCATTACGCAGCAACTGTTCATTCTCTGTGTTTTCAATGAGGATATAATGATTTCACTCACTTCAAGTAAACAGAGTCCAGAATAGTTGGTTGGGAAGCCTGTGGAAATTTTTATTGCAGTATAATAATATAAGAGTTTTTTTTAATTGATGCAAAAACCGTTTAAAAATCTATTGTTCAGTGGCCTTGAAAGATGAATACCCACCGTGTCAGCCATGCAGCACATGAAAGACTTTCCATTATGGTGATAAACACCAAGAACCCATCAGAAATTGGCTGAATGTGAGGCTCACGTTGCCTGCAGAGAGTGTTTCACAACCATGGTGTGAAATCTTATATGAAATGTTATATTTTTTCATGAATAGATGTGACCTGGTTCTAAGAATGGCAAAATATGGAAAATAAAGTCAAGCAGAAATAATGTGATTCTAATAAAATTGAGTGCAGTGTCTCTGGGGATCAAATCCAAACTCGGCACAGCACAGATACGTGTGTGTAAGTCCAAAAAAAGTTTGACGTATATTTACACATATAAGATAAGATAAGATAAGATAAGATAAGATAAGATAAGATAAGATAAGATAAGATAAGATAAGATAAGATAAGATATACCTTTATTCGTCCCACATTGGGGAAATTTCGGCGTTACAGCAGCCACAGGGATAGCAGTGTGTATTAAACAGATGATAGAAAAAGGTAGTAAAAAATAAAAATAAAAAAAATACAGAAATTGCAATAAAAACACTAGACATCTCAGAAAAAAAAATAAAAAAATAAAAATAATAAAAAAAAAACTAAATATATCTCCTATATACATATATAACAATGTGCAACCATGCAGAAATGTACACACTACAAAAAAATACAGTGCAACAGTGTAGCAGCATTTGGTTTGTGTGTTGTGTGTGTTGTATGTTGTGGTCTACTAGGAGAACTGTTGGTTGTAGAGTCTGACTGCTGCTGGAAGAAAGGACCTGCGGTGACGTTCCTTCACACATTTTGGGTGAAGGAGTCTGTCACTGAAGGAGCTCCGCAGTGCTGCCACAGTGTCCTGCAGGGGGTGGGAGTCGTTCTTCATCATGGACAACAGCTTGGCTGTTATCCTCCTCTCTCCCACCACCTGCACTGGCTCCAGGGGGCATCCCAGTACAGAGCTGGCCTTCCTGATCAGTCTGTCCAGTCTCTTCCTGTCAGCTGCCGAGATGCTGGTCCCCCAGCAGACCACTCCATGAAAGATGGCTGATGCCACTACAGTGTCATAAAGTAAGTATAAGTAAATGTAATAAGATCTTTAAAAAGCATTAACTGTTGCCTAAAGTGTGTGATGATGACAACAACACCATTAAATGAACGTTCGTATATTTTTTTCAGTGTAGTCTGAAACATCTGGCCAAAGGTGAGTTCTTCTTTCAGTGAGTGGCTCCAATGTTGTAGCTATTGTGAAAGAATTTCTGTGTTCCATAGCCATGTATAGAATATATACTCACTAACCATAAATAGAATGGATTCTTCAGATAGTGTATTTAAGAACATAAATTTCCTGACCCTGGACAGGTACAGGTCCTGGATGGAGGGCAGCTCGGCCCCAGTGATCTTTTCTGCAGAACTTTTCTGTTCCTGTCCTGTTTGGTAGCTGATCCAAACCAGACAGTGATGGACGCACATAGAACAGACTGAATGATGGCAGTGTAGAAGATGACCAGCAGCTCCTGTTGCAGGTTGAACTTCTTGAGCTGACACAGGAAGTGCAGTCCCTGCTATGTGGGAGATCCATTTCAGGTCCCTGGAGATTGTGGTTCCCAGGTACTTCAGGGAGTCCACAATTGACACCTTGCTGTTAAGAATGGTGAGTGGGGGTAAGGTGGGTGGGCTCGTCTGCAAACTTGAGGATTTTCACACATGGATCATCTGAGGTGCAGTCATTGGTGTAGAGGGAGACAAGCAGTGGGGAAAGAAAGCACCCCTGGGGGGCGCCAGTGCTGATGGAACGCGTGCTGGAGGTGACAGTCCCCACCCTCACCTGCTGCCTCCTGTCAGTGAGGAAGTTGAAGATCCACCAACAGGTGGAGACTGTGAGCTGGGAGAGTTTTTGGTGGAGGATCTCCGGGATCATGGTGTTGAATGCAGAGCCGAAGTCCACGAATAGCAGCATCCTGTCATAAATCTCTGGGGTGTAGAGGTGTCGGAGGATGAAGTGCAGTCCCATGTTGACTGCATCATCCACCAACCTGTTGGCCAGAAGGCAAACTGCAGGGGGTCCAGCAGGGGGGCTGTGATGTTCTTCAGGAGTCTCTCGAGAGATTTCATGACCACAGACGTCAAGGCGATGGGCTGGTAGTCATTCAGTCCTGTGGTGGAGGGTTTCTCAGGTACCGGGATGATGGTGGAGTGTTTGAAGCAGTAGGGGATTTTACACAGCTCCAGGGATCTGTTGAAGATCTTTGTAAAGATGGGGGTCAGATGGTCAGCGCAGATTCTCATGCAGGAGGGGGACACGCCGTCGGGTCCTGGAGCCTTCCTGGTCTTCTGTCTCCACACATCCTCGTCGCAGACCGTTAGTGCAGACGAGGTGTCTGAGTGCAGGGGGGTTAGGGGGAACGATGTTGGAAGGTATGAAAACGGGACTTAAAAGCTGTTCAGCTCCTCTGCCACTTGCTTGTTACATATAGGTTGGGGGGATGGGCACTTGTAGTTGGCCATGTCTCTCAGGCCATTCCACACTGAAGTCGGATCGTTGGCTGAAAACCTGTTTTTCAGCTCCTCTTAGCCACATCAATCTCCCGCGTCAGAGTGTTCCTGAGCCCCCTCCCCCTGTAGACCTCCTCCTCGGCCTGGCGCAGCATGCTCAGTTAGTTGGTGAACCATGGCTTGCTATTGTTGCATGTGCAGAAGGTTTGGTCTGCAGCTGCAGCTTCGAAGACGCTCCAGTCAGTGCAGTCAAAGCACGCCTGCAACTCCAGCACACTATCATCTCAGAGGGACTGAAAACTTATTTCCAGCACATGTCTAAAGCCCTAAATAAAGGCCTATGTGTATTATTAAAATTAATGGCGTATATAAGTGTCATTGAGAAGTCTCTGTTCCCTCTGACAGTAAAAGAGCTTATTAAAACCACAAAGCAAAACGACTGAAAGGGATTTCCTGTGAGTGTGCAATTACAAAGTTTACACTCACCATACTTTCTGAACTCACATTTATTGTCACATCGTCAGTGTTGTAGGTAGGATCTTGAAGTTCCATGAATAATTGAATATCCAGGGCCATGCTACATTCTTTGGTATAATATATACACTACTATTAAGTAACTACTATGATATGGTACACCAAAACTATAGGCTTACATAGTTTTAATTTACATGATTGGCTATTAGATCCCAGACCCTTTATGCACTACACACCACATGTGGTCCGCACATGTGCTACTGGTTTGGATTTCCGCTTTAACCTTGAACTACTTGGGACTCTTCCCCACCGCGCTCCATCTATTTTCTCTCTCGGAACAAACAACCCTTTCAGATCAAGCAGCACATCGAGTGGCGAGCTGCTCTCCAAACGCTCTCCTGGGACATTAAACATGTTCGCCTGCTGGTGATTCACACTGGTTGACACAGGGAGCAGTTAGAGAGATGCATCTCCTGCCGGCGTGAACTCCAATACCCCTCTCCCTGATCTTCTCTAAGTGTTATCCACCAGGGAGCCCTGCTGCCTCCTTCTGCTTCGCATCTCACAGCATCATTTGAAACAGTCCTTTCATGGGAAATGGCCAATTTTGTTGTGTTTTGCGGTGCAACTCTCAGCCGTGCTGCAGCAAAAACCTTTTAATAGAGGCGGGTTTTCATATCAAGGATGAGAACTGAGGACCCTCCGTCTGTCTCGCTACGACTTAAAAATAATCCATCATTTCACTGTATTAAAGAGAAAGACAAAAACAAAACCTAATTGAAAACCCTTTGTCCGCATTTCAACACAGTGTCCACACTCTGTAGATCTATACTCAATCAGAATCATAATAATCATACAAAAACAAATAATGGGTTTGTTTGTGTGATGTTTGTGTTAGTTTTGTGTTTGTTGCAGGGTTGCGTGTGTTCCCTCTCTTTCCCTCACAGGTGTGTGACAGGGGGCGTGGCTTCACCTGTGGCAGCAGACCAGACACATCTGATTCCACTCAGCTCATCTCCTGCTCTATAAAAGCCTGGTCTTCACTCCACTATACTTGTGTCAGATAGTTCTGTGTCCTGTGGTGTTGTGCCCACCACAACAGTGGCAAACAGTTGGCGAAGTGTTCTTATTAGATTCTGCAAATTTTATATCAACGTGCTCATGAGAGAAAACCTCACCCCCATTCATTCTCCCTCATATGAAAACAGAAGCACCACTCATTCTTCAGAGGATGTTATTGAGCTCAGTCTTGTACAAAGCTTTATTCATCAGAAGCATATTAATTGTGGTATTTGCATAACTAAAGAAAATGCCTGGCTTGTAATACAAGAATAGCTACAAGATACCATTGTGTAATTGTTAATCAGGTTCTTCTGACAGTGAAGAATGTCATTCTGCTAAAGTGATCGATCCTTTGTCGACACCCATGAATGTAAGAGCCTACGGTTTGATTATTTCACTGTTCTCTCAGTCACATGCAGTAATCATTCAAAAAGGGGAATCAATTCAGCACAGCCTATTGTTTTGCTCTGCATGATTCAAAGAGTGAGCTTTTTAAATAAATAATGTTCTGAATTTACTGACAAGTATGTCTGCTGGCAGACTGCTGTGGTTATTAGTTGACATCTTCCAAGGCCAGGCCAGCTGAAGCAGCTTTTTTTTTTTTTAATTGGAAAACCATGATTGTGGATGTCAAAATAATTCTAATGTCTGAATGACTGGCAGACAGAGTATACTTTATTCTTGTACAAGACGGAGCGTTCACAAAGCAACTACACAGTGGATGTTACAAAGGAAGACTCAAAGTATGAGGCTGTTTGACCTGTCTTTTCTACATTTCTGGTCATGGGCGTTACCAAGGTAGCTGACACACATATATCTCTATGACTGGGACGGTTCCTGCTACAAGGTTAGTTATATGACGTCAGATATGATAAAAAGAAACATCTCCGGGGTCTTATCAACAGGTTACTCCTCCGTAAACAAAGCAGGTCAGAAAGACCAGGTCAGATGTACTAAATTCTCACAACATCAGAAAGAGCAGGTCAGATGTGCACAACTACAAAATTCCCATAACAGTGGAAAATTATAAAACTCGTATAAATTGCTTGCAGGATGGTTGTATGCGTTTACTGGTCTCCCATACGCTTCACATGCTGACCAGCAAAACATCTGCACACTGCAAACTGAACGTTTGCATTCAAACTGAGAATTTCAAACAGTCAGTCCGTCTCTTTCCTAAAAAGAGGCACATAATCACTCACCGCACCCAAAACTACACACACTGATCTCATCTAAATGAAACCTCAGAAAAGTCTTCTTTTTTTTTTTTTTTTTTTTAAAAAAAAGAGAGAACAAACTGAACAATAGGGGGAGCTAAAGCATTGGTTTACTTTCCACTCTGCTTTAATACTGTCTGGCACTTTTTAGTAGTGAGTGTAGAAAAAAGGATGCTGGCAGGGAGAATCTTCAGTCAATCAAAAAGCATTTATTGCGGAGAGAACAAGTCAAAAGAATACAAGATCTTGGGCTGCCACTGTCACACATACAAGCTACAACAAGAAGTCATGAGCCATAGCATGAGCAGCAGCAACAGCCAAGACCTCCTTATACAGGGTGTATTTATGTGACTCTGAGACCAAGCATATTCTCCTTTACTTGGTTACACATTCCAAGGTTCCAAACTGTGACTAACTTCTGACTCTAGAACAAAGCATATTCTCATTTACCTGGTCACACATTACAAGGTGGAATTTTCCAAACTCACATCTACTAGTCTTAGCTAAATCAGAGCAAACAGATACACATTAACCTAAATATTCCTTCATGAGGCAACAGTAAAAGGCAACTGCACTTCTCTAGGTCCCTGGCAATATTTGCAAAACTCCCACACGAGACAAATATAATTTCTTCTGTGAGGAAAATGTATTTATTGGATTTAAGAGCAGCATGTGCGTCTGTATATTTCCTGGCAGCAGCGCAGGAGGACGTAGAGAAAATATATGGGCAAGAGTTGGAATAGATTGTAGGAAAAAAGGATGCTGGCAGGGAGAATCTTTGGTCAATCACAAAGCATTTATTGCGGAGAGAACAAGTCAAAAGAATACAAGATCTTGGGCTGCTACTGTCACACATACAAGCTACAACGAGAGGTCATGAGCCATTGCATGAGCACCAGCAACAGCCACAGCATACGCATACAAGACATATTTATACGATTTCTTCTAATGGGATACAATGGACAGTATGTGCAGTGGTCAACATGATTTATCTTTTGCTGATAGAGCAGAGATATGCATCAAAAGATCATCTTACTTATACAATGGTAGGCTCACTACCTCACTACCTCTACCTCTACCTCACTACCTCTACCTATATTATTACCTCTACCTGTATTAATATACTACCTCCCTAAAACCTCAGCCTTTAGCATTGGTAACATCAACTTTTAAATGTGAGATAAGATAACCTTAAGCAAATTGGAGAAAATAGTCTATTTATTGAACAGCTCAGTAACGTTATAAAGGAGGATACAAAATGTATTATTATTATTTGCAGGGTTGCAGTGTTTATTCAAAAACTTAACATTTTCCATAAGAAAAAAAATAATAGCAAAAGCCAGTGTTGACACACTTATAGAGACATGGTGGTTTTGTTTATTTCTACCGCGACTTAATCATTAAGGCATTTTTGGGACTTGTTTTAAGGGAACTGCTGTAGATTTGTGGTTTGGCTTTAATCCAAATAATTTAGTTGCCTAGTTCAGTGGCAAATTAGAAAATTGATGCTTGACTAGTCATTAGGCGTTTTATTCACAAGGCAACAGGAACCAGCTCATTTCACCATCAAGCTCTGAGGACTTGGTGTGCTGAATGTTGATTTACATTGAAGGTCTACTCAGGGACTGTATCGACCCTCCACTAGTCCAAAAGTTAAACTCTGCGAAGGTTTCCACAAATGTCACAGTCAAGTTCGGTTTGCGTTATCAACAGTGTCACGAGGCAGGCGAGATTCTGGAAGCTCTGCAAACACTGTCCTCCTGCCACCTTTACCATTGAACTCACTCTGCCTCTGCAGAGGTACTGTGGCTGTATATATATGTATAGATTGGTGTTTAGCAAGCAGATGTGCACAAATGCAGAGACATGCACGAATAAATGTGTCGCATTGAATATTGAAAAATTTCTGTAAAATGTGACACGCTCACCAACTGAGCATGCTGCTGAGGGAATTCAACATATCACACATAGAAGGAGGCCCGTGCCTCTTCTACTTGGCTGTCATGAATGTAGGTCTGCCGAAAGGAAAAAGCATTGAAAGTATTTCTTAAGTTCAGATTCTCTGTGGTTTGAGCCTCGGTGCACAGGCGGCTATTTAAATTGCGTCAGTTCCTCTGATGTAAATGTGTATAGCCTTCAACTCCCTTGGAGCTTTTAGTCATTTATTCTGATTAGGGCTGTATTAACCGTTCTGAACTGATACAGATGGGGTAGCTGGTAACAAAAAAAAAGACGGAGGGAACAGATGTTTTTCTTTCTTTTGTTGTAATTGTCTTTATTCTGTAATAACGCTTGAACGTTGTTTTGTGGTTTAGTGTACTGTATAAGTGGAAAATATGAAAACATAATGTGTGCGTGTGTCTGATTGCAGTGATAATAGGAGACGTAGTGTTTTCTTTTGTTTAATGTGTGAAGCCC
>JAFBJQ010001360.1:0-65000 GCA_016785345.1 Trinectes maculatus
GTGCCTGTTTGAGTGGGTGTGGTTTCCAGCTCTGAGTTGACGTGACAATGGATAGCAGTTAGTTGTTTCATATATGCTTTTAGCTCATCTTGCAGATGCTCCAGTGACGGTCCCTTATACAGACGTCTCAGTTGTGGTGCAGGCATAGGTCTTCCTGTAAGCATTTCATGCGGTGTTAAATGTGTACTTTGGTGTGTTTGCATGCGATAGCTCATTAGTGCAATAGGCAAAGCATCAACCCAATTCAACTTGGTGGAAGCACATATCTTATTAAGCTTTGCCTTCAAGGTTCTGTTGATTCTTTCAACCATTCCTTGGCATTGTGGATGATAGACAGCGCCTAATCTCTGTTTAATCTTTAAGTGCTGCAAAATGCCTTGGGCCACTTTTTCCACAACTTTAGCGTTGTCAGAGCTAATCTCTGATGGGATGCCAAATCGTGGAATGATTTCTCTGATTAGGAACTTTACAACAGTTTCTGCTCCTAGGTCTTTAGATGGAGTTGCCTCCACCCATCTACTGAACCTATCTATGACTACTAACATGTATCTTTTTCCATGGACTGGTTTTATCATGTCAACATAGTCAATCACTAGGTGTTTAAATGGACCTTCTGGAACTGGAATGTGTCCTGTAGGTGTTGTTATTGTTTTTCTCACAATATTCTGAGCACACACTTCGCACTGGTTCAACACTTCGTCTACCATGGCTTGCATGTATGGCGACCAGTATCCTTGTTGTTTTATTTTTTTTAACACTTCCCCCCTGGCACAGTGATCTACACTGTGCACTTCGTGCACTAGTTAAATTCAAGCCTTCAAGATCATTTTTTAACACTGCGTTGAACATGTGTGGTGACCATGCAAAACCTTGTGGGAGGCAAGTATATCTGTACTGCTTACCTTTGTAGGTAAAAGCAAACAGGTATCGTGAATCTTCCCTGGTCTTTTGAACTGCTTGAGATGACAGGAGTATTACTTTTTGGGGTTTTGCCAACATCGATACCACACAAAATCTTTATCATATTTGCGTCTGAGGATTGAAAGATCAGTGGGTTATCAGTTTTATCCCAATTTTGTATAGAAGCCGTTTTCATCATTGGTCCCAGATTTTAGCTTTAACGTTTTCATTTATGAGCAAAGTAATGTGTGGTAGTGATTCCGGCACATTATACCATGTTTTGAGGAACAGATTGTACTCAACCTGTAGCGCCACTCCTTCCTGCCCAATTATAATATATTGGGAGACAAATTCGACATTGATGCCTATTGTTAATTTTTCCCACTCTTCCTCAAATGTTTCACTTTTTGTTTCATCATAAAAAAACTGTACAATAGTAAAGATTACGTTGTTCAGTTTGATCAAGTATGATAGAAATGTACATGATCACCTGTCTGTCACCATCCGCCTTTTTCTGGAAAAGTACAGCCAACATGGTCTGTGGATTTTCAGAAACATCCAAATAGAAAGGACGTGTGTAGTCGGGGACGGCCATGTCTGCAGCTTGTGACAGCAATTGTTTAAGACGAATAAATGCGGTTTCGCATTCAGCTGTCCAAAAAAGTTCAGCAGTAAGGTTAAGCATGCCTGCGTCATTCACCATACGTCGCAGTGGCGCTGCGTGTTCTGCAAAGTCAGGGACAAAGTTACGACTGTAATTCGCCAGACCAAGAAATGACAACATTTGTTTCACAGTTTCAGGTTTGGGATGGTGGAGAATCGTCCTTCTATGACTAGATGAAATGCCAGTACCTCGAGCTGAAATGCGACGACCCAGAAAGGTCACTTCAGCCCTTGTACACTGCACCTTAGCTCGGCTAACTTTAAAACCGCACTTAAAGAGGTGCATAAGGAGGTCGTGAGTGACTTGTAACGAAACAGCTGCATTTGGGGCAGCGATGAGAATGTCGTCAACATATTGTACAATGACTACGTCTTCAGGTACAATGAATGGTTCAAGTAGAGCTTTGAGAGCCGCATTAAAGAGGCCTGGTGAGAGTACAAACCCTTGTGGCAGTCTGGTGTAAGAATATCTAACACCTCTAAATGTGAAGGCAAAGATCTCCTGCAAGTGGGGTGCAAGAGGGATGCAGAAAAATGCATTGGCAAGATCAACACACGAAAAGAATTTATGTTCTGGTTTCAACAATGACAGAGCCGAATGTGGATTTGGAACTGGAATTGTAGTGGTTGAAACAGCCTAATTAATTGCTCTAAGATCATGTACCATGCAATACGCTCCCGTGTCTTTCTTTTCCACAGGCAAAATTGGAGTATTCCACTCCGAATCAGCAATTTCAACAAGAACTCCTGATTGTAGGAGACCTGCAATGGTGTCAGCTATCCCTTCTTCTCCAGCCGGAGAAGTTGGATATTGTTTGAGGTAGATTGGTTCTGTGACATTTAATTCAAACGTGACAGGTGTGGCATTTGGGCAAAAACCTACGTCTGTAGCACCTGTTGACCACAATTGTTCAGGTAATGATGCTAGCAGTGCAGGCGCTTCATCATGATCCTCACGGCAGTGATGCCTGGAAATTATCTGATGTTGTAAAACAGAGGAAGAATGCATTACAATTGGAAGGTCTTACACCTTGGTAGATGGAGAAAATTTAACATTTGGAATGGTTGTGCCAACCCAATCAGTGGCTGCTATGGCAGCTTTGACCATTGGACCAAGATCTTTTGCTTGGTGTGAGGCTGCTATGGCCATTGTGACATGTGGGTAAGAAGTGTCAGATATCATGAACCACTCCAACTGTTCCTCGGTCATTGTTACTGAAAAGGCCACTCCTTGAGGGCCGCCAAAGAATTTTGTCATGTTAAGAGACCAAATATGATCTTGGAAGTTCAGATGCAAAATCTTGTTGATACACCAAATCACTGTCCCTATCATAATAGAGCGGTAAGGGTCAATCGGTGGCGTGTAGGGGTGGAGAGCTTTGAGCCAGGGCAACCAGGAGAAGAAAACATGCATGCCCGCGACAAAGCCCGAGTCACTAGGGTCAAGTTCAGCCCAGTAAATGTCAGCCACTTCATCAGAGTCATTTGGGCCATCAGTGTCACAAAGAGAATCAACCAAGGGCATCATGGAGTCTGGCTCAGCCCATTGGGAAAAGTCAAAAATATTCCTTCATGAGAACACTAAATGAGAGGTGCAATTTTTATAAGCAGGTCCCTGCCCAACAAGTTCAAAGGGCAATTCGGTGCATAAATGAAGCGATGTTGATGTGTCTGTTTGGCAATGCTCACTGAAGTAGGTGAGGTGAATGGCAAGGTGGTAGGCGTCCCAGAGAAACCAGTAAGCTGAACAGAGTCAGATGACAGCTGTACTCCTTCAGGTATATGGGTGAGTAACGAATAGCGAGCTCCAGTGTCCACCATAAATGTGATGCTTGTGCCGTTCACCACCACCTGGAGGCATGGGTCTGCCAGTCCCAAAGCCTCGTGGTTTCCCAGGCCCTGTCAACGCTGCTGGGAGTAATTTCTCCCGGTAGATTGCTGTTGACCAGAAGCAGCTTCTTCATTCGGCGCAGGGTAGGGACCTTGTCGTGACAACTGAGATGGCCAGGGTGGTTGCTGTGCATAAGGATGTTGGTTGGGCTGACATTCCTGGCAATCTCTAGCAAAGTGACCACGCCTGCCGCACACATAGCAAGTGTCACTCCACCTGGGACCCTGTTCGTACCCATGACCCCTAGCACGACCTCTACTGCGACCCCCACCACGACTTCTCATCATTCCCCTACCTCTAGCCTGAAATTGAGGAGCCATGTAGACCAGAGGATCAGGAAGCAGTGGCAGTTGTGGTGCCTGAACAAATTCTTTGTCTTTTATTTTCTTTTGATCGCTGTTTTTTTGTTGAGCTTCTTGAAGCTGCATCTTAAGCAGTTTAAGTTCAAGCTCCTTCAATGTATCTATATCTTTCTTTTGAGTCTCAAAATGTTTATGCATGTGATGGCAAAAATGTGATGACCACTTAGCGTCATCAGCTCCAGGTAAATCAGGATTGTCTTCAAGGGCTGTGCGAACTGAGGGTGGGACTCCACGCAGGACTGCTGTGCGATAAGCATGCATATGCAATGGTGAGTGGTTAGGATCGCCCCCTGTTGCTGACATAAACTCATCACGGCAGCGATGAAGGAACTCATTAACACCTTCATCTGGTTTCATAGTAAAAATCATACCATGTAGTCGATTGACTGGGACAGGAAACACATCTCTCATAACAAAGCCCAATTGTGATGATTTAGCAGTATCCAATGGTGTGTGTGGTGCATACTGTCTAAGCCCAGACCTTGTAACCACAGTTGTATAATCGGCTGAATTCAAACAGGTACCTAAAATGGACATGATGTCACCTGTTGTAAGTATAGTACCTGAAGTGTGTCTTGACAACGCTTGCATCCAACCTGCGCCTCCACTTGTGACTGGAGGAAGCTTCTCTGCAATACAGCGAACATCGGTTGGGCTATATAGTTTATAAACCATGTGTCCAGGCACATTTGGGGTCAGTACTAAAGGTGCCATAATAGTATCGTGTTCTTTAGTTTTAGCACTCAATCGTGTATTATAACGATGAGTATGAACTGGGGTAGATGCCTCAGTGTCACAGGAGTCATTATCGTCTGTAAATTCGACTATGTCATGTCCTGTTCTTGTATCAATATTTTTGTGTAGCGGTGTAATATCTTGTGTGGTATTGTCATGTGGAGTTGTAAATGGGTTTCCTGATCTTAGCCTTCTATTATGGAGAGCATGTTGTAACTCTTCCTGTATAGTTCCTCTCCTATTAGGTGAGATTTTTTCTACATCACTACCATTGTCTTCCTGTCTTACCTTTTTTTCCTTTTCCTTCTCACTTGGCTTATCCTCAAAAGTATCTTGAAATGCTTCCCACCGTTTTAATTCTTCCTGTTAAACTTGTGCTCTCTCCCTCTCATGAGCTTCCCAAGCAGCACTTAGACCAGCTCCAGAATCAGTGACAGTATTGGATGGTGTAGATTGAGGCACTGACAAGGACGGAGGAGCAAGTGAAACATAAGCATGCCGTGGCCTTTGTGTATGATCTTCCCAATCACAATCAAGAGAACCACTGTTAATGGTTAAGACGGGAAGTTGCAATGAGCCAGAGGCCAAAGAAGAAGTTTGAGTCTTATCATTATAAGGAGGAGGAGCAGTGGGCAAGGCTGGATACAAAGCCTCACTCAAAGATTTCTTTGTTGAAGATTGCAGTGCCCCTTGTTCACCTCCAGGAAAGTCAATGAAAATTTGGAATGTAATTCCTTCAATGCACCACCAGATAGAGCCATTTTGCCAAGTTGTGATTTTAGAAATTGCAATACCCCCTTTTCATCACCAGGGGAAGTCAATAAAGATTTCAATTGCTGTTCTTTCGATTCGCCACCAGATGGAGCCATTTTCAGAAACTGTGAGTCTCTGCTAGAAGATGGAGAGGGGCCGGACTCTGGGGAGGTGGTTCCTCCCCCATCTGTAAGACCTCCCTCTGAATGACTCTCGTCCTCCTTCCTTATTTCTCTACCATTTCGAATCAAGCTGCTCCTCAAGCCAAGACAACGCATATAGTAGCTCCAAACGGCATATTTTGCAATAAAAATCATTATTCTTTCGTCTTGCCTGTGACAAAACACGAGTATCTTTCTCCTTAAGCACGGCAATACGTTTAAGCAGTGCTTTCTCAGCTCTTGCAGCCACAACAAACAAGTCATACTGTGAGTCGTCCTGCGGAAACAAATCAGCCTTTTGTAGCTGCTCCACACAGTCCCGCAGCTGTCTCAAGCTTTTGTTTTTCATGTGCTGCTGGAATCCCAGCAACTTGGCCCAAAATAGCCTCTCTCAACTGTGCACCAAACAAAGCAGAAACCTTAGGAACCGTTTTCAAATCAACCCAATCTTTCTCTCGATCAAATTCGACGTCCATTATTACAAGTAATTTAACACAGCTTATACACAGAAAACAATAGAACAATCACCACAATTTTTTTTTTTTTTTTTTTTAACATGTCCTGTTTGGCAGCTTAGGCACGCAGTATGACAGTTTCTGGTTGCCTTGTTGTGCCTCAACAGATTTGTTCTGCAAAGGAAAGGTGTGGTTCACTCTTCCTGTTGCATTTTATTGGCTTTTATTGGCATCGGCTACCGAACTGAAGGACAGAGAGAGGGTGAGAGACAGACAGAGAGAGAGACACAGAGAGAGAGACACAGAAGGAGAGACAGAGTGGGGGCTGGGGTTGGAGTGGGGGAAGAGACGACAATAACAACAAACAGAAACATCACAAGAGTAACAACAGTGATTACAACCGTGGTTATGCTGAGAGTCTTATAGCGAGATTTGGTACCTGGAGGGGGGAAAGAGAGCAGTAGCAACAGCAACAGTGACAGTGACATTGTTTACAACAATAGCATGAGTTTACAGTCATTCCAGTGTTACATAGATGGTGATTAGAAGGAGAGACAGAGTGGGGGCTGGGGTTGGAGTGGGGGAAGATACGACAATAACAACAAACAGAAACATCACAAGAGTAACAACAGTGATTACAACCGTGGTTATGCTGAGAGTCTTATAGCGAGATTTGGTACCTGGAGGGGGGAAAGAGAGCAGTAGCAACAGCAACAGTGACAGTGTCATTGTTTACAACAATAGCATGAGTTTACAGTCATTCCAGTGTTACATAGATGGTGATTATAGAGTGGATACATACTGAGGTATATAGTACACAGATGTAGCAGATATACATGGTTATGACAGGATATCTAGGTAAGTAATATTTGGGGTACAGTGTCTGTGTATGAGTGTGTTTGTGTGGGTACGTGCGTGGAGTTTGTCATTTAGATGTAGTCTGTGGTGGCTGATTGCTGATATGCGAAGGGAGACGGCCCCACCCCCCGGCCCGAGCAGCCGGCAGGGGAGAGCCCACATCGCCACCGAGCTCCACAACCCCCAGAGCACTTTGGGCCCAGTGCCAGGGCCCCCGGGGACAGCCATGAGCCCACCACGGCAAGACCAGTGAGAGAACGCGGGCACACAGCCCTCGCCCCAGAACGGGGCCACAGAGGACCATGGCCGGAGGCCCCCCAGCCAAGGCACCCGGCCACCCACACCAGCAATGACCAAGCCCGCGGGCCCAGTGCCCAGACAGCCAGAGACCCGCCCAGACCCCCAGCAGAGAGACACCACGCAGCGGCGAGACCGCACCTCCCCCCGACGGAGCAGGCCAGCCCCGCGGCAGCCCCAGCGCAGCCCACACACCCAGCCCTCGCGGCGGGGACAGCGGCAGGCAGGCCCCTCACCCCACAACACGCGACGGGGCCCCAGAGGACCCAGGGGGAAGTCGCCCCGGTATCTAGCCGGGGCTTCTTTCCTGAAGCCCCCCCGGACAGGCGGCCACAACCCGGCGGGCCACTGAGAGAGGGCCCGCTCCGCCCAAGCAGGACCCGGAGCCACCCCGACCCAGCCCCAAGCGGGCAGGCCGACCACCCCCCTGAACCCTCCCAAAGACCCCCCGCAGCAGCGACGGCGCCCCCCCACCCCCCCAGACCGCAAAACCCCCCACCCGCCCCGCCGGGATCGGAGAGGAGCCAGCCAGGGCGGTCACGACCGCTACCCCACCACACCCCCATCCAGTGTGTGTGCGTGTGGTAGTGTGGATGTATTTTTTTTGTGTGTGTGTGTGTGATGTGTATGTCTATGGTGTGCTTTAAAATTGGGGGGAATAGCGTGGGTGCGGGCACCCCACCGCTTGCGGATGGTGGTCTACCCGCTCCCCTGCCCCCCAAGCCCTCAGTGTCTTAATGTGATTAAAATTGAGGGGCTGAGACCGTAGCGGGGTGAAGGGCCAGGCCACAAGCGTGTAGCCCCACCCCCCACCCCTAGTCTCGCCCCTCAAGGCCCTAGTGTCGTATGAGGTGGTGTATGATGAGATGAGGGGGTAGTGAAGAGGGGCGCGGTACGTCCCCCCCAGAGGCAGGCGGGGGACAGCTTCCAGACTGACCCCCCAGCCCCCTTTTTCTGGCCCTCCCAGCGTCCGGGCGCGCATACCCACCGGGAGACCGACGTGAACGCCGACCCGCCCCCCCCAGGGGCAGGCACAGCCCCCCCACCGACAGGGAGGCCCAGGCACGATCCAGGGGACCCACAGCCCCCCCCACCAGGCCCCTTACCGAGGCGGGACCGCAGCCCACCCCCCCAGAGCCCCCACCAGGCAGGGTCCGCGGCCGCCAGGGCCCCCGCCCACTGACCCCATGGCCCAGTAGGCCGTCAGAGACCCGCAGCAACCCAAGCTCCCCCGCCGCCAGCGGCGGGGCCCGGCAGCGGGGCCCCCACCTCAGCATCCTTATGTGATGAAATTAATTATTGGGGACCAGGTCTGTTCAAATTCAGATAGCCAATCTTTTGTACAGGCAGACATTCTCTCCATGGAGATGTGATCTAGTAGAAGATTTTTGTATAGAGTTATGTTCAAGTTCTTTTTTGATTTCCAGTTCATGAATATTGCTTTCTTAGCGATGCTTAAGGCCACAAGAAGCGTGTATGATCTATTTGTCTCCATATTGATGTTAGTGAGATCACCCAGAAGACACAATGCGGGGGAGACTGGTAGGGGGTTCCCTAGACATGCTGACAGGTCCTCACATATCCTCTTCCAAAAATTTCTGACTGGTGTACATAGCCAAACAGCATGCAGGTAATTATCTGGTGTATCATCTATGGAGTTCATGCAGATATCTGTTTGCGTCAGGCCCATCTTGAACATCCTTTGTCCAGTGTAGTGTGTTCTATGCAGGGTTTTGTACTGGATAATTTGTAAGTTGGCGTTTTGTGTCATTCTAAAGGTGTTAAAGCAAATGTTTACCCAAAAGTTAGAATGTAGTTTGATGGATAGGTCTTCTTCCCATTTGGAGGTTGGCAGGGAGACTATTTGATCTATTTTAGACAGTAGCCGGTTAATTTTGGAGAGCAGTTTAATGGGTGAGAGCTTCAGAAATTCTGTAATTACTGATGGTGGCTCTAAGTCCAACATGTTAAGGTTGAACCTTGCTTGAATTATGGATTTCAGTTGGTGATATTCCAAAAATTTGTTTTTGCTGATGTTGTGTGATGCCACTAGTTTGTCAAATGAAATAAAGTTATTACCTTGGAGGATATGTTCCAGATACCTTATACCTTTATTGCACCAGGATGTATAGTTAATTGGTCTTTTATTTTGCAGAATGTCACGGTTGTTCCAGATGGGCGTGAGCTTGCATGGGATATGTGAGGGAGACCCGTTTACTTTAAGGAATTCCCACCAAGCTGTCAGAGAGGTGCTGATGTTAATGCTTTTGTAGCAGCAGTGTCGATGGATAGTGGAACTAATAAATAATAGATCAGTAAGTTGGATGTCTTTGCAGAATGTTTGTTCAATGTCTAACCATACTTGATCTAATGGACTTTGTTTAGTCCATTTTACAATATATTGCAGTCTATTAGCGAGGTAGTAGTGGTGGAAGTTTGGTAGTTCAAGGCCACCACGATCCTTAGTTTTCTGTAATGTTTTTAAAGACATTGCTGTGATCTTGGAAGAGAGAGTAGTTTTACAGGACATCTCAGACACCCCCACAGCTCTGCCATACCTTTTTGGCCTCCTTTACGCCCTCAATATTTCCCACCCAAAGCCTCTCACGTATACCTTTGATAATTGATAATTTTTTTTACGGTGTGTTGCAGCTACACCGTAAAAAAATTATAGCTGAGAATACTCAAAAAAACAAGGCAACATTATGCACTAAAAATTTTATATAATGTCAACTATTAGCTACATGTTAACCCATCTTTGATAAGGCTGTTGTACCAATTAGGAATTCTTAGTCAGGTCAATTATTAGCTCAATTGTCATTACTTTCAATTCCTTATTCAGCTAATGTACATTTGTTTGTTCAATAAATAGCCTTGTTCACATAACTACAGAAAGCTAATTGAGGGAATTCCAATTTCTCATTACACTATACATACATTTTCAAATTGTCTTCCATAATCACAAAACTTAAATACTCCAAACAATCCATGATGTACAATTTCACAAATATCAGTCTTTATTTTTTTAGAGCCATTTCTCAGAAGAAAGAAAAAGTAGCACAATATAGTTATGCTTCCCAAATACATAAATAAATACATACAAAAAAATACAAAAAATACAAACAAGTGGTTACTTGAAAGAGGCTTTCAATTAAGACCGAATTTCAAATCCTTAAAAGGTTCTGTATTTTACACCAAAACATGGCCCTCTCAACCATCAATACAGAGTTTCATTTAGAACATGGGCCTGAGAATTCGTTTTTCAGACGTCACACAAGCTGTGTGCATTTTGGTCCAATTTCCATTAACAAATTCTGCAAGGTATCAAAGGTGTAGTCGAGACAGGTTAAACATGTACAGCAATGTACAAAAAAAGGCCTTGTATGGTCTGAATGAGGAGGCCTGAGATGGAGAAAACATGGAGGCCTGTGATAAAAAGTGCAAACATCACTCTTACATAACGTGCACCATTACTCACAAATGATGCTTTACATTGTACCCTTCAGTCTCAAGCATTTGTACAAACCATTAAAACAAATTAAAACAGGCTTAGTCAATACAATAGTATGGGCTATCTAAAGGAACTTCCCCATAAATGGCAAACGGTAAATTAACTTCACCATATTTTCTCAAATTCACACATTTTATTAAGGTTTAAAGTGAGAGTTTGTTTTTCAGAGATCGCACACGCTGTGTGCATTTTGGTCCAATTTCCATGAACACGTTCTGCAAGGTGTCAAAGGTATACGTGAGAGGCTTTGGGTAGGAAATATTGAGGGCGTAAAGGAGGCCAAAAAGGTATGGCAGAGCTGTGGGGGTGTCTGAGATGTCCTGTAAAACTACTCTCTCTTCCAAGATCACAGCAATGTCCTGCACTTTTGTAGAAGACCTTTCCATAACAGTCATTTTTAGTGTCTGAATGACAGGCAGACAGAGGCAACGGAGACAACGTCTAAAATTTAGAGTATACTTTATTCTTGTACAAGAAGGAGCGTTCACAAAGCAACTACACAGTGGAAGTTACAAAGGAAGACTCAAAGATGAGTCTGTTGCCCTGCCTCTTTCTACAATTCTGGACCTGGGCGTTTACTAAGATAGCTGACACACACACATACATCTCTACAATTGGACGGGAACTCTTGTCCCTGGTACAAGGTTGGTTATGACATTCAAGACATGATAAGAATTCTTGTCCCTTGGCATTCAAGACATAATCAGAAGGCACATCTCCGGGCACTTGTCGGGTATTATCTTTGAAGCATCACTTCATTAAACAAACAGGCCAGACTGATCAGATCATTGACGCCAAACACGTCAGAGTAGACAAAGAGCAGGTCAGAGGGATGACGCCAACAAAATTCCAGTAACCACCCTTTTTTTGTGGCAACGGTGTTTTTTTTTATTTTAATTTTTTTTAACATGTCCTGTTTGGCAGCTTAGGCATGTCCTGTTTGGCAGCTTAGGTATGACAGTTTCTGGTTGCCTTGTTGTGCCTCAACAGATTTGTTCTGCAAGGGAAAGGTGTGGTTCACTCTTCCTGTTGCATTTTATTGGTTTTTATTGGCATCGGCTACCGAACTGAAGGACAGAGAGAGGGTGAGAGACAGACAGAGAGAGAGACACAGAGAGAGAGAGACAGAGGGAGAGACAGAATGGGGGAAGAGACGACAATAACAACAAACAGAAACATCACAAGGGTAACAACAGTGATTACAAACGTGGTTATGCTGAGAGTCTTATAGCGAGATTTGGTACCTGGAGTACCACGGTATTTTTAACCAATGGCCGAGTAGCTCTAGTCTTGAGATAGGGAGATACAGTGCTCACCCTAAGTTCACAGTGTACAGTTCCTTATCCTGTATATGTACATATTTAACCTTCAAAGAGGTAACAAAGAACAGAAGAAAAACTTTGTAGCGAGAGAGAGAGAGAGAGAGAGAGAGAGGAGAGGAGAGGAGAGGAGAGAGAGAGAAAGGATAAATAAAACCCCTACTACTAAACTCAGACTCTGGACCACATCAGACCAGCCCTGATCTAACACCCGGTACCTTTTGGTCTTCTAGGTTACTAAATTAGCAGTTCCCAACAAGAAAAGTGACTAAAACCAAAGTCAGTTTGCTTCTCACGTCACATCTCAGCCCAATTATAGACAACGGGTCAGACAGTGGGGAACTGTCTTAAAAATACTACCAAAAACAGTACCAAAAAATAGAAGTATATATATATAAAAAAAAATCATATTTTCTATTCCTATCTCATTTAATATAATACAATAAAAATACAAAATTATCTCATCTATGTTCTAAAGTTAGGTTTACTGTCAAGTTCACGTCAGCAATGAAAGGTTTACTGTCCTGGAAACATGTTATCCAATCAATCCTCTCTATCAGGGCCACGGTCTGAGGCCTTCTGATAATTACATCTCACAATCTGCGGTCTGGACCTCAGGTCGTCATCAAATATACTCAACCATTCTTTAATGTAACACAAGCGTGGAGTCAGTTCAGGTAACAGACAATAGCATAGACTGTTGGCAGACTACCAAAAGCAAACATGTCCTGCAGGTGTAAGTTTAGCCTGTGTAGAGTGAATCATGGTTCACAAGAAGAAGAAACACGTACAATCATCCCAACGTCTGCAGTACACAACATGTTTTTTTAATACAGTCTTTTGTACAAACACACACATGCACATGCAGTTCATCCACCACCAAGGTGGAGGGCAGTGGACAGATGGTGGCGGCTCTTCATACCCCCTATTCGGGGTATAAACTAACAACCTCACATTCGCAAGCTTGATGGTAGCCCGGGTCTGGAATGGTGGCGCATCACCCAAATTTACGGCTGAACTGGGATTCGAACCGGCCGATCCAAACCCTCTTGATCCCAAGCCCGACTCTCTAGCTTCTTCGCCACCACCTCCCGACCCAATAAAGATCCGAGGTGAATTCAGGACTGGAACACGTGACTTTGGGGGGGCTTTGGGGTGACTGCGGCTGGATTGTCGGACAGGGGAGGGGTCTCGGCTGAGGTGAAGGCGCAGCAGTGGTGCCCACGGTTCGCCACAAAACCTCTCTCCCAAAGGTTCCACCCACCCCCTTGGTAGGCAGAATCCCAGCAGAGGACAAAGAAGCACTGAAGTCTCTAATGTTTCCCTCTGTACATTAATGGTGGATGACAAATAAGCAGGAACATTACACAAGATATTACATTACATTGCCTCTAACAATCTGCAAGGAGCGCCATAGCCCTCCTCGACCACAGGTTGTCACTGGCCGTGTCATGAAATACACTCAACCTTCCGTTAATGGAACAAAGCGTGGAGTCAGTTCAGGTAACAGACAATAGCATAGACTACTGAAAGTAAACCTGTCCTGCAGATGTGTGTGATTTTAGCATGTGGAGATTGAATCATGCTTCAGTTCCATGAGGTTGGAAAAAGTAAAATGAATAAATAAGAACTATAATATATTTTCAATACATTATAAAGCTAATGAATTTTATGTCATACATATAAATAGATTGATTTAATAAGTCTTGCTTCCAACATGTTCTGACGATACAAAAACAAAACTAACACAGTCACAGTCAGTTACCACTATAGCCACATCACATTATAGCCAGAGCCATCATAACTTTTTACACATTACTAATTGCGTATTCTTAACTAATTCTAAACTTTACAGGAATTATGATGAAATTATCATATTAATTTTTAACTGTTAAATTATGATTGTTTAACTACCCCTAATTGGCCCTTACACTTACGAGGGCCCTGTTTCAGGAAGCAGGTTTAGTGAAAACTCTGAGTTAGTTGACTCAGAGTTAGAGGAAACTCTGGGTTTTCGGTTTCACGAAGCCGGTTCAGCTGGACTCTGAGTCAGTTGTCGCGGCAACATACTCTGTGACCGTAACCTGCTCGCTGGCAGGTTTTATCCAACTAACCCTGAGTTTGTCTTCTTTGTCTGAGCCTGTGTGTGGACAGAAAGGCGTGGCACACATGGCGTGTGCTTTTTTGGAAGACACGATTGATATGGAAGCACAAATACAGCGCAGGAAACTCCGTCAGGAGAAAATCATCAGACCCAGATTAGACGTTTTATCATTTCAACATGAATATTTATATGAACGTTACCGTTTTCTGCACAGTCAATCATTTATCTCAACAACATTCTCAGCCCTCACATCAGCACATGCTTTGTATCGCACTTGGTCTTTTTGCAAATGGCAACACAAACTGAAGCACAAACATTGATTAGAATTGAAAGGTATCAGCTTCGGGCATCTGGTGGGATGTCGGGGTTACAGTGGGGGGGTTGGGGCGGGGTCAAAGAGAGAGATGCAGCTTTAAGCAGCTGCATCAGCAGCATTAAACCAAGATTCATAACTTTACAATCAGACCATTCATTAGTCTGTGTAGCGATGCACTCACGTCTTTTAAATCAAAAACGATTTTCCGATTTAAAGAGAGGATAGTAAATAGTGACAGTGTTAAACAGTGACAGTGTTGGGACAGCTGAAACACTGACAGGCTGAATGCAGCCACTCACTGCTGTTCAGGACAGACTAAACAAACACAGCCTACCTGTTTGTACTATATTTTTATATTTCATCTTCTGTTGCTGCTAAGTACGTTTTGTACCTGTTGGACAACACCTGTGTTCACAAACACACAAATAGAATATAAATGTTGAACATGTGAAACACTCGCGATATATTTTTTATTAATTCAATCTTCTGCCATACCACCTCACCATCCTTTACAGCAGCTGAGCAGAGACTGTGCTGCTCTTTTTTTGAATATGTGTTCGTATTCGGTGTAGCAGTGCATAAGAACGTCCAACTGCACCCGGAAGAAATAGGACGTGCGGGGTTTGTTTTCACGTGTTGCCATGGTGAATCACGTTATCTTTGTTCCATTCATGAGGGCTTTTTACCTCTGCGTGCGCGAACTTAACTCAGAGTCAAATCAACTCCGAGTTGATTGACCTAACTCTTATCCCCTGTTCTGAAACCCAAAACTCTGAGTTGGACAGCTCAGAGTGAGTCAACCCTGAGTTTAGATTTGAACTCAGAGTTTGTTAACCCTCCTTTCTGAAACACGGCCGATATGTTGATATGTTACATACCTGTCAGTAGATCTCTTCTAAATCAAATGGTTGTCACCGTAGATACATCACTATATATACAATACTCACAAACAAGACAACAATCAGTGATACTCACCCATGCATGATACTGGGTTGTTTGTAGTGGGAACTAAAAAACAAACAAGTTTCTGATCAGATGACTACACAACAGTCTAAAAGTGCCATTCTGAAAAATGAGATCACAATGGCTTCACTACTTGTGGCTGTACATAAATGATGTCAGTGAATTCACAAAAAGACGATTAGTGACTGTATATAAAGATGATCAATGACTGTATATAAAGATGATCAATGACTGTATATAAAGACGATTAGTGACTGTATATAAAGATGATCAATGACTGTATATAAAGATGATCAGTGACTGTATATAAAGACGATTAGTGACTGTATATAAAGATGATCAATGACTGTATATAAAGATGATCAGTGACTGTATATAAAGATGATCAATGACTGTATATAAAGATGATCAATGACTGTATATAAAGATGATCAGTGACTGTATGTGCTGCCCTGTCATCCATCCTTCTTCATCATCTAGGGTCAGAGCTTAGTCAGCTCCTCTTACATCATTCTAGCTTCTTCTAGTGGACACCTTAAAGAGGATGATAACAGTGAGTGTATTTACTGTTCAGGAGCCACCAGGCTGGATTCATAACTGCAGCTTCTTTTCACAGCAGGTCTGCACACAGAGAGAAAACACATTCTTGGCTTTCTAATACACAGTCATGTTTCTTAACCCCTTTGGTTCAAATGTATGCTAAATGTTTTCCCTGTTCATGTTCTTATTACTTTGTGTCTAATGACTCTAAATCGTTACAGAGCATGGGCTGCTCTGCCTTTCCCAGCGCCCAGGGAGCAGATTTGGGGGGTTAAGGGCCTTACTCAGGGGCCCAAGGTGGTGGACGTCTGCGGACAGATGGCAGTGCCTCTCCCAGTTCTCCGGCCAATCCGGGGTATAAACGGGCAACCGCACGTTCCCAAGCTTGATGGTAGCTCACATCTGAGTCCAAAGCCTCTTGGTCCCAACCCCGATTCCTTAGCCGCTTCGCCACCACCTCCCACAAAATACCGTAGTAGGGTCTGAGGTGCATTTGAACCAGTAACCTTTCAATCTCAAGCACTCCTCTCTAAACACTTGGCTATTACGGCCTGCAAATATTCCAGGGACTTGCATTAGCCAGGAACAGCCTGGAGAAAACAAAGACAAAGACACTGACCTGTTCACCGATGTCCATCCCTGGGAGTCGGATCCCTCACATGAGTGTCTCCTGGAGGTTTCTGCGTTTTTTTTTTTCCTCTGTTAAAAGGGGTTTTTTTGGCAGTTTTTCCTCGCCCTTGTTGAGGGTGTAGGTCAGAGGATGTCATACCCTGTACTCTTTGTTAAAGCCCTATGAGGCAAATTGCAATTTGTGAATATGGGCTATACAAATAAAACTTGATTGATTGATTGATTGAACTCGCAATCCGCTCAGAGCGACCAACCTCTCTGCAAAACACAACTTCACACGATGGGTCTGACACCTGAACGTAAGAACAGCTGTGTCCACTGAAGTTGAGATGATCTCAGCTATGCTGTCTCATAGTTTTATAGTTTTAGCCTGATGAAAAGCCTGAAACACTTGTCTTCAGAAGTCATTCTATGAGACAAGTGGACTGTTAACTGACAGGAACCAGACTCAAACTCACCTCGTTGTCACTATTATGGTCACCACCACCACCACCATCATCATAGTCATCGTTATTACTATGTGGAACACTAATGCCTCCTCTGAACAACACAAATCACTGAGGGATTTAATTTATACACCGATACAGTATATAACGAGTGTCTATGTGTGAGGGTGTGTGTGTGTTACCTGAAGGTCTTGTAGGTGTACAGCACTCTGTGGTTTCAAACAGAAACACAACCATTAGTTATCAATAATAACTGATTTGAACAGACTCTAACACCTGATCAATGAAACTGTTGGCTCAACTGTACCTGTTTATTAACATCAGTATTATTTATAATATCAGGCATATAAATAAAATGAATATTAATATTAATATTATTAATTCACTTTCTCTAATCATTCACATTTAGACATAGAATATCAAAAGCATTACACATTTTTAAGTAACTGCTCATTATTTCACACAGTATGAAATTAAAACCATAATAGACTTTTTACCACTATCATGTTCTAAAATGAATAAGGTATGAGAAAACAGATAATGGCAAAGGTAAAGCTGTAAATAGTTTGGAAAAGCTAAAAATGCCAAAGGCATTTGACAAAGAGCAGGTCTCAACAATTAAGACTGAAAAAGATTAAGGAAGCAAGAAATTCTAAATAATTCTAAAACAATATAATAAAATTCTAAAAACAAAGAATACTGTGAAATGTATAGGCCAATATCAATATTAAACTGTGACTATAAGAAATACACATCCATTATACCAATAGATTAGATGCACGTATTTACAAAAGAATACAAAAGAAGAAGTAAAGTGCAATTTTTAAAAAAGCTTTTGACAGAGTTCGCTGGACGTTTCTGTATCTCTGTTACGAGGTTTGGACTAAATCCACAATCAGTTCCATGCATCAAAACATTATATCAAGATCCAAAGAGAAGAATAAAGGTAAATGGCAGTCTTTCAAATTGGTTTAGACCGGGAAGGTCCACTGGGCAGGGCTGTTGAAGACAATCTCTTCATATATTATTATATTATATATCATGACCAGACACATGCCTACCTAAATTGATGAACTTGCTGGATTTTTTTGGATATCTATCAGGATACTGTCAGGCCGATATAAAGAGAGGACCCAGGAGCAGAGACTTGATTCACAGTCTTTTATTTTTTCAAAGATCTCTTTCCCAGAGTGAAAAAGCAAGGCTATGAAACTTGACAAACTAACTTTCTATACGCTAAAGCGACTATCAAAGTAACAACTCAAAATCTACAAAAAAAGCTCATAAAGGGAGAAAACCTATCTAAGATACAAAGTACAACCAAAATCACTCTAACTGAAAACGCTCCATAAGGGACGAAAAACAATCTGACAAAGTACAAAACAATGGCTATGATAAGGTAACAAAACTATCAAAATTACAAAACAAAAAATACTCTTAAAGAGAAATATCGACTTACAAACTGCGATGACAAAGACTATGGCTTGGAATCAAAATGCTCGTGATATCGGTCAACAGACAAAGACACACTGGCACAAGACAAAGGGAAACACAGACTATTTAACAAACTGAAGGAGGGGAAACAGGTGGAAACAATCAAGGTGGTGATGACAATCAGGACAATGGGAAACACCTGAAGGGAAGTGGGAAGCGACCTAACGTAAGGAGGGTAGGGTTTCAAAATAAAACAGGAAATAATACCAACACAGAAACACAGACAGATACAAACTGAATATTGGGGAAACCCAGGTTTAATCTCTTAATTATATGCCATCCACAGAAATTACTCAACAATATAATTTTAAGTGGAACAAGAAATCAATGACAACAAACAAGTCCTATTCAGAAATCTAGACTCAAATGTTATACGTCAAAAGTTCTAGTTATACATGAGTATTGTTTGATTAATAAATGCAATGTCATGACTATAAAAAAGTTTCCAGCTTCAAGTTTCCTGGTGCTGTTCTGTACAGCTTTTTAAGGATCTAATTATAGATGCTTAATAATAAACACAAGTTTATTAGGTCTACTGAGAGTGAACAGTCTAAAACGTTGTGCACTGACCACTTATTTCATTTAAATCTATTGAGATTCCAGTTTTTATCTATTTTTGACAGCAACAGAAACTTGGATGAGCTGCATTTCCTTAAATGTTGAATATTGAAGATTCACTGGTACATACCACCCTCTAGTGTCACAAGTAAACATTAGAAGAAGAAGAAACACCTATATTGTCCCACGCATACGGGGAAATCAATTTTCTGCATTCCACATATATATATTTGTTAGTTAGTTAGTTAGTTAGTTAGTTAGTCAGTACAGTCAGTACACAACACAACACAACATGCACATGCGGAGCAGTAGGCTACAACACGTGGAGCGCCTGGGGAGCCAATCGGGGTTAAGGGCCTTGCTCAAGGGCCCAAGGTGGTGGACAGCAGCGGGCAGATGGCAGCACGATGGCTCCCAAGTTTCAGCCAATCCGGGTATAAACCGGCAGCCTCACGTTCCCAAGCTGAATGACAGCTCGGATCAAAAAGCATCATACTGCTCGTCTCCGCTTCCAGGCCATAAAACTTACTCGTCCAACAGTAACAGCGCCAAGTCACTGTCAGTGGGGGTGGGGGGGTGGGGGAGTTACCCCTCCTCCTTCTTCAGCTCATGCCATTAAGTGAAAGCAGGGCCAATATTCACCCTCGTCCTTATTTTATCACTCTACTGCCTTCTTTTTTGAGTGTCTTTCCAACCCACCCTTAGCCCATTCGATTAAACAATTATTTACATGGCAGAAAAAAATAGTAAAATGTGAAAAAGACAACAACAACTTTATACCAGACCCAGCTGAAACCAGAAAAAGTATCAAAGTAAAATGATGTGTAAATCTCCATATAGAAATGACAACAACAATAATGACAGTTTCACCGTGGACCTTGTCACAGTCCCGGATCCTGAGATTGGACAGCAGGGTCTGTTAACTATAAACTGAATGATCTGACTGGGTCTGACTCTTCTCACCATCCTCTCAGACCACAGGGCTGTTTGATGCCATGTGTTTAATCTAAGACTAAACCTTGGCTGAATTACAGATACGACTCAGCACTGGAGTCATCTTTAATCCAATATTTAAAATGAACACTGACTGCTGATGTGATGAACTAAAAGCTCCTGATGGATAACTTTCAACCGAGTGGCACTCAGGCCTGGATGAAACATTTATTAGGATCTAATTGACAAATCACATTTGCAGTCGCAGTCAACAAATCATAGTCAACAAAAACAACTTTTCCTGCTGTTTGACTGGGAACAGGGAAGTTAATACATCATCTGCAGTAAAGCTCATGTAAATAGTTTTTCATTTTTCATTTCAAAGATCCCGTTTTATTAAGAAAAACTCAAAAAGACAATTCTGATTTCTGTTATATTTGCCCTTTAAGCTCTTATTGCACAGTCAACACACAGTAATATTAGTAATATTAAAAAAAAACATGTCACATATTGAAAGTTGAAGTTGGTGAAGAGAACTCATGAATGCACCTTTTTGACCATTCTACAAAAAGAGAAAACTCCAGGTACAGTAAGAGCTGTTGTAGTAGTTCAGTAAGCAGTGGTGGTAGTATACATAAACGGCAGTATTAGTACTCACCACAGCAGGAGAGCAAACAGTAGGAGTCAGACCAGGAGAGTCCAGATCTACAGGAAGAGGATCTTCAGACTGACTTGAGCTCTAGCAGGTCTGAACAGCTTTTACCATATTCAGGATTCTATTCTTTCCTTGACCAGCTTGTGGCGCTATACCAAGCGGGCATAGTGGGTGTGTAGATGTCATCATAATTATATGACCTAACCTGTATCCTTGACTTTATATTACCTACATATCCGTGTAGTACAACGGCAGATAACAGTTACACAGCTTGAGCTGGAGCCGTGGCAGAGCCTGGGTCACACAACAGGCAGACACACAACAGGCTGACACACAACAGGCAGACACACAACAGGCAGACACACAACAGGCTGACACACAACAGGCTGACACACAACAGGCAGACACACAACAGGCAGACACACAACAGGCTGACACACAACAGGCAGACACACAACAGGCAGACACACAACAGGCTGACACACAACAGGCAGACACACAACAGGCTGACACACAACAGGCAGACACACCAGGCTGACCTCACAGGAGGAAAGTGCTAAACTGCGTCCACCTGCGAATTGAGGAGGACAAATCAAATCATAAAATCACATTTTATTTGTATGGCCCATATTCACAAATGACAATTTGCCTCATAGGGCTTTAACAAAGTGTAGAGGGTGTAACATCCTCTGACCTCTGACCTACACCCTCTGCAAGGGTGAGGAAAAAAAACCCTTTTAACAGGGAAAGAAACCTCATCATATCATCAATGAGTCAGGAGAAGAGGGTGAATTAGTAAAGTGCATTAATAAGACACAGATTTCATGGTGTGATGTGGATGGAAGGAGGGAGAGGAGACAGTGATAATGAAGGTCTCAGTGTCCCCTGACAGTCTCGGCCTATGGCAGCTTAACTAAGATCTGATCAGAGATCAGTCCTTGACCAGCCCGAACTATAAGCTCTGTCAAAGAGGAACGTTTTAAAAACTGAGAGGGTGTCCTCCTCCCTGACTGAAGCTGGGAGATGATTCCACAGCAGAGGAGCCTGATAGCTGAAGGCTCTGGCTCCTGGTCTGCTACTATGGATGTTTGGAATTGTAAGTAACTACATGAACTTGTACTACTATGTACTGCTATGTATTACTTTAGTGCTACATGTACTCTACACAGGGTGAGTTGATGTCTTTGGTTCTGTTAGGGACATCTTCTTCTGGACTGGACAGCTGATGTCAGTGTTTTGGATTGAGAGACACTGAAGTTGAAGATGAAGTAGAGGGTTATGGTTTCCTCCCTGACTCAAAAAATAACTGAAGTTGTGGAGAAACCCCTCAGAGGAGGTTTTCTTCCTGTTTCCTTCGACTGTTTTCTTTTCTGTCTAAATGCAAAGTGATTACGAGCTTCCTGTCTTGTGTCTTCTACACCTCGACTTCACAGTAAATGTAAACTGAAGATGTCTGGGGTTAACCCACATCCTGAGCTGCTGCTCTGTGACACCACAACATTTTACTCTGATTTATTCAGAAAAACACAACTCTGCAACGGGGATTCTACTGTGGTGAACAGCATGTGGGCAGTCGGGTCCACTTGCATTGGCAGTCTACTTTTTTTTCTTTGGTAATCCTTTAATAACTTTTTTTTTTTTTTACAATTTTTATCAATTGTGTGGGTCACACAACACCAGCGTACTCATAACAAAGTGTCAGTACTAAGCTTTCATGGTCAATTAAGGGTATTAAAAATACCCTTAATTAAAAAAACATATCCCACTGATACATGAAATAATACGTGACTGTTTGTCAAAGCAGAAAACACTGAGAAAATGTTCTTGTGTGCATAAACTTCTTTGTAACAATTTCTCCTGAAACAATTTAGGTTATTTTCCAGGTTCACTGTGTGTGTGTTGGGGATGAATTGGGAGGGAGGGGGGAAAGAGAAATTTGAGAATTTTGTAGAATTTTTCTTCAAAGGTCTCAGAGTTTCACTTTCCAGGACGAAGCTTTTATTAAACTGAGATGTTTGTCAGAACCACAACACAGCTTCAGAGAGAACCAGATCCACACAGACCAGCACCTCCAGGACCTCCAGGATCTCCAGGACCTCCAGAACCTCCAGGACCTCCAGGACCTTCAGTGGAGACAGGTGAGTTTGTTTCACCTGTTCTTGTTGTGTCTGCACAACTAATGAGGATAAAACCATTTTTTTTCTCAGATAAATTAAAAACAAATCTACAGATTGTTATTAATAGATTTTTTAACCCTGCAGATGCAGAAAATGATTCTGGACATTTTTAAACAAATCCCTTAAGTTAGAGGTGAACTGAACCTTAACCCCAAAAAAAGCCAGTAAATGTTTGGGGTTTCTTGTTTTGCTGCTTTTTACATTATTTATAAAAATATAATTATTTATATATATTATTTATATTTTTTAGCGTCACTCTGTAGTATTGCTTAGTTTTCCTTTGTTGTTTACGATGAAAATGTGACTGATCATCTGCTTCCACTCAAATTAAAATGAGATGTACAGTCATGTTAATATTACATAATGTTGCTTTAACATAGATTTAACATACATGTTCCACAGAACAGCACCATGTTGTCTCTGAATTTACCTTGACCATAGGGTGAGGGCATAATTAAACCTTCAGTTATAACAGCCTGCAGGTAACCACACCCATTATCAGAGTAAACTCTGACGTTACCTCGATAAACAGCGTCAAACCAGATGTTAGCAAGATAACCACAGATTATCCAAACGTCACCAGGATAACCATGGTTAACCTTACATTTAGGGTTAATCACAGTTAAACCTGAAGTTAGCTGCTTCACTTTTCAGGCCTCATGAATCTGAATCAGTCTCTGTCAGTGATTCCACATCTTCTCACTGAGGCCAGAAGACAGTCACCTTTATGAGAAAACATCAAAACATCATTTATAACATGTAGAAGAGGCGGCATCGTCTGTGCTTAACCCTCAACAAGGCAGAAGAAAAACTGCAGAAGAAAAATAAATAATACGAGATGGTCACCCGAGCAGCTGTTAACATAAACGTTATCAATAAGTTAAATAAGTTTATGTTCGACTTTAAATGCTGAGGGGGTCAATAGTCCAGTCTTCCTTTTGAGACATGAGGTTTCTAATTTTCATTATATTACACAGGTGCTGGAAAATTCTCATTTGTCTTATGTGAAAGTCAATGGATGCATCCTGGTCAATAATAACTCCAAAGGTCTTGACAGTGAAGCTGGAGGCCACGGTCACTGGATGAGTTTAGGAGTAAGAAGTAACATCTAGGTTCTCACGTCATCGTGACATTTCTGAAGTGTAACTACATGGTTTTGTCTGACTTCATGGAAAAATACATCTATGTATCATCTGCATAGCAATGGAAATGTATGTGGTTGCTGAATGGAAACCTATAGAATGTGAAAAGCATTGGTCAGAGTGCAGAACCTTCAGGTACTCTATGAATCACTATAAAAATGGAATCTATCGGAGACAGCGTAGGTAGGATTGATTAAAACAACACAAACGCTGTTCCTTCCACCAATCCTAATAATATGTTCCAATCTCTGTAACAACGCATCAGTTCACCAGATATGTGAACTTTTTGGCGGAAACGAAAAACGGATCAGCGTTACCGCCATAAAACACAATTTCCAGTGAGCGTAATTTCCAGCGTTCAGAAACACAGAGCATGTCAGATGGAAACTAGTAGCTATGGGAGCTAATAGACGCTGCGGTCATGTGACTGATTTAAGTTTCATTTTAGGACGAAGCGACAGCTCAGAGTGGAAGAACCTGAAGACTCAGACTGAAGCCAGTCCAGGACTTAGTGTAACTCACTGACATGATGACACAGCAGTGTTCTCACTTTCACTACATTTCATGTTTGTTAAACATACGTTTTCAGTGTAGAAGACAATTTGATGCGTGAGTGGAAACAGGAGCCGCGTGTCCCCACCTGCTCACTGCTCTGAGAACAAACTCCAAACTGCGGCGTCAGTATCTCCGAGTTCACTTCAAGTTTCCAGCTGAGCTCTGATGCTCGATGTCTCTGACCGCTGTGAACGGGAAACGTATTCATCAGAAATATTATGACAAATGGCAACTGTGTCACATGACACACCTGCCCTCCAGATAAATGTGAACATCACTTATCTGTCTTCTAATGAAGCTTCTCCGACAGCTGTGACAGACTCAGGTCAGGTTCCTCTCTGATTTCACTTCACTTCACTAAATTGTGTTTCATTATCCGATAAAAAATATCAAGAATAACTTTGTGTGAGTTCAGTGGTCAATGCTTATTGTTTACCTCATCAGATAAGGAAGAGGTTGTCTGGGGGGGGGGGGGGGGGTGGGCAGGAGGACAGGAGACATTTATTTTATTGTTCACAATAAAAAAAATGAGTTGTCTAATTTAGCTCCTTTTTTCTTAACTTGTGAGAACAGAGATGGGTTTCGAATAAAGTGACTCAGCACCAGTCAGGACTCATGACACGCGATTATTATTATTATTATTATTTATCCTTTTCATCCTGTGCTGTGAGCTCTGATTGGCCCTTTCCACCAGCTGTGGCACAGATGATCTGTCGGTGTAAATCCACCTTCATCGGATCACTGTTTTCATTTGAATAATCCAACCTTGTGACGACTGATGATTAAATTCATCCTTCAGCCTTTTTGCCATCGCTGAATAAAATCCTCTTCATCAACTGACACTTTTACTTCACAGTTGATGGCGTTTCTGCGCCGTACTGCTGCCGCTTCCTCTCAGGAATGCCCCTAAACGCCACTAATTCATAGGAATTAGTGAGTGGATGGTATCTGAGTGGCTGATTGGCTCTTATATCTCACTAATCCTGTGCCCCCTTTTCCAGGTTATCTGTTCTTCCTCTACACATTGGAAGAATTGTGATCCAGTTTTGACCTGGATAAGAACCAAGGCCACCTGTGCAGCAGCAGTTGAGGATCACCTGAAACAAAACCATCAGACCCAAAATGATCACGTCCTCGCCAGTCCTTCTCGCCTTTCTGCAGCTGTGCACTCTTCAGCTGACGATGGCTGCCATGCCGCGCTGCAAGATGCAAGCAAACTTAGTCCAGAACAGCCACAACCTTCTGCAAGACTTGGTGAGACCGTGACCCTTCACCTTTGTACCTGCAGCTGCCGTGCGATAAGCCTCTCCAGCCTCCTTTGAACAGTTTTCTCTCTGTCCTGTAGGGAGGTCCATTTCCTGTACACTGCCTGCGGTACAATGTCAACATCTCTTTCCCAGATTTTGCCTTCCCTTCTACCACAGCCAGAAACCCTCATGTAAGCCTCGAACCTTACCTGGGCCTCTCAGCCAATCACAGACCTGGGTTATTATGAACAAATAATTGGTATAATTATAGAACATAAATAACATAATGCCCACTGATTGGTTTCCTCCAGTGTTGCCGGGCATTATGGGTAGTGTATGAGTCACTGCACGGTATGCTGCTAATGATAGAGAGCGATTCACCTGCTGAAGAGAGTGGAGTCAGCTGGGATGAGGGGAAACTCAACACTTTCCAGAACCTGCTGGACCGACTGCTGGAAGAGGAAAGTTATGTGAGTATAATGTGAGGTTCCTCAGGGTTCTATGTTGGCCCTGCTTCACTATGGGCATTAATATTTATTCAACCTCTCTCTTCAGCTGTCCTCAGTCAAAGGTCCAGATGTTTTCTCCTCTTACTTCAGTAACGTAACAGCTGTTGTGCAGCAGCAGGTAAACTATTATTTTCTCCTAAACTTTAAATACAATTATAAAACATTAGTGATCAACATGAAGTACAGGTGATATTAACATTATTTTTGCATACAGTGTGTACATACATAATAACTACATTGTAAAAAACAGTGAGTGGAGCTGAGGATGTTTTTCACCCCCAGTTCTGTTTGTCAGGCAGAAGTACCTTTGTTTTTGTTCAACTCACAGTCTGATTTAACTTCATAACAAAGGACATTTTAATTATTTGATTATAGTTTTTACATATTTTGAAAAAGATATTTGAACTTTTTCACGTTTAAATATCTCAGTGATGTCGATCAGAGTTTGTGGACCAATCATAGCTGAGGGTGTGTCTCTCTGTGTCACTCAGGACAGCGCTGCCTGCGGTTGGATGGCTCTGAGGAGAGACATTCTCTGGGTCCTGAAGACTGCCCTGGGAAAACACCACAGCTGTTTCATATGATTGCTGATCAATATTTATTTATTTATTTGTTTATTTATTTATGAGGACAATTATTGTATATTTTTTATTTTATTTTAAATGTTTGAGGCATAAGAATAAATAATTAGAACACCATAAAAAAAAAGAATGTTGCTTTTAAAAACATGCATACTTTCATCCATGGCTGCTCCAGTAGATGAGCTGATCTCAGATCATAACACTGATTTACGATCTTTAAATGAAACCTGGCTACACCATGATGATTATATTAGCGTAAATTAATCCACTCCTCCCAGTCATATAAATAATATGGCTGGGAGGAATGGATTCATTTGGATTCATTTAAATATGGCTGGGAGGCGCGGAATGAGATGATGTTGCAGTTATTTATAGCTCTAGTTTTTCAATCAATCACAAACCAAAACTTAACAATGACTCATTTAAATGTGTTGTTCTAGCTCAAGCTGGAAAACATAGCTATAACTGTCTCTACTGTAATATTCAGTAACAGTCACACTGACACTCACACAGACACCCACACACTCTTGAAGGAGTGAAGATGGGTGGAGACTCACCAGCTCTTGGAGATGACACGTGTCAGCTGGAGAATGGTTAAGAGATGAAGACAGGTGGCTGTGGTTTAACGAAGAGATTGGGTAAATTAATGCATCTTTGTGTCCTCATCTTCTTGGCACCAGGACAACAGACACCACAGAAACAACACTATACGTCACAATAACTGGACTATTATCATACTGACTCATCTTGGACTCACTGAGAAAATACGCTGACTTTCACAATGAGACGTTTACATTTATTCATGTAGAGTCTTCACTGTCAATCTACTGGAGGCAACTGACCACATGTACTTTTATATAGAAAGTTTTTTATATACCACTGATATACTCTGTAATACTATATACTTTTATATACAGCTATGTGTATATATACATATACATACACACTACAATAAGCACTGCCATATAATGTGATACTACAACAATGCATGCTCTAATTAGCTGCTGGCAAAATGAAAGTAGTAAACAAAAGGCCTAAGGTGGAGTTTACATGTTTTTATTGATTTATATCCATAATGATAAAAAAAAATAAAAAACAGCTAAGATGTCAGAGGACGTTCTTGGTGTCAAATGAGGAGGGGGTACATGGAGGCAGCAGTCTGTTTCAATTGGGGGCAGGAGAGAGCAATGGGTGAAGCTTAACTGTGGAGCTGTCTGTCATAATGGTGCCAAACTACATCAGTCCTCTGACCAACTGCAAACAAGGGGCAGGTCTCAGCATAAGTTGGGTTTATATGAACGGACATGGTTAAAGGATGTCATCACTCTCAGCTGTGTGGAGCTGCGTGTCGTCAGCATCCGTCATGATACTGCTGTCCTGACTGTCGTCCACCTCTGCTGCTAAGAGGAGAAACAGATAGATGGTAGAGAGACAGGTGGGAGGACAGGAACAAATGCAGAGACAGACAGGTGGGGGGACAAAGATGCGGTCAGCTGTGGACCATGACCTTTTTTCAGACGAAGTGCTGATGTGTGATGTACTGATTATTGATTAGTGTAGTGCTGTTGTGTGATACAGATGACTATTAATAGCTAATCATTTATTAATAGCTAATAATGTATTAATCATATTCAACTTTAATATCAACATCAACTACTAATTTTACCCTAATAAATATAAAATCAATTTGTGTCGATCAGTGTTGATGTGGTATTCATAGGTCAATCAGTGTACGTGGAACAGAAAATGAATGTGACTTCGAACAGTTTGATCTGTGGTTAGCACCTTCATCCTCTGGCAGGTATCTCTTATCGATGGCTTCTTTGATCTGATTATTTGCTCCTTTAGGATCAAGATCCATTGCCCAGCTAAAGTTCATCAGAGCCAGGTGAGTCTGTCCCAGCTTCTTATACACCTGAGTGATGAGGAGACAGACAAGTCTACTGTCATGGTGTGAAAGTAACCAAAATCAATCACTACTGACCATATGGTCTACTATATAGTGAGCTTGGCAGAACCGAACACAACAGCAGAAAACACAATAAAAGAATAGAAGAAGTTTTGTTGTAATATAATGTAGTGAAATGTACTGCGATGCCCTTAAAGGCAGTTCCCATTAAACAACATCAGATGAAGACACAACAGGACATAACAGGACATGGGGAATAATTAAACCAATGCTGACTGTCAGGGCTCAGAGTCCATTAGCTATTTGTTACCTTTCCAATGAGGAAGTAAACAAGAGACTCTTTGGGAACAATTTGTTTCAACTCCTCCAGCTCCTGAAGAGCCGCCTGGAGAAAGACAGACAGGCAGTGGAAGAGAGAGGTGAGAGAATGTCATGTAAAGGAAGAAGTAAGGGAGAAGGGAGACAGACAAGTGAGGGAGATACATGTGATGATTAATTATGATCAACAAGGTTTCTGTATTGTAACATTCCGGTATTTACTCAATGTCTCAACCTAACTATGTAAATATCTGTGACTGCTGTGAACTGACACACCCTAATGATATACAAATGCATTATTAATCCTAACTAATTACACTGTAGTGAATGATACTGAAGAGGACATATGCACTGATCAGTGTAGATTGTATTAACTACCTTATACTTGTCATTGGCAAACAGTATTGATGCTCGGTGAAACTTGCAGAGTGGGTTTTTGGGGTCGATCCCAATGGCTCTGTTTAAAGTCTCTAAAGCTGCATCAGACTTCTTTAAAGCATGCTGCACCTAGACACACACACACACACACACATCATAAATATACAAACAGCAGCTGATATAAATACATGGTGGTACATGCTGACAGAAGATCTGTTATAAACAGAGGATGCTACATGCTAACTGATCAGATGTTATAAATGGAAGATGCTACATATACAGAGCAGTTGTTTCTAAAGGATGATGCTACATATGCTAACGTACCACTCCAATGTGGCAGAGCAGCACTGAGCTCTGGGGATTGATGCTCAATGCTTTCTTGAAGTGGATTTCAGCCAAGTTGAACTTCTCTTGTTTGTAATAAATCATCCCCAAACCATACCTGAACACAAAAACACAAACATGGTAAATAAAAACACTGTAATACTGAGCCAAGTGTCAGGGTCAGGTTTATCTTTTCATTTAATCACATGTTTTATGTTTAGTGTTTTTCTTGATGTTGATTCACTGTGCTGTGTTGTGCCTTCTGTATGTGTATGTGTTCCTTGCAGTGCTCTCCAAACAGCTACTGTGATCACAAACAGAAACTGTTCACATTTTGAGATCCAAAATCTAAATCATGCTCCAGTATGGACATCAAGTCACTTTGAAGTCTTACGATGCACTAAGAGCATGTTCGGGCATACATGTGTGTATTTGAAGGTGAGCATCAGAGGCATTAATCTTGATTTTGGAAATTTTCAAAATGTTTCAAAACAAAACCTTGAATTGATCAAATAAAATTGATATATCAAGAGCCAAGAGGTGGTCCTTTCTACCACAGAAGAGACCACTTCTTATGTCAACAGTCCAGGCTGCTTTTCATTGTTACTATAACGAAGTGTAACACATGTGTAATCATGGTGTGAACATCACAGTTTACCAGAGCTGAGCTGCAAAACTCCCAGCTGCTACAGAAGCATCAACATGGAGCAGAAGCTCAATTAGACCTTTCCATGAAGAACTGAGGCTGTTTAATAACTAAGAATGAAACAACCCAGTTGATGTGGTTCCTGATGAAGTACTCTGAGAGTGCAAGAGTTGTACAGTATGTCAGCTATGATGGTTACTATAGTTACCATACCATGCATTGTAGTGTCTGTTGTTGACTCTGATAGCATTGCGGAAGCAAGCGAGTGCTCGGTCTAACTCCTCTGTCAGAACAAACTCGTGACCCAATAGAGTGTATGCATAAGCAAAGCCTGGGTCCACCTGTGAAAGAGACAGGTTGTAAGGGAGAGACAGAGGAAGCAAGAAAGACAGCGGAAGAGTCAGCTGACTCAAAAACAGGTGATACAGTACATGAGTTCAGTACCTGAGGACCACTTATGTCATGTGACAAAGTGTTAACCACCCTTGCCGTTACCTGAATGGCCCTCTGGAAGAACTTGATGGCAATGTCATGCTCCCTTTGAAGACTGAAACAGTTTCCTGCAACACACCAGGCCTGCAGAGAGACAGGTGATTAGACAGAAGCAGAAGAATTTGTAGTGTCTGGGTGGGTGCGCTTCTTACCTCAGGACAGTTCTTGTCCATGTCAGTCAGGTCCTTAGACAAAGCAGACAATGCAACATCTTTCTGGAGGTGCCACAGTGTGGTGGAATAAATCTCCATCCCTTCAACTCTATACGACTCGATCCTGCGAACCTCGCTGAACATACGTTCTGCCTACAAACAAATATTTTCATGACTATGTGTTACCTATACGTGTGTCTCTGGTGAGCATTACGTGAACCTCACTTGTGTGTATCAGGTGAACATTACCTGTGTATTAGGTGAATGTTAACAAAGGGTCAGGCAAATGTTGTCTTAGTGTTACATCTGTGTGTTAGGTGAACATTGAATGTGATGTGTTGTACGGTATAATGGTGTGAGTGTTGAAAAGTAATGTGATGTGTTTTGGGGGTAATACACCTAAAAGCTGTTGTTGGCCAAGTGCCATTAAACAACATCAGAAGGAGAAAATTAGCATTGCATAAGTGTTACCTGTGTGTATTCAGCCAGCTCAAAGTAGGCTCTGCCAATATGAGTGAGGACCCAGCCTGTGCTGTAGTGCTGGGGGGGGAGGGAGGTCAGGATATTGATGGCTTCTCTGCAGTTGTAGGAGCATAGTGCCTGGTAACCCCGCCCCAGTTCCCGGAGCAATGCCATCACACTGTCTGAAAATAAAGACGATAGACAAATATATAAACAATTCCCTATGATTATAGTTTATTAAACCAGAAACCACCCTAAATCTGGGATTAAATTCAGGTCCAGGTTGAAATGTAGTCGCCACAGTGGTTGTGACTGTATTTGTAGTCTTCATGTCAATATTGAGAAAAGGGTTTTACAAGTATGAAAGTGATCTAGGAGGAGGGTGGGGTGCTGATGGTGACGGAGGAGGCACTTTTCTGCTGCAGATCAAAGGATGTAAGAATGGAGAGAATAGCTGCTGACTGTTTTTCTGGCTTGGATCAACATTACCTGTAGAAGGGTGGTGACAAAGAACGTGCCAAGAGAAGCGATCAGAAGCTTCTTAAAGAGGTTTTCTGGGGTAACTAAATAGGAGAAGACCATTGGGCAGTCGAGAACATGCGGGAAGGATTTGGGGCCTCATTTGTAAACGCTGTGTACGCTATGTTATACGCAAGGTTTAAGCCCGTTTACGATTCGGCGGGAGGAGCTTCAGGACATGAATGAGGGGTAAAGACATATTGATATTGTTAATATTACCTGCAGCAGCTCTCTGGTACTGGGGGATCTTGGTGTCTGGTAGACTAAGACTGGGATCCAGTCTCAGGATGTCAAGACTCTCATTCAGGTTGCCACTGTTCGATGTTTTCACTGATTTACATTTAGTTTTCCTATTTGGGATTTTTGTAGGAAACTTCATCTTTAACTTCTTACTGTTCTCCTGCGGAGACATCAACATTAATAACCTATTCCACAGTACTTTAGTACTTTACTATTAAGTATTTTAATATCACTAGAAATATTACTGTTATAATGCAGTACCTTGGCAGTGGAGCTGGCACTAGTAAACAATCTGGAGCTTCTTCTAGGCTGAACGTTTGGAGGACCAGACATACTGGGACTAAGAACCTGAGGGGAGCCACTGAGAGACAGACAGGTTATTAGGTACAAGTAACACTGAGAGACAGGCCGGTGTCAATATGGTGGAAAGTGGTGTGTTGTAATGCAGTATAATGTGATTTGGGGTGATGCAACTGACAGTTATTTGCCAGCCACCATGAACAGTAAAATGAAGGAGGAAGAAGGAAAGAAGGATGTGAGAAGAAGGAAACAGCGAGAGACAGACAGGTTATCAGACAGAGATAGGTTGTAACGATCATTACACTACATTACATTCATTTAGCAGATGCTTTAATCCAAAGCGACTTACAATAAGTGCATTCAATGTTGAGATATACCCAAAAGTGCAAGAAGTAAACGTTCATTAAATAAGACAGACAGACATTAATTCCATCTCTCAGAGAGATCTTAATAAACACTGACTGTCTGCCTCTCAGCCTGCCTGTCTGTCAGTTTAAGATGCTGTTTTCAAATGGACCAGAAATGCACTACCTGGTGTGAGGTGCAGAGGTCTGTGACTGGTTGAAGGGGATAGGAAGAACATCTCTGCTGTTTCCACTCTGGCTGAAGACAGACTTTGACTGACTAATCCTGGAGACAGACTGAGAGAGACAGACAGGTGAATTGAGTGACAGACACACACACACACACACACAAGGAGGGAAAGAGAAAGGTCTCTTTTGGACTGTACCATGTGACTAAACCACCATATTGAAATTACAGTAATGTTACTGTGTAACATTACTGTTTAGGTGTTTCCAAATGTTCAAATATAAATTGTCTCATGATGTGTTTCAGGTTAAAGTCTGGCCACCGTTCTCATCTCTTTGCTGTCCTTTAGTGGCTCTTGTCCACCGTGTCTCTCGATACTATTAGTCAAGTCAATTTTATTTATATAGCATTGCTTCTTCCAACAATGTTGATCAAAGTGCTGAACAGTGCAAAATATGACAAGGACAGACAGACAAAAAAATACATAGATAAAAAAAGTAAAAGAACATTAAAAACAATAAAATCACAGTAAAATGGAAAGGGAAAATTTGTCTGAGGTCATTTATGATACGCCATGGAGAAGAAACAGGTTTTCAGGGCACATTTAAAAGACTCTACCGAGTGGGAGGCTCTAATGTGGAATGGGAGGCTGATCCAGAGCCTTGGGGCGGCCGCGGCAAAGGCCCTGTCTCCTCTGGACTTGAGTCGAGTTTTAGGAATGTCTAGGAGGAGTTGGTCAGAGGACCTTAGGGATTCTAGGTGGTGTGTGGCGACACAGGAGCTCACTAAGATATTCAGGAGCAAAGCCATTGAGGGCTTTAAAGACAGTTAAGAGCAGTTTAAAATCTATGCGAAAACAGACAGGGAGCCGGTGAAGGGAGGCTAAGACTGGCGTGATGTGGTCAAGCTTCTTTTTGCCAGTGAGGAGGCGTGCGGCAACATTTTGAACAAGCTGAAGACGATTGAGAGAAGAGCGGTCTAAGCCAGTATAAAGGGAATTACAGTAATCAAGTCTTGTTGTTATAAAAGCGTGGATCACCTTTTCAAGATCACTGTGAGTAAAATAAGACTTCGTCTTCGCTAAAACACGCAATTGGAAAAAGCTTGCTCTCACAACTGCACTGATCTGTTTATCAAGTTTAAAATCGCTATCAAACATAAAACCCAGATTCCTAACAGGTGGCTGTATGCTGGAGCTGAGGGGACCTAGTATGTCAGCTGTACATGCTGAAGAGGAGCTTCCTTTAAACAGGATGATCTCTGTTTTTTCATCATTTAGGTTAAGGAAGTTAGCATTCATCCATGTTTTAACATTGCATAGGCAATGTCCCTGTATTGGGTCCTTGGCTGAAGACCTAAATGGCAGGTAAATCTGGACATCATCCGCATAACAGTGGTAGGAAATGTCATGTTTTTGGATTACACCACCAAGGGGCAGCATGTATAGGAGGAAGAGGATAGGGCCTAGGATGGAACCTTGTGGGACCCCACAGGTCAGGGAAGCTGGATCGGAGAAAAAGTGACCTAACTGCACAGAGAAACTCCGATCTGTCAAATAGGACCTGAACCAGCAGAGGGCCGAACCAGTGATACCAACATGCTGCTCTAGACGCTGTAAAAGGATTGCATGATCCGGCCGAAGGCGGCCGACAGGTCTAAAAGGATCAAGACAGCAGGGCTAACAAAGTCAGCAGCTATAATTAAATCATTAAAAACTTTAAGCAGGACGGTTTCAGTGCTGTGGCCGGGTTTGAAGCCAGACTGAAACTTATCATGAATATTATGCTGGGCTAAGAATGACTGAAGCTGGATGTACACTGCTCTTTCTAAGAACTTAGCTAGAAAAGGGAGCTGAGATACAGGCCTAAAATTTGAAAGGGTGGAATGATTAAGGTGTTTCTTTTTAATTAAAGGTTTAACCACGGCATGTTTAAGAGCCAAAGGGACACAGCCTGAGCTGAGACTGGTGTTGATTAGCATCAGAACAATAGCTCCAACTGAGTCAAAAAACCTCTCTGAAGAGACGCAGAGGCATAGTGTCTAAGGAGCAGTTTGTGACACGCAGATGGTGGACTATGTCAGAGAGTTGGGTGAGAGTTAGTGGCTCGAACTGGTTGAGTGAGGCCGAGGGCAGAAGAGGAACAGGGTCTAAGATAGATCTATTATGATAAAACTACAAAATATGTTATTGAAAATGATATAAAACAACAGACGAAAACTGACCCTGGACGTGTTGAACGTATTCTACAATACAGGCCTAAAGGTGAATGAAACCTCTATGTGGCTGCACATCATGTGTTTGTACCTTCTTGCTGGGAGCTGTAGTTTGAGTTTCCATGGTAGCTGAATAGTTCTGTAGATATGTAGGATCTCCAGGGCTGGGCTCCAGTGGGAGGATTCCAAAACTACACACACAGAGTTTGGTTTACTGTACATGTTTAGGTATAATGGAAGTGTAAGTGTAAGACCAGTGCAAGTAAAATAACAAAACAAACAATATCACTCGCCTGGGCGTTAACGGACTTAGTGCCGCAGGTCCACCCAGTAAACTCCTTCCACTCTTGGCCTTGTTCTGTTTAGCCAATAGGGAGCCTGCTGATGCCATAGAAACAGTACTACCCAGTAGAGAGCCAGTCTCAGGGGAGATGAGGGAGGAGTCAATGTAGGAGACCGACAAATCAGATGTCAGCTTTCCATTAGATGATTCTAGATTCAAACGATTTAACTCCTGGAGAAAACAAAACATTGTTTCAATATTATCATATCAGATGGTTGAGAATGGTCTAAAGAGAAATAAAGAGATTAATAACTCAGAGACACACATACACACATTTAATACTGACAAAGCACACAATACACACACTCAACACACAACATATATTCAAGACAACACATACAACACACTACACACACAGGCTCAATACAGACAACACAATGCAAAACACAAATTTGACAACAAACATGCATGTGTATATAGACACACACAGTTGTGCAAAGCTTGTCACATCATATCCAGAAAGAACTGAATCTGTTGGATACTTAATTTAGCAAGTGCTAAAAAACACAGTTTTAACTGCCAGAGTAAAAATACCTAGCTTGTAGATTGTGGATACAATTTTTAAAACCTAAATGAATGCGACTAAAATCTGAGCCAACACAATAAGACATGCAAGCTTTCATTTGTAAGCCATTTTGTAAAAGCCTTACTATGCAAACTGTTTCACACAGTTTCAGTGCGCAGCTCTTTGGACTACTATTACTAAACTACCGTGTGTGAAAATGAGATCATACACACACATACAGCACAACACGGAAACAAAATACACGACACACATTGATAGCACAAAGTGCACTGATTTTAGTAGTGACCACCCACCACCACTCAATCAGTTCTATGAACAGCCTACAGTTATCTGATTACATGTGTTTGCGTGTCCCGACATATGTTTGTATTGGTTACCAGTGTGTCCTGTGGCGTCTCCATTAAGGCAGTGTCTAAACGGTGACATGAATTCTGGGCAGGGCTAACAGATGGCGGAGGTGGGGCTATAGACAAGTTTTGTAGGGATGATAACCTGAAGACCTGATCTGGATCCGGTTTTTCTCCTAAAATCACAGATAGCATAATATATGTTAATATTGCATAATCAGATGATCAAAGATATACCAGGTGTTTGTGTGTCTTACCTAGGTGACAGAGGTTCTGAAAAGGTGACCAGAGGAATGGATTGAGAGTTGAACTTCTCTGAAAACACTCTGCTCCTTTAGCAACACGATCTGTCTTGCTGCTCATAAAGATAAAGAGAGACACAGAGAGACACAGAGAGACAGAGAGCGACAGAGGTCCCTGATCAGCAGGTTTCCTAACATTATCATCAGTGGGAGAAAACTAAACTGGTTTATTACCAGTAAATATGTCCCAGTAATGACAGTGTGAAGGAGGCAGCATCTCCAAACTCTGTAATGATGTCATCTTGACTCTTCTGTTTATTCAGCACTCCACCAATCAGAACCTGTTCTCCTTCAGCTAGCCTGAAAAATAGAAGAGAGATAAATACAGGGACAGAAACAATTTCTTTTAAATCCACAAAGAGAGATGATTTTTTATACAAATATTTATTGTAATATTTTGAACATACACACAGTTGAATTTACAGCACATGTAGGTCGAACAGTGGTGGACCTGTAATGCCTTATGATGAATCTAGTGAGTGACAGGTTCCAATTATTTAAAATGAAACCAGCAGCAGTGAATTTGTCAGACCGCTTGTCACACAATATTTGAATTAACATAGCAGTAATGTTGTGCTGCTGTTTATCTCGCTGCCATCTAGTTTATGTGGCACGCTATTCCAAATTTTGACAGATTATGTAAAGGACCGGTTGACTTTAGAACAAGATTCTTTCATTCTTTTGACATCTGAACAGGCAGCTTAGCAAAAAGGAGCATGTTTTCTCTGTTCCGTCCATGCCAGCACTGCCGCCATACTCAAGTTTTCTAGGAAACATTCTGATGTCAGCAGATGACACATACTGTACTGTTTCTATATGGCTTGTTTAGGCTTTAGGTCAAAACTAGAGATCGACCGATATATCAGCCAGCCAATTAATCGGCGCCATTTTTGACAAAATTATTTAAATCGGCATCGGCCGTTATGAGTGGTTTTTATCGCCGAATAATAATAATGATCGCGTGTTTATCATTGTGTTGCCACTGTCGGGCACGTCCGCGGGCAGCCCCGCACGATTCTGCGAGTCACTGAGAGCGAGTGAGCGAGAGTTCACTGAGAGAAATAGCGAGAGTGAGTGAGCAAGTACGCTTCCACGATTCACCGAGAGAAATAGAGAGAGCCGGCTAGAGAGAGCGAGCGAGCGAGCACTCTTCCGCAATTCACTGAGAGAAAGAGAGAGAGAGAGCGAGAGCGAGAGAGGGAGTTCACAGAGAGAAATAGAGAGAGAGGGAGCACACGGAAAACATCAAGATATCGGCCAAAAATATCGGCCATCGGCTGACCCTGACCTCTAAAAATTGGTATCGGCATCGGCTATAGAAAAACTTGTATCGGTCGATCTGTAGTTAAAGCCTCTGTGTGTGCATGCATATGTGTGTCTGGGTGAGTGTTCTTACTTGCTGAGTTCGACGCAGCATTTTGCCAACAAGAATCGAACCTGTGGTGTGGAGCAGCTGTGAGCCTTTAGTAGTCGATATGCCTTGTATGGCTTCCCCGAGCGGTAATAACATGTAGCCAACAGGTAGAGAGCCTCCTCAGACCTCACTGACAGACAGGTAGACAGACAAGTCCATGTAGCCAACATGTAGAGAGCCTCCTCTATCCTCACTGAATGAAAAGTACCCAGACAGGTGTTTTTCAGATAGCTCTTACCTTCAGCATAGAGTCTCTCAGCAAGGAAAACAGCGTCCCAATAGGCGTAGTGGTTCAAAGCCTGCCACACTGCAGCCTGAATAGATACACAGGTTTAACATCATTAGCCAGTCCTGAGTTATGGAATTACGGCTGGACTATATAGTATGTATCTAAGGTTACGGTTTGGATGTTAAATGTGCTTTTCAGGTGAAACGGATAAGAGCACCCACAGAGCAGTCTTCTGTCCTTTAAGCTCTCTTTATTTAGATGTGCAAGTTAGCACGATTTTAGTGTAGCACTGTCTATATGAATGTGTGTGGTCTGAAAGAAAATAAAACCATCATTCCTAACTCAGATTGGTGTTAACAAAACTCATCCAACACAATTCACAATTGTAAATAAAAAGTCCTACAGTCCTACTGGCTGCTACTGCTTTACTGCTAGCACTATGTGATGACAACTTAAATTAACTGCTTTGCTCATTACTTTCCTTAAAACCTGTGCAATCTGATTTTAACAATTCTTTTGCCTGGCTCCTTGATGTTCTGTAATATGACAAGAGAGGGTTAGGAAAGAATCATAGCAGTTTTTCAGAGCCAGATTCGTAGAGAGTGCAAGAGTGAATCTGCAGCAACATAAAGCAGGCTTTGAGTTGGGGACACTTCCTCCGAGACAGCAGGCTCCGACTATCAACTTCCACCTTGGTGCAAATCACAGCAGACTCAAGTAATTTTGTAGTGGGTTAGACTCAGGCAATGAAAAAGGGTCAGTTAGGTTTTTCACTGCCACATTTATGACAGTTTGGCTAGCTGTGGCTTTATCTGTATGCGTAAATAATGGTGACTCTTGGTGACTTAAGGACATGACTTGGATTATGTAGTGACCAAACAATCATCTCTAACTGGAACAGAGCAGAACAGTGCACATGCACTCAGATCGAGGGGCCGGGCTACCATATCATCAGACAGGTGGTTACTGTCATTGTACCAATCCTAAACTATACATGATTTCTGTTGCATTCAGGCACAATGGGTCAGTCTGTTTTTTTAGCCAGCATAGAGACTGAACACTATGTAAACACTAAATTGCCCCCCGACAGTTGTACGTTGTTGATACAGTGCTGTATGGTATACTTTTAAGTATAAGTAGATAAATTAAACCGAATTGTGAATTTCAACTCTGACGTAATCAGATGTGATCAGAAATCACTGGTGTGTCTGTCCATATCGACACCAGACTACAACACACGACAGCGAGTACACCTGCTATTCGACAGCCACAGTTCATGTAGTAGTTCATGTACCGTCAGATATTCAGTCACCTGCAAAGCGAAGGTACTGTGCCGATCATGTTTTAGCTAGGCTCCATAACAGCACGAACATGGCAAAAAGTTCCTCAGTTGATATTTACAACTTCTGTACAGCCTGATTAATTCTGTTAACATGGCAGCCAATCAGCTGACGCATAATGTTTACGTTAAGCGGCAGCTTGATGACGTTAGCTAGTAGCCAGCAAAAAGCTAACTAGCTGTTGGCTGACTTTACCTTGAGTGATCTTAGATGTTTTAAATACGAATCGAATAAACAATCAACAACCGTCGTTGTGTTAACTTGGGACATTTTAAGGTGATCTGCTGTAGAAGCTGCTCGATTGAACCTCAGCCACTGAGTTATCCGGCTTACAGAACTCTAATTTTAGCATGTTAGCATTAACAACGTCGATAGTACAAAACTCAGTGAGAAATTAACAGTTTCACATCGTTCTGCCTATCTTCTAAAATAAATCGAGCCCATTTAAACAGTAAACAATCCACACAACCCAACAATTAATTCGGCAAGTTTAGACTCTACCAGGCTCAGTTTGTTACGTTACAGTATAAACTGAAGTGATGGTTAACGCTAATAAAGCCGTCTCGTTTTGACCTCGGCCGAGGTGCAGCATAATGACATCAACGTGCTAAATTTGTGTTGATTTATGTTTTGATTCAAATGCATTATTCTTAACGGATCCAGGCCGAAGTGATAAGCGGACAGGCAACCGCACATTAAAACAGAAGTTGCTCCATCATCTGTATGTTTACAGCTGTACCGACGGAAACCTACATTTGAAAGGTTTTTAAAAAGAGTCTGGCGTGACCGATAAAAAACGAACTCATTCCGACATCGGCTAACGAACTAGCATAGTACTAATGTCTGGGTCCCAACGCGCCACTACCCGGCTAGCCCTCATTGTGTTGTCATTTTCGAACGAGAACCAGTACAACCGAACGCTCGGTGCTGGCGATGCCGGCTGGAGGCCTGCGGCAGGGAGGGAGCTCTCACACCGCGGACTGGAGCAGCCGCTGAGGCCGGGGCAGAAAAAACAGACAAGGGTTCACAAACACTCGTCTCTCTGCTCATGACAACGAGCTGAAGGTGAGTTTCTACCTGGACAGGTTCCTGCAGCACCGTCATTCCGCTGGGAGACGCCGTGTGTCTGCTCCTGACCTCTATTTTCCTCGTTTCTCTCGGCTCTTTCTCGACTTGTGTCTCCAGGAGGAACCGCAGCCGAAGATTTGAACACACCGACCGTTAGCGGCCGAGCGTAGCCGAACATTACCGATGATGGTAGACGCTGGGAACGACCTTTAACGAAAAGAGCCGAACGGAAAACGACCCCTGTTGGCGTCACAGAAAACGCAGTTTAATGAGGATATTATTACCACACAATTTAAAACACTGGATTGGATTAATAAATAAGTCTGAATGTATGTGACTGTACACAGTTTATTATACAAGCCGACAGCATGATAATACAACGACACCATTTAATCATCAGCACCAACCACGGCTGACACTAATGTCAATGCTAGTTTACAAAATCTGCTAACATGGAGGCATCATCAAAGGGGTGGGATCGCTGTGGATCACTGTGGATCACTGTGGATCACTGTGGACAGGCAGGACTACAAAGTGCAGTTAGCTTCCGGAGAGAGTCGACATTTGGCCACTGTCAGGTATGTCTCCACCTGTACACACAGACATCATCATTATGACATCACCAGTACATTTGATTCCTCCCCCAGCCTTTTAACATTTCCTCTCCCCACCTTGTGCATGTCCTTCTTGAAGCAGGCCAGCAGCTCGTAGGTATGTCTGAGGGACTCATCAGTTCCCAGACTCTGATGGTAGCTTCCATAAGGAGCCAGCTGGAGGGAGGAGCTGTCAGAGAAGACCTCTGCTCCATCCTGATTGGCCTGAAAGGTCAGGTGGTCAGTCAGATAATCTTCCCTTCGATTAGATCATGTCAAACTGTAGATGAGTGTGTGTTTGCGTGTGTGTGTGTTTTCACCTCAATCAGCATCTGGATTCCTGTCTTCAGTTCAGACAGTTTGTGTGAAATCTGGATGCTCGGAACAGAACCCCAAGTCAGAAAACGACTGGAGAACTCCCAAGAATCAACCAGACGATAGGAGATCAATAACAGCTTCAGCACCTAGAACCAATGGAACCAATCAGTGTAATCAGTCTGTCAGTCTATATCAGGTATGGCTGATATTGTTTGTTTGTGCTGTTGTAACTGCATTTGTTTTAAACAGTGTGTCCACTGCTAAGCAAATGTCCTTTGCTAAGAGTATTTGTCAGTTCAACAATAACTACTTGTGTATCTTCTGATAACCAGCAGCACCCACATTTGTTGTTCTCTGTTGTACTCTGTGTTGTGTGACTGTATATTGTGGTACTGTGTAGTGTACTCACTGAGCTACGTTGGGTCTCATGTTTGTCAATGGGGCTAAGGATGTAATCAGAATTACAGAAATCCTGCAAGAAGATTTTGTTGAGTTGACGTTGCTCCTCCGTCTGCAGAGAGCTCTCCTAACAAACACAATACAAAGAGACAAACCGTGACGCACAGGGGTACACAACGAACATGACACACAGAGGTACACATCCAACATGTCACACGGTACAAAACCCATGTGACAAAGAGCTACACAACTAACATGAAACACAGAGGTATACAACTAACACGATATATAGAGGTACACAGCACACATGACAAAGAGATACACAGCTAACATGACACAGAGAGGTACACATCTTACATTGCACACATTACATTTCTCTGTATTTTATGTTGTTAAGTGCAATATCTGCTACTCCTCAATAATCCATGTACATATAACTTAAGATTGATTTATTATTTGTTTATAGCCTGTATTTTGTTTTTCTACCTTGTTTGTATCCACGAGAGAAAGTACCAGAGTCAAATTCCTAGTATGTTGTCACATACATAAACCACCATAAACTACCAATAAAACTGATTGTAGTAATAGACATATACAAAGATATACACATACAAAGACCAGGAATGCTTCTGTCTTGTGCCTTTACACATTTGTGTCGAGCTGCTACACTCACAAACTCAGAGAGGTATTTCTGAGCCAGCAGGTGGAGGTTCTGAACTCTGCCAACTGCGATGGAGAACCGACGCTGGCTGTCTATGATTGGCTGAGAGGAGACACCTAGAGACAGGACTGACAGTAGGAGAAGGACTAACAGAGAAGCCGACAGGTGACAGACAGAAAAATGACAGAGACAGGTCATAATGGAAAACACCACAAACACTGCAGATTGTTAAACATTACATGCTGTCATAGAAACACTACACAACATTATAGTCATATAATACAGTACAGCTCATGAAGAACAACACTCAAGGTCTTTACAGAAAACAATACAGGTCAGCACAGAAGACACAGCAAGATGATTTTCTTTGCACACAATGTCTGTAAAACACTGAGAGAACGTTGGTAAATCATGATGTGGTAGAAATGTTCAGTTTTAAAATGAAACGCAAAATGACAAATGAAAATAAATGTTGGATGATACCAGACTTGGACCATTAAAACTGAATGTTCATGTGGAAGAAGCCCTGATGTACTGTTTTTATGTCTCACCTCTGTCCATGGCTTGTCTGAGTTCAGTCCTGGGTTCTGCTTCCGTTGAATCTGATTTGAGTTCAGTTGTTCAGTGTGTTGTGATCTATTTCAGCTCAGGCATATGTGGTTTTATAGGAGAAAAACTTTATTACTAAATTCATCAATGGTAACATGAAACGAATGAAAAACCACTGTGTGTGTGTGTGTGTGTGTGTGCGCACACACGTGTTTGCACGATTTGACCTCTATTTAGTATTAGTAATTGTGAGATTTAAATAAATTCTAGACAAACAGATAGATGATGTATGTATGTATATATTTAGAGCGTCACATTTTCTATTTTCTGTTTGTTACAGAGAGCAAACTAAACTTTGTGTTTCCCTGGTGGCTTAATCCCTTTAGTAGAATGTTATGAAAGAACACAAGAATATAATTAAAAGGTAGAAAACTAGAATCTGAAGCAGAGGATAGAAAAAGTAAGGAACACGTGATTTATTTTCAAGACACAGTATTGATGCTACATTAACCACAGTACTATACAAGAAAACTCCTGCTTTGAACATTTTATTAATGTGCAACTCTTTTATTACAACTAATATTGTGAAATTAAATAGACCATATTGTTAAATGATTGTTGTATTCATATGTTGCCAGTACTCTACCTTGTAAAATCAGCTAGTTAACAAGCCAGTTAATAAGCTAGTTATAGGGATCATATCACTCTGATGTAGTTTAAAGTGCACCATGTTACTTATTGCATTTGTTCCTCAGACAGATTGAAGCAGTAAGAAAATAATAATCTCACAAAACAGAAACAAAAACAATAAAATAACGCTGAAACAACACAACAACAAGAAGTCGGACTCAGCAAAGATGAGGAAAAAACCTGTTTCAAATTTAGATAACTTTAAGAAAAATTGACAAAGACTGGATCTGTAAGTGAATGCATCACAGTGAGTGAGTCACTAGAAAAATGCCGCCGATATAAAAATATAAGAACTGAATCTACTTTACATATAAAGTCAGATGTTTGATGTTTGTGTCCTCTGAGTTTTGAATATATTCAGAGCTGTCAACGATCTGAGGTCAGTTACTTCATGGAAAACTGAATAAATTCAGTGCTGCCTGACACAGAGATGACCAGCTAGCAAAACAACCACAAAATCTTTTATTTATTCTCGTTATCTAACAGCTGGCTAACAAAACAACAGTTTTTTATTCATTCTTGTTATTTAACATCTGGTTATTAAACAACAGCTTTTGTATTTATTATCATGATCTATCAGCTGGTTAAAAAAACAAGTTTATTTAGTCTTATCATCTTTTTTAATTTCTTTTCCCCATATTCGACTGAGACTTCAACTGCTTTTATACTAATTCAACAGACATCCAAATCTCTTCAGCTTATTTTTTTTTTAGGTTTTGTACTGACTTCATCAGACTAGGTCATGTTTACTATTCCTTGATTTTTCTATCCACTTACTGTTTTATTGTGAGGTTGTCGCTTGTCTTTGGTGTCTTCAGCCAATTTTTACAGGAAGTTTATTAGAAATTGTAGAGCCATTGCTCCCCTGCATCCCCTAACTTCTCGGCTGAATCAGCTTTCCAGTCCCTCTGATCCAAGTTCACCTTCGCTCCACTCCTGGTTTTCACTGACCCGAAATTTCAGTTCATTCAACTAGTTTGAAAGTTAGCATTTAAAATGCCTGTATTATGTTTATGAGTGTGTAATTTACATCTGATTTATGTTCATAGCTCATCCTATATCACAGTCACAGCTTGATCCTTTTGGATAACTTCTGTCAGACTCATGTTTTCAGTGTTTTGCATCAAAGTGCTAAAGGAGATTGAACATGGTTTTGCATAATTGTGAATGTGAGCTCATGCATGAGAAGCTTGCAGTAATAAACCAGAAGACTGCTGAAGTAGCATGAAGTAGGTGGCAGTGTTGTGTGCCGCCGAGATACTGCTGAAGATAAGGAAAAGTCTGATGGATTCCAATAGGAAAATACTTTTTAATACAAACTGTGTAAAGGTCTAGACATAAGCCACATCATCAATAAAACTGAACACAATCTTTTTCAACCATTCACTCCAGAAACTGTAGACAGATATTTAAACCACGAGGCAACACAGTCCTCCACACTAGTTAAGTGAGTATTCCTGTAAAGGACCACATGATATTTCTATGTGTCACCCTCTTTGAGACCGAGCCCCAGCCACGCCCCATCAAAATTTTTCTTTAGTTTTAACTTGTTTTTATTAGTGTGAACTTGCCCAACACTGCCAACTGAACCTGAGGTGACATGTCTCTGTAGTTACAACCTAGATACTGAAACATGAATAGTAGTACTCCTGTCAGATAAATGTATTGTACAGCATGTGGAGGAGTAAAAGCAGGGAGAAGTATATAATGGAAATACTTATGTATTGAACAAGTAACTAACTGTACTAAAGCACAGTATTTGAGTAAATGATTCCACCACTGTTTCCTCTGTCATTCAACACTGAAGCTTTGACGTTAGCTTGATGGAAAACAACCTTATCTCATCAACAGAACAGAAAACGTAAGTTCCCTTTTTTTAATTATCTATGACACACATGTTTCCATCCAACTGTTTGTATAAAAAATTAATTTATTATTGGTGCACATTAAGCAGATTAAGAATTCCACCTCATGTCATCAAAGGCACAGCAGCTAGAGTGGATGACATCATGATGTCAATGGGCAGAAACATTGTACAAAATAATTTTTACTGTAAAAAGTATGTGGTGTTGGAGTGAGAAAAGTAATAGTCCGGATACGCAGGAGATGACGAGACGAGATGAGAGACATCAAGTGAAAATTCCTTTAATTTTTGTTTTGATACTTAGCCCACTGTAAAAATCTACAACTAATATGGTAGTATAATCTACTACAAATTGTTTAGACATATTGTTCCTACCTGAAACAGGTGAAATTATAGTGGCTTGTTTAACACTTGAATACAGTATCTCCATCAACTTGTGAAGGCACAATGGCAGACAGGTGTGGATCAGTTTCTCTGTCATGATCCAATTCTACCAGCTTGTGTTATTCCACTTTATGTTATCAAAGGCACAGCAGCTAGAGTGGATGATGTCACTGCTGACATCATGATGATGAAACGATGATGTACAAAATGATGTTTTCTGTAAAAGGTACGTGGTGTTGGAGTGAGAAAAGTAATGCCAGTCATCTCCTGAAGGAGCTGAATGTATAGTGTGAATGCTGAAAGCAGTCACACTAATAATTCACAGGATAACAGCATTCACACTAAATATGATTGGCCATTTCTCAGTCCATTAAAAGACTTTTGGGTTAGGATCAAAGGAGGCAGCTCTACCGTTTTCAACTGTCATGTACCACTCAAAAATCACAAGTTACTATAAGAATGAAATGTACTATAAGTAAATTAATGTTATGAATAACTTAGAGAAGTATGTTAATCAAGTTTATTATCACAGACAATATCTAGGTGAACCTTCACTGACTGACCTTTAGGAGTACAAAATCAATTCAGATCACATTTTCAGTCATCGGTGGTTGTTTGCTTATCAACTCAAGTCAACTTTGCTGTGATCTGATACTGAGCTGAGTCTTTTCCGTGGCTAAAGCTATAAAAAGATAAGACCTTAATTAACAGGCAAAACTCCACAGGTGATTTAAAGAAAAATCAGGCATCATTACACAATAGACTCTCTAAAGTTCTCTCGCAATAAGTCGGAGGCAATGCCTGGAGGAGAGGACTGAAGGAGAAGTTCACTCTGAAGCTCTACAAGGGTAACGCAAGAACTACCCTCCTGAATGTTGTGATCCTCGTCATAAAGTTGACTAATTCTTTTAAAGAGAAGTCCCTTTGTTTCCAGTGGCAAATCCTCATTTAGTTGTCCTGTCTTTTCACGATATTTATAGGATGCCACTTTGACAATCTGCCGCAGGAGGTGTTTTCTGTATGCTCGCTGGATCACTGTCACAGCCACCTCTTCCTGTCTCCTCCGCAAAGTGGTGCTGATTGGTTCATATGACACCTACAACAATAATTGTGTCTTAAGTTTAGTTTGTTTAACAGACTCTCATCTTATATAAACCAATGATAAAAAATATGTTAGAAATGATTCAACAAAATATTTCATTAGAAAGGCTCAGAAATTTGTTTTTTTTCCATCAGCTAACCCATCAGAGTTCAAACCTAAACAAATCCAATTTATTTAAGATACAGAGAGATGAAGCCCTTCCCCTGAATGTAACAATAAGATAAAAATAACCTTAGAGGGGTTGCTGGCCATGAATTTCTCCTCCATGCTGGCTTTGAGAGTATCCATTGCTCCTGAATCACCCAAAACCTGGAACATGTAAGAATAACAACAGTAATAATGGCTACAGCCCCCCTGTAGCACTCGTAGTAATGCATGGATGGATGGAAAGGTAACATACCAACAATAACAATGATGAATGAAAATTGCTGGAAAAAATATCTACCCTACATTCATGTGCTGTCACCTGTGCAGTGAGTGCCAACAGAATGTCCAAACAGTGGATCTTGTCGCCAGGAACCAGAGGCAGATCCATTTGGATCAGCTTGGTCATGTTGGGTTTGGGAATCCTCAGGGGATCCTTTAGAGCGTTGCAGAAGTCTGACAGCTTACTGTGGGAAATAGAGAATCCATTGGTCCACTGTCTGTTAGAGCCGTTTAGAGCTTTTGAGCTACACACCAGAGTCAGGGCAGAATCACCACCCTGATAAGAACCAAACAGTAGAGCAGTCAGACTCACCTGTACTGTATAAACTGTGAGGCGTTGGGGTCAAACTTCTCCCAAGTTTCGTAAAACATCTCAAAATCATCCTCACACAGTGGCTCAGTGCTTTCCTCTGTGGCCACATTGAAATTTTCCAGAATTATGGCAATGTACATATTGACTACAACCAGGAAGGACATAATGATGTAAGTAGTGAAGAAAATGATGCCCACTGCAGGGCTGCCACAGTTTCCTCGAACAATAGATCCAGTGTTCTTGATATTTGGGTCACAGTCTGGTACTGTGTTCATGATAGGACTTAGCAGACCATCCCATCCAGCTGATGTGGTGATCATAAACAAACAGATCATGCTGTTCCCAAAATTCTCAAAGTTAAAAATATCGTCTATCATGGCCTCCTTCTTCACATAGGCAAAGTTTGACATCCCAAAGATGGAGAAGATGAACATGATGAGGAAGAGGAGGAGGCCAATGTTGAAGAGAGCAGGAAGTGACATCATCAGGGCAAACAGCAGTGTCCGAATCCCCTTTGCTCCACGAATGAGACGCAGGATCCGACCAATACGAGCCAATCGGATTACACGAAAGAGTGTGGGTGAGACAAAATACTTTTCTATAATGTCAGCAAGAAGAAGACCTGACAGAATAAAGGAAAGATGGTTGTAAAAACAAAAAAAAGATGGTATCTGAAACAAATCTTCTGGGTTGAAAGGAAAATTGTTGCTGTGAGTAGACAAAGTTTCAAGACCAAATAAAACAAGAACACACATACACTAAGTCCATCTCTGCTTAAATGTTAAGAAAGTTCTAAAAAAGGAAATCACTTACAAAAGTAACCGACAACATGATGACATCAGAAGATACTGGTTTGCTGACTCACCAACAATGGACAGGATGACAACTACAAAGTCAAAAATGTTCCAGCCAACAGCAAAGTAGTGCTGCCTGAGTGCGATTATTTTTAGAGAGCACTCAGTGCTGAAGATGATGATAAAGACTACGTTGACCCAGTACAGGATGTTTTCTTTCTTCTCGCTCTGCTCGTCTGTCTCCACCATCATGGTCACCATGTTAAGGCAGATTAGCACCATGATGAATACGTCAAAAAACTGTTTGGTTACTAGGTCAAAAACCATACCCTGGAACTTGTTCTGCAGGGACAGAAAAAGAAGAAACGAGTTAATGAATATCCTGATCCAACACAAAACTCTCATCTATGTGTACAGGAAGTCACTTAACTGACTTCAGGTCGAGGGACAGGTTTCTGAGGTTTCTTGGAGCCCAGTTTCTTCATGGCATTGTAATATTTCTTCTGCTCCTCTGTCATGAAAATATCAGTTCCTCCCAAGTAAAAAGACAAAAACCTAACAGTTAACTGACAGATAATAAGGAAATATTATCATCATAACTTTATTTAACAAAATTGCATTTGATCTTTTAATGTAAACTACTGCAGTCTGAGAAGAGTTGATTTCAGTCAGTTAGTAAGTAGAAACATATCTTGGCTTTCTGCTGGTTGAAGTTGTCGATGATGACTCCAATGAAGAGGTTGAGGGTGAAGAAGGAGCCAAAGATGATGAAACAAACAAAGTACAAGTACATGTAGAGGTTATCCTCGTACATTGGCTGTGACTCCACCTACATGTTCGGGCACCACAATATCAAGTCAATTTCAAGTTAGGGACTTTTTTGACATTTGTGAAAGATAACTATTCCGTATGTTAATGTAAAGGCAGTACTTTTATCAGTCACAATTTCTGTAGTAGTACTAGTATCAGTTCAGAAGTACAATAGTACACAGTAGCACCACTATTACTGACCTCTCTGGAGTCCACTGCTGCGTACATAATGTCCATCCAGCCTTTAAATGTGGCCTGAAAGAACAAAAAACTCCTTAAACATATCTGAGTGTGGATTAACTGAGCATCTCACTGAATATGCAAAGTCAAGAGTTGGCTGACCACTTGCAGCAATGACAGGTATCCCATTCCCACGTTGTCAAAGTTGACTTTTAGGTTTGTCCAGCGGATTTCAGTGAAATTTTTGTTGATCAGAGCGAAGCACTCAGTCTTGTTGTTGACCTCATCAGGGTGAAGTGGCTCCTCAGTTGTTTTATTGAAACAGTAATAAAACTTGCCTGCAAATAGATTCACTCCCATGATGCTGAAGATCAACCAGAAGATCAAACAGACCAGCAGCACGTTAAAAATAGATGGGACTGCTCCTATCAGAGCATTCACCACCACCTGCAGACAGACATATACAGAAATGGGTAATGACACCAAAACGACCACCTGGATGCAATAATAATAATTAGACTTCTATTTACCAGACTGCAAACACATTTCTTTATGGACACAAGATTTGAATGGAATAAAATAATGAAAAAAAAACAAAAACAAAAAACAAATAATAAAACTAAACTAAAACATAATAACAAAAAGACAAAATCTAGAAAAAATACATCATAATTATTACTAAAATAATGTGCATTTAAAATATATTGAAAGAAACAGCTCTGATTCATCGCCTCTGATTCATCTTACTAGGGTATGAAAGTGATGATTAATGTTTTCCAAAAATACATGTAACCAGTTTAGAGATGATGAGAGTTATGTATATCTCTAATATGAGAAAGATAATGTTGGGATGGGCGGTACTGAATTTGACAAAAAATATAGTTCTATTCATTGCACACAGATAGGTACAAAGATGGGTTCACCTGTTTCACCTGTATGTATAGTAGTGTTAAAAGTATCTGTCTCACCCTCATGCCCTCAAAGCGGGACAAGGCCCTCAGGGGCCTCAGTGCTCTCAGAGTCCTTAGAGACTTAATAGCTCCTAGGTCAGAGTATCCCAGGATGTTTGCTGTCAGAGACACCAGAGATATCTGCAAGAAACAACAGAACTGGTGACATCATTCCACAGGTTACCTCTTGATCACTGAGTGTTGAAGTAACATCACATTCCATTACGTTTACAAGAACAGGCCTTATTGATTTTTGTCTTACATCTACAATAAGGAAGTCCAGCCAGCACCAGGCATTAGTGAAATAGGTCTTGAATCCATAGGCAATCCACTTGAGAATCATTTCTACAACAAACACATAGGTGAAGACCTGGTCTGCATACTCAAGAATTATCTTTATAACCCGACGCTGCTCCAGATAGATGTCCTCAAAAGCCTGTTCAAGACAGACCAGTGTTAGCACCAGGCAAGGTCTTAAATCACTGCTGCCATACATCAGTATTTGCTTCATTGTGAGGTCACACATGCAACATGCAAAAAAAGTTTTACTAACAACTTATAATAAAAAAAAGCCCCAATTCTGACATAAATTGACCTCTATATGATTTTTAATAAAACAACTGTGAATGTTGCTAGGCCACCAAATGTGAGCATTAAAAATGTGATATCAGTAAAGCTGTGATTAGATCCCCTGTGTGTCTGCCTGTGCTTTGGCTCATTCCTGTGTTATGCGGAATTGCTTCCCCTAGATATTGTTTTATGCCCCAGTGTGTTGCATCTGTATCTTGTTAATTTCTATGAATGTTCTTCAATTCTCATTATTCTTATCATTCCTTGTCATTTCATCTCTTCATATCAGTGGTGTTACATGGAAGCTGTTTTTCATCACCTGCAGCCTGTTGGACTGTAGGTTTATATTCCTACTTTGCTCCTGTTGATGCTTTCACAGTGCTTTTGAAATCCTGTTAAAGTATGAACTGACAGACATGGACTAAGCAGAGGCTTTATCGTTTGGGTTAGCCTTCTGATGGATCCTGTTCCTGAGGACCCTGAGGTGTCTCCTAACCTGGAAACTTGCCAGGCTTTGAGAGGCTTCCTGGACTAGGCATAAGAAACTCTGAAAGAAAGTGTAGGTCACAAAGAAGTTTATTCTCCAATCTACCCAGCCCCTCAGAGACTTAACTCTCCAGCAACATGATCAATGCCCAGCTTTGCCCTCAGAAGGAGGCTATTGTCCCCAGCTGGTGTGTAATCATCCTCTCTGTCTGGTGTACGATCTGACAGAAAGGATGATATTATCAGTTCCAGCCAATGTCTCATCTATTCCTGAGTCAGGGGTCCCAGTTAATATTTCATCGTTTTATGAGTCTGCTACTGACTCAAAGTTTCCACCTGCTGTTACATTATTTTGACTGTTCCTGAATTGTAGCAGTAAAAAAAAAATAAAAATACCACCTCACCTTTGTAAAATGCGGTGACCATGTTAGTTGTCAAAATGTTAGCTCTGTGCAACGTAAGCCATGCCAGCAATGTTGTCTCCACATGTTAGTAATCACAAAACCCACACTCCTGAAATCAAATCAGACCTGTGACCATTCGTATGACTCAATCACACAGAACAACCAGTACCCATGACAAGTGAGCGGCAGTCGGATTTACAGAGTAACAAAATAAAACACAAAATATGTCAAGGAATAAAGACATACACATATACTAAAGCAGTGCTACACCACATTCAACATGATAAATAAAATCAAATCAGACCAGTAATCTTTCACAATGATATTTACCAGAGCTCCACTGCTCAGCAGGATCATGAAAATAATAAAAGTCTCAAAGTAGTTGTGTTCGACAATGACGAAACAGGTTCTCCTGAAGTTAGACCATCTCTTGCCACTGCTGTGGGATGTGTCTATGTCAAGGAGTGGAAAGTGATAATAACACCCTAAAATACATAAATACAAACAAAAAGACAATTTGTTTTAATCAACCAACTAGGCCAAGGATTCTAATATGTTGCAATGTTCTTACAGTGTTTTCTTTTTTTGTGCGACGATAACAGCTCCTTCAGTACAGTCAGATAAATATTTCCCAAAGCTGATTGATCAGTAATTTGCTTATGTGGGTAATGGTATGAAAGCATTCCCTTTTAACTAAAATAACCAAACAAATCATTCCCATTGGTAACTTGCTGTGAGAGAAAGTGCTGTGCCCGTTAGAGAAGCAGCAGATCAATCAGGATGCAAAAATACATTGAGAGTTGTGAAGAAAACAATGGCTCTTCTTTTGCTTGTGTTCTGGTCACTAGAATTTTGATTACAAGCACATGTTTAAATGATGATGTAAACAGAACTGTGTAAATAAGACTGAATCCTAGCACATCAGTTAAATGTAACCAAATAACAGTTGTGTTGGAAGCTGATAAAAATTGTGTGTGTGTGAGAAAAAGTTCATACCATTGGCACAACAGTCTTCGGGTGTGGTTGAATCATGATCTTCATCATCTTCATCCTCCAGGACTTCAGAAAGTTTCTGTACAGTGCTGCAGACTGATGACTCATCACACTGAACAAGTACATGAAACACATGCTACACTGAAATGATATGAAAATAATTATGATTGTTAACAAAGTCACCCTAAAACTGTTTAACGCATTCACCGGTGGGCTCTTCCATAATGCACAGCTTACGTAACAATACACTATGGGCTTTTTACTACGCAGTGCTGTACCATTGCATACCCAGTATTCAAAGCGATGAGATGCATATAAGTATGATTATGTTTGTGTGACGTGATTTATACAATGTTGTTGTTGTTGTTGTTGTTTTCTTAATAAGAATAAGTGAATATACTGCTGAATCAAAATGTCACAGTCAAACAAAATAATAAAGGAGATTTACTTCAGAGTGTTTTTCGCTCTTGTCTCCTTCTTGATCCTCCTCCTCATCTTCATTTTCAAATGTTTCACAATCAGACTCGGATTCTGCCTTTGCAATGGGCACCCTCAGAAAGGTGATATTGTGGTAATTGCTGGTCAGAATGCTCTGGTAATAGCTGAGGGTGTTGGCCTCTGATAGTTGTTGGTTTGAGGTCACACAGGCCAAAGGTAAAACATCCTTTGACATTGTGTGGTCCTCACTGAAAACCACTGTAAAGTCAGTAAAATATTCCATTTAAGTAAAAAAAAAAAAAATCTCCCATACTAAATAAATAAAACAAATGCATAAACAAAAAAATGTAATCTTTATAAAAATCATAGAAGAAATTGATACAAAGGTAAATAAACAAATGAATAAAATGTTTCATGGAGTTCCACATTTGGTCCTACCATTGTGGTTTGGGTTAACATCGACCTTCTTTCCCAATACAGTCAAGATACTCTCTGAGATCCAAGACTTGGTCCAGGCTACAGCCCTGTTGATACGGTTTATGGCAATTTGCAAGTTGTTTTCAGCTTCATCTTCTGAAGCCACCAGATTATCCCCACTGAATGAGCTTAGCAATAGGGCCAGGAACAAATTCAGGACCTGAAACAAGACCATGGACAGTTAAAAACCCTGAATCAAAATCAGGAACAGACATGATCTAAAGCAAGTTCAGGAAGATGTTCAGGGTTACAGACAACAAGGATAGTGTCTTTGTGTGAAACTAGATCAGGAACATATTTAGGATCTGAAAAAAAAACAATACGGGATATTAAATACGACAAGCTCGGGTTTAGGGAGCAATGTTTTCAGAAACATTTCATTTATGTACCTTGATAGCAGAGGTGGGACCAGTGTCATTGTTTTGCAAGTCACAAGTAAGTCTCAAGTCTTTGCCCTCAAGTCCCAAGTCAGGACCCATAAGTATCAAGTTAAGTCCAAAGTCTTACAGTTTGAGTTTCGAGTCCTTTTGAGTCCTTTTAACAACAGAATAATTATATTTACACAGCTCATGCTGGTGATGGAAATATCTTTATCATAAAGATATATCTCTCATATGTGTGCGATATAGGTGACACACACACACACACACACACATATAGCAGGCAGATATCAGAAGACTCACCACCAGGTTTCCAATGACTAGGACCATCATGAAGACAATCAGACACATGGTCTGACCTGAGACTTCCATGCAGTCCCACATGGTCTCAATCCACTCTCCACACAAGATTCTAAAAATGATGAGGAAGGAATGGAAGAAGTCATTCATGTGCCATCGTGGAAGCTCACAGTCCTCTGTGATGTGACAGACACAGTCTTTGTAGTTCTTCCCAAACAGCTGCATGCCAACAACAGCAAAGATGAAGACGATGATGGCCAGAACTAGAGTCAGGTTTCCGAGAGCACCCACAGAGTTTCCGATGATCTTAATCAACATGTTTAGGGTTGGCCAGGACTTGGCCAGCTTAAAGACTCGCATCTGGACACAAGATCAGCAATGAGATATGCGAGGAGACAGGTGAGGATACAAATATGGAAGGCGAACACAGGAAGATAAAAGGGTAATAAAAATATCACACTGACCAATCTGAATGAGCGCAGCACAGACAGGCCCTGAACATTAGCCAGTGCCAGCTCCACCAGACTCATGGTGACGATGATGCTGTCAAAGATATTCCACCCCACCTGTAACCATCACAACAGAACAGAAAAGACACATCATCATTGGAACAGCGGCCAGTCATCTTCACCGAGCTGGCAAAAAATCAGAGGTCTGACCTGAAAGTAGTTATATGGGTCCATGGCTAGAAGTTTGAGGACCATCTCAGCTGTGAAGATGCCTGTGAAGACCTGTAGGGGAGGGTCAGAGTTCACGCAGGAAAGTTCAGTCAGTGTCTTCATACTCTCTGTTTAAATAGTTGTCTTTCTGGCCATCATTAAAGTGTCTCATTGGTTTTGATTTTGGCAATTTTCAGTCTATAGTCAAGATCTACAGTGTTAGATAAAAAACAATTTATTATTTGTACATTTGACTTATCTGGTTTTACTGTATTGATAAATACTGACCCCTGGGCTCAGTTTTTGTGAAACCAGCAATCTACAGACTCAAGTATAGTTCAAGTATAGACAATACATCAGAAACATGTCAAACACTGACATGATACAAGAGGTGATAGGTGAACCTGTTACATGTTAACCGGCTGGAATTGTATTATATACTTCATCCCATATAAGCTCAAACTGTTGCTGTGAAACCTGTGGAGGATTTGCCTTAGGAAAATCTCACTGTTTTCTATGAAACAAGAATCATTCAGTTTTCATAATAACTGTTTATAATAAATGTTTTTAAATAACATATTCTCTAAACACCAGTTACCAGTTACACAGTATTAGAGAATAGTTCATTGATCAGTTATATAAGAATTTGTGAACTGTTTTCAGTCCATGGCTCTTCAGTAGTTTTATTGCAGAAACTGATGAATAATCTATGGAAACATAATATGCACACAAGCATGGCAGATTTGTTGTTATTTTACAACAAAGTGGTGCTGGTAATACAAATTGTGAAAGAGCAGCTGCTGTTTGTCTTCCTATGTGCCTGGAGGTGAAACAGACCTGTGCGAACAGAGGTGTACTAGTGTCTTTTTCCCTCACCAGATTTCCAGTGCTCAACAGCTCCTCGAACTCCTCTGTCATTGGATAATGTTCCATTGCCATGAAGACAGTGTTGAGGACAATGCAGATGGTGATGCCAAGATCAACAAATGGATCCATGACAATCGCATAGAGCCGCTGTTTTACCCACTGCCAGCAGCCGCAACAGTTCCACTTGAGAAAGATGTTGGCAAAGGCATACCAACATGGAGGACACGGCCTCTGCTCATCCTCAAAGTCTGAAACACATTATAAAGTCTCTACTTCCATATAGAGATTAGTTGTGAGCTAATGGCACACACACACACACACAGCAAGTTTAGTTGCCTACTAGGAATCACTCTGAAAGATTCTATGACCTGCTTCATCAAAACCCTTCAGAGACAGATATTACCACCATTGTATTGATTACCGCAGGAACTTTGTTTCTCTCACTGGTCAGGTGTTGGTCTGTTGAAAGGCTTAATCTATTATCTCAAACTTAACCTGAGCATAGGTTATCATGTTGATCATGATAGTTCCACATGTGTTTTTAAATGAATTTGCTGACACATTTCAACAGTGTATGTGTACGTGAGTGTATGGTACCTTTCATGACAGCATGCTCATCTTGCTGTTCCTCCACAGATATAAGTGATGCATTTGTTTTGTCTGAGAGTGCCACTATGCTAGTTGCCTCCTGAAACAGTAAGAATAAATGTTCAGCTTTGTGTGCTTCTTGTTTGTTAATGTTTATTGTGTTTGACCCTGGCAGCTCAGACCACCTTGTCCCTCTTCTGCTTCTCCAAGATCTCAGCATATTCCTCTTCTTTTTGTTTGGCCTCAGCAACTGTGGCCTCGTTCTGCTCAGCATATGCCATAGCAACCACAGCCAGGATCAGGTTAATAAGGTAGAAGGAGCCCAGGAAAATGGTGACCACAAAGAAGATCATATAGGTTTTGCCTGCTGCTCTTAGAGTCTGTTAAGAAAAACACGTGTGTGAGAGATAGGTCTGGTGAGGGAAAAACAGGTGAACAGACAAGACAAGACAGGCACATAGGCAGGTGAGAGAAACACTTTTGAGAAATACCAAAACCCAAGCACATCAGTCTGTCAGGTAGCCTTCTCATGCATTGAAGCAGTAGTGGTACCAGCTGTATTCATTAGGTGTTAGAGTTAGGGGTTAGGGGTAAGGTCCCTAACATCCCCTTTGCTCATTGTAAGAGTTGACAAATGGGTTAGGGTTAGGGTTAGGATGTGATGTGTTGTAATATAAATGTAATATCATTTAATGTGATGTTCTGTAATGCAGTGATGCTCAATACATAACTTGCCAGCAAATTAGCCATTAAATCAAAAAGAACAGTGCAGAGAGGAAAGCTTTATCACCAGAGAATCTCAGATCCACCTGAAGACCGTCAGCCCTCCCACACAGACATTCTGTAACCACCCCCACCACCAACCCAATGTTACAATGTAAATCATGCATAATGCAGAGCAGTTGTCACCAGTCTTGTACTCGTACTTACTAGCTGAAAGAGGTTTTCCCAGTAATCCTGGGTCATGAGTCTGAACAGAGCCAAGAATGCCCAAGAAAAAGTATCATAGCTGGTATAACCATAGTTTGGATTTCTCCCTGCCTTCAGACAGATGAAACCCTCTGGACAGACCCTGGACACATCATTTACATCAACATCATATTTCTCATCACATGTATTTATCAATCCTTTATGTGAACATACCCAGCATCAGAACTGTTTCCACATAGCAGAGGATCCAGCTGACCAGGTAGGTAGTAGTAGTTCTCTATTAGTAAGACAGATCTTGAAATGACTGAAGTCATACAGGAAAATCTATGTAAAATATGAAACCAACACTTCATACCTGGGTTGTTGATGTAAGTGTCGAAATCAAATTTACTGCTTCCTGTGTCATTGCCATCGTTTTGTTTGCTAAGGTTCATATTGCCTTGATAATGGTTTTTGAAACCAATATCAGATGTGTTGTTGCTAAGCAACGGTGGTATCAGTACACACTTTTGCTTCAGGTTTCCCATGAAGAGCTGCAAACCAATTAAAGCGAGGATGCTGAGGCAGAACACCGTCAGTATCATGACATCAGCTAGCTTCTTCACTGATTGGATGAGAGCTGCAACAATTGTCTTCAGACCTGAGAAAATGCAGTTTGTTTCAGGGCAGGGTTGTGGTTAAGTTTGATTAATCAACTAAATAAATGTCATTAATAAAACAATCTGTGCAACCCTAATATCTAACTACATCACAATCATCATCATTATCAGCTGTTAACAAACTGATTATCTACACACTAATAAAACCCTGATATATACAGTACAGGGGGTCCTCGAGTTACGACGGAGATCCGTTTCTGAGAATATGTCGTAACCGAATTTCGACGTAAGTCGGACCATACATTCATTGTGCCATTGTGCATACGTTGTGCCACTAGATGTCGCTATAACACCACCCTACAATAAGAGTTTACTGTGGTGAATTGCCTTTTGTCACCGTAGGGGTTGATATCGCGAGTGTAATGAGCATTTCCTGTAGATTTCTGATATCAACCGTGTAGACCCTGTGTTGTGAATAAACCTACGGTATTGCCACGATCCCGAACGCATCTGTGTCCGTGTGCATCTCCTTACTGGCTGCCGCTGCCCCCCCCCCACCAGCCGGCCATTTCACATAAGTAAACACAAGGCAGAGTAGCCTAGCTGTGCTGTGGAGGTGCTGGAGAGCCGGCAGGCGCTGAGAGACAGAGAGAGCGCTCACCAACTAGTTCCCGTGTGAAGTCTGAACGTATTTACGGGGCAAACCGCTTTAGCCGAAACAAGGAAGTTCATGGGAGATGTGTCGTAACCACGAAAACAACGTAATTCGCGACCGTCGTAACTCGAGGACCCCCTGTATATGTATATATAGCCTTCAAGGCTGCAAGCTGTATCACTCATTTAAGGTGGACTTAAACTGATTAACCCAGCTTAAGATGAGATTCAGTCACTTACCGGGGATGACTGTGATGGTCTTTAGGGCTCGAAGAACTCTGAATGTTCTCAGTGCGGAAACATTTCCCAAATCTACAAACTCTGTGAGATATCTGACACAAAGAGTGTCAAGTGACATCACAGTACATCAGAGTTGTTGTTTTGTTAGTTATCGTTAGTCTAAGATGGATAAATGTATACAAGGTGTAGTAAAAATCATTACGCCATGCTGATGACCATGAAGTCCAACCAGTTCCAGGGGTCTCTGAGGAAGGTGAAATTGCCAATACAGAATCCTCGTGACAACACTTTGATTGCTGCTTCAAATGTGTAGATGCCTGTAAACACATATCTGCCCAACAACAAAAAAATACTTGAGGCATTAAAATGCAACAGTCTCTCAGAATCATGTGGCACAAACAGGTGTGTGTCTATATGATTATGTGGCATCATCAATATTAATAATGTTTTCCAATATTGTACATATGTTCATCTCATAAAGAGAGACCATGCTTTACACTTAAACATAGAGTGAAAGCAACTCTGTGCCTAATGGCTGTGCCACAGGCACGGCCATGGCAGATGACACCAACACTGTCATGATCGCCGGGTTCTCTGTCTTGCCACAGGTCACATGTGCAGCCAACTCTCCTCTCCAGTCTCTATGTCCATAAAAGGAGTATTATGGAATTAGATGACCCCTGACAGAGTAACCCTAACCCTGGGACTGTATTCCCTTCCACCACTGCAACAATAGTGCAGAATTGTTTTACTTATTATTTTAGCGCCATCAACACTCATCAACATTTCCTTAGCTCCCAGGGCTTACAAGTTCCTTATCAGGAACAGCCAATGCTTAGGTTGCCAGTTGATGGTGTTGGGGCCTATGCTGCCTTCACAGCCACAGCCTACATCTTCAGCTTATTTCAGGTAAAATCCACGTTTCATCGCTGTCTTCATAGCCTTCAGAAAAATCTAGTGCATACACACCCATCCATATATGTGCAGAGAATACGTGCATATTTGCTCTTAACATCCTTCAAAATTCAAACGCAAAACTAAGTTGAAATATTAATGTATCAGTCTGTTCAGAACTTTGTCTAAAAGCATCAGTATGTATCTGCCAACACATGGATGTAGGCACAAAGATTGACATAGCTATCTTAGCTATCTTCAACTGTTCTGACTGCAATTCACTTATTTTGCTGCTCATTTTTTTGATTTTGTTTAGTGTGTTGCGATGGATGTTACTTAGGGACTCAGTCCATTATTATGCATGGTCTTGAAGTCTACATTTTATTCTTGAGGCACTGAAGACATTTTCATTCATTTTTTTTGGATCACGGGGGCAGCAGGCTAAGAAGGGTATCCCAAATAGTCGTCTCTCCCACAACAATTTACAGTACCTCCTAGGGTACTACGAGGCATTTCCAGGATAGGTTGGATATATGATATCCAGCAAATCGCAAGTCTCTCTGGATAGGCGCGTCCGGAAAACCTGTCATTCTCTGAAGGCACCAAGGCACTAAGGAGGCATCCTGGTCAGAAATTATTAATGCCATCATTAACAGCCTGGTTCAGAGATGTACCCGTAACCTCTCTAACTAGCTTATCACACCACATTCCAGCTTTCCCTTGTAACTGGTGGTCTCAAGTATAGTGCTCCAATATCTCAAACACTAACCTCCATCAAACTTTTCAAGGTGACCATAATCAGCTTGGGTGAAATAATGCATATCCCTCCACCTGCTCTTCAGTAAGTCCCCCTAGACCAATCTATCAGACTCATCTTCACATCAGTCCATTCCTTCTCAGGTGCTCTACAAAATATGGTGGATCTGTGTTTATCTGTGTGTCATTAGTGTTTGTTTAAGTCTGTGTTTGTCATTGTGAATCTGTGTGTATCTGTGTGTGAGAACTCACTCCACAGTCTTGCTCCATGCTGGAGGTTCACTCATTGTCATGAAAACACAGTTTGTAAGAATAGTCACCATGATGAACAAACTGAATAAAGTTTTAATCTTAAGGAACAAAAAACATTAGCTCATCATCAATCAATAATCTGGTGATTTATAGCATTATATTTGTATATCTTACTCCTGAAAAAGGAATTTGAGATTGAGCACATAAAATTTAAGTACATAAATTATATTGTAAAGAGAAATCCTATGCAATTATAACAATGGTACCCATTATCAATTTTAAACTTATCATCACCCTCCCACACAAACTTTGTTTGAGTCTGTTTAAATTTTGCAAAATGTTGTTTAACTTTGAAGAATTAAGCTTTTTACTCAACTAAAATGAAGAATGTGGATCATAGCGATTTGTTGAGTCACATGGACTCTGTTTTGACCTAATCCAGGTACAGTGTGTCATCAAAAAGGATATGAGTGGATCAAGATCTTGATGGCGATGATTCTCAGAGGACTGAACACACTTAGCAGATAACAGGCTGGCTCAGCATTAAACCTGTATATGATGTTTCCTTTACTGAGCACGATGAATGTCTACGGAGACAGATCAGAGGTCTGAGAGACTTGCCAGAATCTTTCAAATGAACTTTATCAAATGATTAAAGAATGTCAAAAAACAAAATACACTCAGGTAGGCATGAAGAAATAAAATAAAAAAGATAATTCAATCGCAAAAAACAAATCAAAAGATGATCACCAAACAAATTCTGTAAACTCAAACTTCAGAAGAGTTATGTCACCATTTACACTGTTTCTTTAAGTCAAGAAAAGGAAACAGAGACCTTCTCTGATTGATAGTAGGGATCCAGGTCCTCCAATGGGGTGTTGAGAAGATCAGAGGGTGGGTCACCATAGATGAAAGGGAGGGGCTTCCCAGCCTCCAGGTCACTTGCTGGTTTAGGACGTTCATCCTCCACTGTCTGTCAATCAGAAAGAGAGCCAAGCAGAGGGTGTTCAGCCAGAACCAGGTCCTCCTGATGTGACCAGTGTAGTGGTTTTAATACCCAGATGTGCTGAGTTGAAGGATCCTGGGAAACTGGTGTCTATGGCGCTGTTTGTCTTATATATACTATTGATTAAAAGTGAATAATTCTCCTCTTCTTAGCAGATCACTTTTAAGATTATTAGAGATTATTCAAGATTATTATAGATTATTATACTTTAACTTCCGTCATGTATGTTACATTTTATTTACTTTACTTTTCTTGGCAGATGTATGTACCTGAAGTGCTCACCACTCAGCTGACAAAGTCTCAGTGTCTTGGTGCTTGTTAAATGATCAGAGCTGCATATGGGCAGTTACCTGCCTACATTCATTCATTCATTCATCTTCTACCGCTTACTCCTGTTAAGGGTCGCGGGGGGGCTGGAGCCGATCCCAGCTGACATCGGGCGAGAGGCAGGGTACACCCTGGACAGGTCGCCAGTCCATCGCAGGGCCAACACAGAATACATAAACAGACAAACAACCATTCACACTCACATGCACACCTAAGGACAATTTAGAGTGGCCAATTAACCTAACCCCCACAATGCATGTTTTTGGGCGGTGGGAGGAAGCCGGAGTACCCGGAGAGAACCCACGCAGACACGGAGAGAACATGCAAACTCCACACAGAAAGATCCCCCGAACCGAGATTCGAACCAGGGACCTTCTTGCTGTGAGGCACGAGCGCTACCCACTGCGCCACCGTGCTGCCCCAGTTACCTGCCTACATTAAATACATAAAACCAACAGACACAATTATGTCTCTCTCCAGACTCAAGACAAAAGAAGACATGGCTTTCGATGTGATCATATAGGATCTGTAAATACTGTTAAACTTTTAAACTTGTTTCTGTTTTTTTCATCTTTTTTTGTTTATGCTGTCACAATTGCATATGTCCTATAAAAAAATACATGTACAGTTTATTGATCACTTTATGAACAATAATTGTTTGCTGACAGTTGATATGATTTTCACCTCAAAATTCTTTTCCTTCCGTCTATGATACTCCTTTACTTCAGCTTCATGTCGTCGTTGCATTTCCTCAAGTGAGGCCGGTGTAAACCTTTTGAAGATCTTGGAACCAACAGGGGGCAGAACAGGTGCCATACTGGCATCATGCAGTGCTGCACAAACTCCAGTGTCAACTAGTAACCGCCTCTGCAGGGGAGTAGGAAGTGTAACATACAAAGAGCAAAAATCATGTTTTTATTGTCTGCAAATGAATGAAAAAGGTCAATGAAAGTTAAAAAGAAACAGTAAATATGTAATTTTTATTTGTACATCAAAAAATCTTATTTAAATAATAATTTCATTAATTAGTAAATACTGGATTTTGGCTGGTGCCTTACTGTGTGCAGTACGCATACAGCAACACTTGCAACACTTCATTGCTTCTGGTGGTGGATTTTGTCTCTGATCTTGCTCCTCTGATAAGTCCTAAAACGCTTTTATTCAGTGTATTTCTGTGGCAAATCAATCAATCAATCAACCAATCAATCAATCAATCGTAAATATTACATACTACTCCAGCACTCCACCTGTTAACCATACAATCGACCTAGTGCTCACATATAACTTGAAGTTCTGCCTTTTCGCAACTTTGTAATATACATGTCACGTCCAGGCTTGAATACTGTAATTCACAACTACCAGGCTGCACCAGTAAGTCCTGAAAGACCCTGCAGCATGTGTACTAACGAGAACCAGGAGAAGAGATCATATCCACCCTATACAGACTTCACTACACTGGCTCCCTGTGACATTTAGAATTAAATTCAAAATCATCCTTCTTACATACAAAGCTCTAACTTGTATGGCACCAACATACCTACACAATTTAATAATCCCACTTCATCCTGCCAGAGCACTCCACTCTCAGAATGCAGTTTGCTTATTACTCATTTTTAGTAGAGGGAAACAGTTCTTTCCAGCACTGTAAGCAGGCTGACTGGGACTCACTGACCAAAGTGTTCCACAAATTCTTAATGTATCCCACATGTACAAATGGTTGGACTCAAAAGCATGACTCAGGTAAAAAAGGGAGTTCCAAAAAGCACAATCTTTAAGTATACAGTATACAGGTAGGCAAAAGATGAATCAAGCAGAAGTACAAAAATAGGCAGGCAAAATGGTCATGAATGTTAAACAACTTACTTAAACAATGCTTGAACAGAGAGAAACACACACTGAACAGAACAAAGGCAGGGAGGTGAGGTAACAAGACACAGGTGGGCCAGTTAATCAGAGGCGTGACCAAGAGGAAAACAGGAAGTGCATGTCACTTCCTGTTTTCCTCTCATCAATCATTTCCCAAAAGAAATGAATGACGAAAACTGAAACAAACAAGACTAGTAGATAATGGCATGGCAGATACTGATATGACATAAGGGTAATGACTTTATGAGCTTCCTTAATGATAAAATTACAACTATTAGGGAGAAAATACACCACTACCAACCCACAAATATTACTTCAGGAAGAGAAATCACAGAGACAGCTGAAAATGCTGTTGGATATGTGGACTGTTTTACTCAGATCAACCTTAGACGGCTAACGTCAATCATTTCTTCATCGAAACCAGCAGTCTGTGTTCTGGATTCCATCCCAACAAAACTACTCAAAGAAATTC
>JAFBJQ010001360.1:70000-111303 GCA_016785345.1 Trinectes maculatus
GGGCCTGAAAACAGGTCTTGATCTTTGGTTTCGTCCTATAGTACTGTATCATAATTAAAAAATAAAGCTGACTACTTTGCGGATTTCGCCTATCACGGGTTCTTTTTTGGAACGTAACCCCCGTGATAAACCAGGGATCACTGTAGTACAAAAAGACAAAAATTGTGATAAAAACTCTACAGTATAGTTGAAAAATGTCAAAGATTCATTAAAATAAAAATCATAGTATAATTAAACAGGAAAAATGTGACAATGTGCAATGTGAGATATAAAATAACTAAATATAATATTATAAGACATAAAAAATGATAAAAAAGTTAACAAATATTAAGACATGAAAACAAGGTATAGTAAGTTGTGAAGATGTTTATGATGTCACAGTATATTATAGTATATAAATATACTAAATACTAAAAAATTGTATTAAAAATGTTGTAGTATACCAAGACAATAAAATAACAAATAGCATCATAGTATAACTTGAACGTGAAAAAAAAATTAAGATGTTTAAATGTCATAAAAATGTCATAGGTAAGCCATTAAAGATGTCAGGAAAACATCAGTTTACTAAGACAACATCATAAGATAGTGGAGTATATCTTAAAGTGTGATAAAAAAAACTTCATTGTATACTGAGACATGAAAAATGTCATGAAAAAGTCATACTACTGTAACACATGAAAATTGTTATTAAAAAAACATTATATTATAGTAAGACATGAAAAATGTAATGAAAACACCATAGCATGGTAGCAATGTATACAATGAGATTTTTAATATGTTTTATATAATCTACTATTCTATACTATTATGTTTCCTTTACATTTTTAACTTCTTATTTTACAATGAAGTTTTAATGACATTTTTCACATTCTACTATACTACTATTCTAGTATAGTAGAATAGTAACTATTCTACAAAATTATACTTTTACGTTTTCAATTTCTGCTTTCATATCTAAGCTATCTAAACTAATCAGGATTGTAGTTGCTTTTATGACAAAAAACACAAAGACATGTAAACAAGACACTTTATTACTAAATGTTGCATGATTTTTACTGATCAGTGAAAACCAAGTCAGAGAACCGACTGTGGGGGTGGGGGTTGGGAGGGGATCGGGGAGGGGTGGGGGGGTGGGGGGTGTTGTCGTGGTGGAACCACAGTCCAGTTGAGTGATGTTAACTGCTTGGTGACCACATGGTTTACTCATACAGCCAGGACTGGAAACAACATGTGTAAGAGACAAACTCCTCTGCCTTGAACCACAGGTTGATCTCAGTCTTGGCGTTCTCCAGGGTGTCGCTGCCGTGAATGATGTTTCTTTAGAAAAGAGTAAAATCCAGATCATCAACTAAATTTCACATATACTCTAGTCACCTGTAATTCTTCAGAGCAATCACAGAGTTCACTGATTACTGAAATAACTACAGGAGATCATGTATCTGTATTCAAGTGTGTCTATTAGAATGGTTGATGGTTGCTCACCTGCCAATGTTGATGCACAGGTCTCCGCGGATGCTGCCAGGCTTGGAGTCGGCAGGGTTTGTCTCACCTAGCATCATCCTGACCAGCTTCACAATGTTCTGACCCTCCCACACCTGGGACATGTATGAAGATACGCGTCATTGTATTACAACATAATGACTTTTATTTATTCTGCTCTCTCTCGTTTGGTTTCTCTGAGTTATTTGACACTATAAACAGAGGGTGAGACATCAGGACTCACAGCTCAGACTGACACGTGACAGAGTCAGGTGGGTGTATGAGTGGGACTTTAATCACAGCATAAACAACACAATGCTGTCACTGAACAGATGAGATGAATGGTTACTAGTCCTGTGTCTGAAAATAGGTATAAGCTTGTCTGATGCGCGTGTCTGACATGAGTGTCCCATGAAACCACAGCAGAGATGCCTGGCATGTGATCACCAAGGTCTGCTCCATAAAAGCAGAGAGACCTTAAGCAGAGATCAAGATGTGTGTGAAGAGTGAGACAGAGCGATAATGAGGACAGCATATGCATGTAAGCTACCATGGCGAGGATAGGTCCAGAGGACATGTATTTGCAAAGTCCGGTGTAGAAAGGCATGTCCTTCAGGTCCAGGTAATGCTTCTTCATGTGGTCCTCAGAGGCCTATAGAAAGTCACAAAATCAATAAGAAGAAAATGGTGAACTTGACTCATAAATGTGCACATGCATGCATGACCGCAGGCACACACACAGAGCTGTGGCCCGACAAAGCTGACAATGGCAAATTGTTACCTGCATGAATTTTGCAGCAACCAGCTTGAACCCTCTCTGCTCAAAGCGCTTGATGATCTCACCACACAGTCCTCTCTGGATGCCATCTGGCTTCACTGCAATGAAGGTACGTTCCATGTTTGCTGAGGTGTCTGCAGACACAAAAACAAACTGACAGTGAATCTGCCTTCAAATGGATCAAACAACCAACACCCAACCAAAAAGAAAGTGTCAAGGGGCTTTGTGGAAATGTATTATAAAGTCAAATTTAGTTTAAAGACTTCTTTAAAACCAAATGTCAAAGACCAAACCTGCTGAAATAGTAAATCTCCTAGTTCCGTCACTTTGTCACATGTCATATCGTTTCATCAAAGCAGTTCAGTATCATCACATTATTGTATTTCTTGTAAAAGCACAGGAGACAATATTAAATTACTGCTAATTAGAGATGAGCTGGATGTGATTCTGCTGAAGGAGTGAATGTCTTCTCTCTCAGCAGAAAACTACATCCAATCCTGCACCAGCTCATAAGTTTGGACAAAGCTTCAGTTTGGCTGACTGCCCCACTTTCTAATTTTATGTTGGTATCTGTTCACGTAAAGCTGATATCCTCTGGAAGCAGGTGTCTCTGGCAGGAATTCAAGCTGAGAGAGCAGCAGAGAAGAGGGTCAGCAACAGGTCGTCTAATCGCTGGAGATAATCTTATACCCTCCAGGTCACGTACTGAGCTTATGTTTTGCTGATTTATCATATTAATTTTCGTTCTTTTAGTGTGTGAATGATTAAAGGTCTGTCTCTGTATGAATCCTGGCATGAGTAAACTCTTAAATAACAATATGACCCTGCTTGTGGCAAAAACAAAGGTTATACCAATCATGATCAGTGGACTAATTCCAAATATGTATCATGAAAAACATTAGGTTCAATTAAATTGTTCCTTAAATTTGTTTTTGATGTTCATGTTCCTCAGAGGATTGACCCCATAAATTGTTTGACCATCCTGACCTTTACTCCAGTGCCACTATGATTTTCCCCACAACTCAAGACACTTAAGAAATTTAACATTCAGTCAAACATTACATTCAGGCTCATCAGACAGTAACCCCTATTTTCACTCCTAAAAATCATGTGAAGAATCAACTTTCTCACACACAGTCACCGCAAAGGCTCACTGCATTTCATCTAAAGGCAAGACAAAGAAATATTCATAATGGAAACAAATCAAACAAAATATTGTCATCAATTTGACCACAGATGAGCAATGTGACAAATATAAAAGTTGAACTTGCGCTGTGCATTTTGTAAATTAGTTTGATATTGGAAGGGAACGGCACTAAAGCAGGGACATCTGACTGAATATCAGTCAAACATCAGAATGTGTATTTCCATACTTATGTTTACAGCAGCTTTAGAATGAAGAAAGGTAGAGATTGCATCCGCAGAAATATTTTTCTCCTGTTTTCTTTCGTATTTTATTGTCAAGAATAGTTGACTTTTGTGTTTAAAGAGTGTGTGTTTATATCTACCTTGGCTTTGGGATTTGAGGAGAACTTCGAGTTGCCGGCAGCAGGGATGCGATCACCGAGGCCAAAAAGCTGAAGAGAAGCTCTATTTAAAGCTTTACTGTGGGGGTGGGGGGTGGGGGGTGGTCCAGAAATGTGTACTGTATGTGTGTCGTGAGAGGCTGAATCTGTCAGTGGTTGACAGATCTTTTCAATCATTATAGGTATGTGTGTGTGTTTGTGTGTGTATCTTGGAAAAGACCCATTGATTTTTTCTTCACTTTGTTTTCTCTTTTTGAGTGTGAAGACAGTTTTGGTCAACACACATTTGTTTGATTGAGGACATTACCCAAAATATTCTGTAATGTCACACACTTTCCAACGTGATCCTGACCTCGCTTTATTGTCTTTGCTTTTTGAAAAGTGTACTGATTTCAAGTTTGCCTTAAATTGTCCTCACCTCTCATGTGTCACTACCTGGAGAGGGAGGATTTATATGTTATTCTAACTAATTGTTCTGTGAAGCAGGAGCAGCACAACATCTAACATGGCAAACAATGATCCTGCTAAATCGGATTCAACTGAACCACTTGTCCCTTCAGTTTGGTGTCATGTCTTTCAGTCTAAATTTAAACAGTGGACCGACAAGCCAATGCTGACATGGCTGAGTCTGGATTTCACATGCATCTGGACTGCGACTGTTTGCATGTGAAGCACATGCGTCTGTTCATGTGCAGTAACCTGTCAGTCATTGGTTGGCTCTTTCTCGGCCATGTCAGCAGTGCCAAGGTTGGCTCATGGTTCCGACCCGTTCACCTGCTGCTTCACTCACATCTTCAGCTGTCTACATCTCCTGCTCTGTCAGTCCTGCACATATGTCAGGGGTCACCTGTCTTAATTTTGTCCTAACCTCACCTACATGTACAGAAAGCACTGCAATACTTAAAACCCAAAAGCCCAGCCCCCTTACACCATATGCACCGGTGTTGTCTGTGGATTTATCATCAAATGTCTTCAGCATCAGCCAGTTTGTTAGTAAACTAATGAGTGTGTGGAGGGGTGGGGGCTTTGGCTTAGATGTAAGGTCCCTCTGCCTCTAGCTCAGCATTAAATGGGTTTGCTGTTTGTTCAGTTTTTATTCATCAGTCGATCTATTTTCAAATCCTCAGCTGTCAGCATGCATGAGCTTTGAGTCGTGACTGAAAGAATGCAGCTCCCCATAGACCCAAAGTAAAATAGATCATTATTTAGCACTTACTGGTCATAAGAGGTGACCACTGAGGCAGAATGTGAGACAGACTCTACCTTGTGCTACTGCACTTGGAAAGTATTTGCCAGCTGCCATTAAACAAAAAGAAAGAAAGACAGAAAGAAAGAAAGAAAGACAGAAAGAAAGAAAGAAAGAAAGAAAGAAAGAAAGAAAGAAAGAAAGAAAGAAAGACAAACTGTGGTTGTCATGCTAACTCACTTTACTGTTGGTGTCTACAACCTAAAGCTCCAACCTTCACCCTTCCCCCAAATTTCACCCTAAATATAAACCTTGTCCTAATCAGGGATGGAAACAGGTCCTTCTCTCTGACGGATGCTGGTCCAGGCTACAGTCCTGTGGGGATGCTGAAATTAAAACACACGCCCCCTGCTTGCACACTCACACACTTGAGATATGAAACCGCAGAAGCAGAAACACAGCTGTGTGGCCTCTCCAGTGACTGATTCTACTTTCAGTGAAAATGTCGACCAAAGACAAAAGAGCTAAGATGCACAAAAGCACATTTTATTCTTGCAATTATTCTGACGCAGTGGTTTGAGAATGTACATGGAATAACTGTAGGTGAAATAAAAGATCTTATTTTGTCTACACATACACTTCTTCTTCTCTTGTGGGTTTTCTCCAGCTTCCTCCTTCCTTCAAATCCAAACAAATGCAGGCTGCTGTTAGGTGAACAGTAGATTGCCGTTTTCGTAGGATAGTTGTTATACTACAACATAGTCTCCTCATTTAAGTCACAGGATTTTGAGAGGGAAAGTTTAAGTAAGTTAAGTAATTTAAGTTTGAAAAGTTTAAAAAAAAAACCAAAAAAATATTGACTTTTTGGTCACAATTGTTACTTTCTTTGCTCAAGAAATTGCAACTTCATGTTATGCCATTTTGACTTGTTTATCAAAACACATTATGGCTTTTGTCAAAGAATTTCACCCCAGTTCTCAAAGATTCTATTTTTTAATAACACATAAACAAACACAAACAATCCCAAGTTTTAGATAGAAACCGAAACAGAACAGTTTTACTGAAGACATTTTACTATACAATTCATTGTTGTGTCTTTCTCGGTCATCATCACTACAGACCTTCTTTCATTTCAAAGAATAAAAAACACCCCATCAAATATTTCTTCTTGAGTTAGCGTCACTCCTTCTCTCAGTTAATACATAAAATAGACTCTTCATTCGATTTGCCTATTTACAGGGTTGCAATATATACACTTTTTTTCTTAGTGTGTTCATTCAGGCATTCAAGCAACACAGCAGAATTGCAGGGGCTCCAATTAGCTTGATGGGACGGGTGGTTTTGTAACCTTAATTCAGGTTAAATTGTGAAAATGATTTTGTTTGGGCCAGGGTTAGTTTGTCCAAATATGGTGATGCTCATTTTAACCCACAAAATGGTCCTGATGGAGCCACTGGCTGATGAGCGATGACGTCATCTTTGCTGGATTTTCACGCTGTACCTGAACAAACTGCTGCAAACGTCTCCCCTTGACAAGACCTGCACTATCAAATACAGAGTACAGGGGTCCAGGTCTCAGGCCCAGAGGGAGCAGAAGATTTCACATTATTTAACCAATCACTAACCAGTCACTCTCAGCTGCAGCCACTGGGATCTACCACAGGCCCCTTAAACTTATGGGACTTCAAGCTCCTGGGAAAAAAGGCTGTATCTGGTGATTTGGAAAATTGAACTCCTGGGGGTTAAATCCCTTTTTTTCTGAGTTCACAACTTCTCCTATTTACCTTCTGGGAGTGAACATTTGAAGTTCACAAGGAAAAAAAAAATCATGTTTCTAATGTCTGAACTCAAGGGGAAATCCGAGAGGAAACCTAAACTCATAGTTTAAACCAAACTGCTGTTGGACCCAGAAGTTCAAACTCAAGCCCAAAACTGATCTTGACAGTTTAGATTAATTTTGCAAGCGTTCTGGTACAATATGAAAATGTTTTCACTCCATATTAGATGTCCCAATTTGCCTCATATGGTTTAACATCTGTACAAACCTGAAGTGTTTTTGAAAAATCAAATGAAAGACTATTGTGAACAGATCCTTTTTGCTGCATTGATGTAAATGAAATTTTACCCTGAGTGTGGTCAGTACATATGTGACATCACTGCTGGATGTGGTTACAGGTGAAAGTGGTTACACATTAAAACAAAGATCAACCACACTAATCACTGCATCAATAAAGCCCCAATACCACCAAAATAAAAACCAGGTATTAAAGCAAAGTATACATATTTACACCTAACCCTTAACTTTGATCTGAGGAGCCTGAAATAAATGGAGGTTTTAATAGGGTGTTCTCGGTGTGGAGTTGGACTTGTTTCTGGATAAGATCAGCCTCACTGAACTTTTCCAAACATAATTATAGTACAGAGGGAGGATGATAAAGTCTCAACAGCCTCCAGAGCCCTGCACAGACACACTTTTCAAATCAGTGAAGTACACTGGTGCACTCACAAGGTTCAGTCCAACTAAAAAACTAAAACAACCGAAATTCATATAAATGGTCATGTGACCGTAATCTTTAATAGGTTCCTCTGTTAATTAATGTTTGTTAATATTAATATCAAATCTTAATGGGTTTTTCCTTAAATTGTTTCATCTGTCCTTAAAATCTCAGAGTTTCTGAATCGAGAGAAAGAAACAACAGCATGAAGGTTTTTACTGTGAAGCAGCTGCAGCAGTTTTCTCTCTATAGACAATATGTACAACATAAACAATCCAAACTCTTCTACACTAAAAGAAAACACTATACCAAAACTCTGTTGTAATAATCTTGTCCTGAGCTGAGTCTTAAACCATATATGGAAATGAAAGCTCTCTAATAACAAAAAGTTGCACTCATAATAAATAAATCTCCACTTTATTTTCATGGCCTATCCATCAAACCGGCACTGAGTCGTTCTCATTTCATTAATCAACTGTAAAATCATCAAAAGCCACAGAAACATTTTTCCACTAGCGCTCGAAGGCTACTGTACAAAGAGAACGGAATCAAATACAGCAAAATCTTCTTTTGTAAATTCAGATTTAGATTTAATCATTACTTCTTGTTATTTCTTCATATTTATTACACACTGACTGTATGTCTGTTAATAATTACACCCTGCATTTCAAAATATGACAGGTCTCCCTACCACATCTGCTGTAGAAAACTGCTGTTTTAACTTTACGACGTCAGATTAAACACTGAAAAAATAAACTCAAAGTAAAATAAAGTTTGTCTGAGAAAAAACTTGACCCCGACCTGGTGGTGAAAACATAGCATAGAAACAATAAACTCATACATTTCTGTTATTTTAGTAAATATGACTGACGTGAGATCAACTGTACAAATGCAGAATCAATTTATCGCAACACAACTGGACTCAACTAAACTGAAGAATCAAGTATAAACAAAACTTCTCTGCGTCGCTGAGCCCTGAGATTTGGCAAAGAGCCTCGTTGACAAGCTCAACTTCCTGTCACTCCATTATTGCCTCAGCCCTCCACCGGCCAAACCACTAAACCCACCAACGAGAGGGCAGCTCAGCTCATTGGGATTTTTAGACAGCAGTTAGCTGAGAAAATGTTATTTTCCTGAAGACTCTTCTGTTGTTATTGTTGTTAGTACTCTCTTGTAAGACATCCACTTGTAAACTCTAAACTTTATTAGCTGACAGTGATTAGATTAATCAGCTGATAATCACTTTCATTTTCTTAAAGGACCATACCTCTGTTTTTTCCCATTGTTTTTGCAGTTCCCTCCCACATTATTAACCACCCACCAATCTCCAGAAACTTTTCACAACTTCCACGTAAACAGGTTATTCAGTTATTTTCTGTCATTTCAAAAATATCTTTTTTAGAACTAGAACAGAAACAAGAACTGTCCCATATATATATTGCACAGTTGCACAATTCACTGATTAGTTCTTGAGGTTTTATACGGTTAAATGAATTTTATAAGTGGCCGATTAATTAACATACCACTCAATTCAAAATCCAAAACATGATTAATTCTCATAATTAAACCACACTGAAAAACTGCAGCTTTATATAAAACTAGAATCTTTTCCTTATAAAACTTCAGCTTTATCGCACATCAGTAGAGCCTTTTTTCCTCAAAATTTTAGAATTGTGATGACCACAGATTTCAGAATTATTGTATCTATTCTCAGTAGTTGTCATCGTAAATGTCTTTTTGATACGATGGCATATTAGATCCATTATAGGGGAAAAAAGAAATCAGACCAGAGGATGAGGTTTGACATCCTCACTAGACCTAGAGGTTCTAAATGACAAAAAAATACAAAAATGTCACAAAGTTTTACATTTTGAGCATAAGGGACAACTTCACAATCCTCCTTATCCTCACTGTGGGAAAACCAGCCTCCCAAAAAACCTGGTCTGGATGCCTGGAAGTAACTGACCCAGATATTAAGCGTAATTTTTCATACATAATTTGTAGGTACTGTTAAAACAGCAGTATGGTCCTTTAAAGTGAATGCAATATGAATACTCATCATAAAACATTGTTGGAGATAAATACAAATTTTAAAAATTTCAGCCTTGAAACAAAAAAAAAAAAACCCAAAACAGACTCAAAAGTTCATCAAATGAGATGTTCTGTAGAAAACCAGCATCTACTCACTCTCATTCAGCAACATGCACTGGTCCTGTTAGGAGATCCGAGCCCAGGAACTCACTGTGATGGTGGCTGTATGTCGATAAACGCATCATCAATGTTTAACTTAAACCCCGGAGAAATGTGAAGTGTTCAGGTACAGACACATGTTTCTAATTGCTCTTTGTGAAATATGGCCGCTGATATAAAAAAAAAACATAATTCATAATTCAAAGGTAAGAGGTCAGCTTAACAGCCCTTACCACTGATCTGAACCATGGACACAATCACTCAGAAGTGTGAGTTCACTTCCACAGCAAAGTCCTTTGTGCCCTTTACTCGACAAAAAGTTCAGTATTTTGATTTAAAGAAAAAAATGTAATCATGACAAAAACTCAGTGAGTTCCAACTGAGTGAAACCTCAGTGTAAATCACTGTTTCATTTGTGTTCCTGCAGATATTTTCTCCCTCATGTTTTTAATATCCTCAGAGACTGTGTTGGACGTCACGTTCATCAAAATGCTTTCAGGTATGATTTTCATGGGACCAGTTCAGTTCTCGCTCGGCCTGTTTCCTCTAACCGGTTGCTCACAATGCTGTTTTTCTGTGGATAAACAGCTGCTTCTGGTTTGAGGAGGAAGGCCTCAGCCTATCAGGTTTATCGCACATGAGACAGGAACATTAAATTAAACGTAGAGCAGCTCACAGGTCACACTGCTGGATCGGTTTAATTAACATCCTAACAGATCCATGGCTGTGAGAAATCAAGCTCCCGAAAAACTGATCATCATTCCCACTTTTAGAGTCAACTAAATTTGAAGCTCACTATTTTTCTAAATAATGTAACAATTAGAAGATTATTAAAATAATAGCTAACTAAATTTGCCACTCAACTGATTGATTCCTCAAACAAAGACTTCAGCTCTGCAGTACAAAATACAGCAGCCTGTGTACGAGCCATTGTTGTCTCCTCACAATTTTTCAATTAAATTACAGGCAAAAAGTGTCTTGTGTTCAGTGGGGTATAATTTGGGTTTAGGCAGTCAAACTCTTGGTTTTGACTGATCAGCCATCACAGGCGGAAGAAAAATCTGAAGTAACAGAGAAGGCCGAAAGATGAGTTTCCTGTTTCACCTCGAACCTGCTTTGTCTCTAAGATGGGAGATCAGCAATGTGTCTCACAGCTGCTGTGGATGAAGCATCACAGAGGACATTTTTTGGAACACTACATGTACAGCAGACCAGATCATGACCCAAAAAAAATTCTCAGTGTGTCTTCATGTAACAAGTTTTAGGTCCAGTTTGAAGAATTTGGTTCATGTGTCTGTTTCAGCTGTTTGGACTGAACAGCTACTGAAGACAGGATGTGGAGCAGAAGCTGAGAGAGGAGGGCAAGCAAAGGAAAACCTGCCAAAGGTTAAAGTTGTGGAGATGTTTTTCTTTCGGGTCTTGTTTTTTTAGTTTTCGTTTGTGCTGGTAGAGAAGAATGAAGAGGAGAAGATTTTGTGTTTCTAGGTCCAGTATGACTTTGACTTTGACTCTGCCCACATCAACAGAGACGTCTTAAATGAAAGCGTGTGAACATCGTCTTCCTCTGGCTCTTCCTCTTCAGCCCACCCTCTTGCTATATCTTTATTCTCACCTTGTCCACCTTATGTGTCTTTGGGCTCCAGTTTGCAGGACATGTCAAACAGAAGATTCTGGTTGTCTATCACCTGTAGCTGACGAACATAGGCCTTTGTCTGAAGGTGGGAGGGGGAAGTCTCGGTATCCATGGCTATCAGAAAGCACAACAAACAAACAAAAAAACATGGGTGTTACGGATATTACGTATGTGCTTCTATGAGTCCTCATTAAAATCAAACATTAGGTGCACTGTCTAAGTATCACCAGCAGATGAAGACAGAGCTCAAGATAGTGCAGTGTTTTTCAACCAGTGTTTTTTTTTTTTTTTACATCAGTTTGTGCTAAAGACTCAGTTTCCAGACTAAAACACAGTTCCCGTGTCTTCAAAATAAAACACAACCGGGGGGTGGGTTATTTCTCCCCGCACCAAGGATCAGCCGCATTCAACCACTTCCAATGACAAACGTCACACACACACACACACACACACACACACACACACACACAAACTACACATACACAATGTTTACAATTATCACAACAGTGTTGTAGGTATGTAGGTATTCTATTCCTGTACACTACTACTTGCCATTTTGTTTTCTCAGTTCTCCAGCACTCATCTGTGTAATATTGAAATAGCCATAAAATCGTTGGCAGTAATTATTGTTAAAATTATGTTGTAATTGTTAGAATTGTTGTTAGAATTGCTATAACTATTATAGCTATAACCCCCGTCTTCTATCTGTCCTACCAGACGGACAAATAGTTTTAGGGGCAAAGAAACTGTGGATGCTAAGTGTAACTATAGAAACAGATGAGTTTTAAAACTAAAAGTGAATGTCAGAATGGACACCACTGGACATGTGACCTTTACCTTGCAACTTTTTATTAGACCCAGTTTGTTCAAATAAAATAAATCTAAACCTAAAATCAAAGAATCACTATCTCACTATTAATGACCAACTGTGGACTATAGTGGACTGACAGCATCATTCATTGATCTGTGTGTGTGTTACCGAGCTGGCTGCTCCTGTATCTTCTGATGATCCTCACCATCTCTGCCACTTTGTGCTGCAGAAGAAGAATAAAGGAACAGAGAGCAATTGGAAAGGAAAAGGAGAACAATTTCAAAAACTTTTATTCCTGTAAATCTTTTTTTTTGTAGATTTTCTCGTTGAAATTAGCTCATGTGAGTCCACCAGACATTATAAGAGTGTTGACCCTGTGCAAATAACATTTATCACATATGTATCATCACATACATATCTATATCTGTATCTATATCTATATCATAGTGAAGGATTTGACAGGAAGTGACGTCACTCACCATCTTCTCAAAGTTGACAAGTTCTCCATGAAACGTTTTACAGCTCTCATGAAGAAACGTCAAATCTGAAATGGGAAACAAATCAGCACATGCAACTGTAAGCAATGTGAATATTACTTAATGCTGCTAATGTCTAGGGTTAGTATCAGAATATATTTGTATGTGTGTGTGTGTGTGTGTGTGACATGATGCTTCTAGTAGTTAACTCAAAGCCCTAACAGAGATGAACTGATGATCCAGGCTCTCCATGAGGCAAATTGAGATTTGTGAAAAATTTGATTGATTGATTGTGTGTGTGTGTGTCTCTTCAACTGTCCTCAATGTGTTCACACCCGAACAGGGCTGTCCACAGAAGACTAATGACGCTAATACTAGGTGTGATCAGACAGGTAGGAGACAAATGAATGTGTGTAATCATTTCAAATGATCATCAGATTATCATGTACCTTTAAGCAGCAGTGGTGTAAAGGGGATCAGTGGAGGTCTCAGGCTGGTGATCAAGTCTCTGTAGGACTTATGGTTTCTGGAGGGATCCTACAAGATAAAAAAGGATCATTTCCTTCAATGAAAGACATTGTGGCATCACATGAATCTTTCGTTGGCCAACATTGCATTGATGACAGACCTTGTTTGACTATGTCATCACATTAGCATCATATACCCCAGTGATACGAGTGATAACATTTGGCTGTTTTGACTAGAAGACAGATAGAGATCAGTGATTGTAGAGAGTGAGTTTCATCTCTGCATCTTTTACTCACCGCAATACTTTCAAACTGCTGAAACTGCTTCCTGAACTTCCCCGGGAGTCCCTGAGCGTGGATATGCACGCACACACACACAGACACACACACACACAGAGACACACACACACACACACGCACGCACACACGCACACGCACACACACATACACACACACACACACACACACAGACACACACACACACACACATAGAGGAGGATCACTATAAAATTTTGCAGAACAAGATCACAGTTCCATTTTCAGGGTTGAGTCATAAAAATCTCATGGATCTCATGCTTCATTCAGCTGAAGAAACCGCTGTCTCCACTGTCTGAGTTTAATCTGATATGCTGCATAGGGTTTTTCAGCAATTACTCATTGTAGTGAAAGAGTGTTGTCCTGCTGTGTGAAGCAGAGTGGTGGCAGGTGAGTGCTGACCTCCCAGGTGAGTCGTAGTCTGCTGACAGCGGGGTTGTCGAGACCCAGAACCACAGCAAGGAAAGACAGCAGGTCCTGCTGCTGCTTACAGCTATAACACACAGGTAAGAGCAGCCGGTCACATGATGAATCTGAGACATTTATGGCTTCATTTGCCTTTTACAGGACCGATAATGTTACACGGTCCTACAAACAGGACGTGCACTGCCACAACAGTGTGTTTGTCGCTTTTTTCACTCTTTGGTTTGTCGGACCACCAATCAGACGCATATCAGTAATAATAATAATAATAAATAATTTAAATTACATTAGATGAGTGAGTGATGATCTTCCAGTTCTCTAACCCTGATGCAGGTCACAATGTGGACTTACAGAGATGCTATTTTGATGAACTTGCGGAGCAGCTGGATCCTCTTTGGCAGCGACTGACACTGCAGGATCTCAGTGGCAACCCAGTGCTGCACCTCGCTGCAGCGCTGCAGTACCAGCTCCAGGTTAAGGGGGCGCCAACGTGACTGCTCTCCATGAAAGACATAACACACAAACTCCACCTGCAGGAGACACCAGCGGAGAAAAAGAAGTTTGTTGGTGTTGGAGAAGAAGAAATTGTCAAAGGCGTGTGTGCTGCAAATTGTCAATGAGAGAAAAAAAAATCATTGTTACTAACATACTTACTACCTTTAGTCCACTTTGCTGCTTTGCTGTTTGCCATCATGTTATAGACAAGATAGCTCAATACTAAGGTTCTGCACTGAAATCACAGTGGACTGGAAATCACAGTGGAGGAAGAATAACAATTCTGTGTCTAGAAAGTTGCCAAAGACCGACATACCCACATCACTGAATACAATGTTGGTTACCCAGCAACACCAGGGCCAACAACACAACAACAACAATTGCGGAGGACACTGTCTGTGTAGGAGTGCTGCTCTTGGGGCTGTGCTGGGTGTCTTCCCCTCCATCTTTCACACTTAATCTGTCCTATCTAATAAAGATTTCATTTTACATTTTTATATAGAAGGGCTTTGTTGATGTAGATTTTTAATGTTTGGAACGTATATGATCAAAACTTGAATTGGTCTTTTGGGTCACTTTTGACACTGCCATTCCCGGTCCTGGACATAGAAGTCACATGGTAATGGACCAGTAAAGCGTAGCACTGCTGTTGAACACGTACTTGCGTGTATTCGAGACAAATTCTGGGTCTAAGTCTTGACAAACACTGACAAGAGCCATGTGACTGACCTCATGCACACAGCTGAAGAGCTCCCAGTCAAACACCACCAACTGATTGGCTACTTCCTCTGCTGACATGTCATGGAGTTTGCTGTCACCTGGTGTCCAGTGGATCTCCTCAGGAAGAGGAAGCTGAGGATGACAACATAATCAATTTAAATGTGTTTTGCAGTACAATACAAACACTAACTAAATTTGACAGTCATCAGTCTGGAAAGACAGCTGGTCCTGCAGGGGGCAATGTAGTGGGAATCCAGTATTATTGCTGATTTTTTCATTTTATCAAAATTTGAAAAACATACTTTACAATCATATTTGACTAGCTCACTAATTTAAATGAAAAATAATGAATCAAATTTATAATTATTAAAATACAAAACCAAAACTTAATGTGCTCCAGTTTCCCAATGAATAAATGAAACAATCAATTTTTCCATCCATCCATCCTCACCAGTGAGTCCAGTTCAGAAGGTTCACAGGCAAACAGGTGGGTGTTGACTCCCAGTGTTGTGAACACAGCTTCTTCACTGGGACGAAACGCAGCTTTCTCTGAGTAGATAAGAGATTCACAAATCAATACACTCATTGTTAGAAATAACACTACTTTATACTCTTGTTATCATAACAACCAGTTATACAATAAGGTCAGAGGTCAGAGGACGTCGCACCCTGTACACTTTGTTAAAGCCCTATGAGGCAAATTGTAATTTGTGAATATGGACTATACAAATAAAATTTGATTGATTGATTGACATTGTTTCATCCCTCAGTCTTCTTTATATGTCACATACGTCCCCCCGTAAATAAGATATTTATATAATCTATTTTGTTAATGTGTCCTGTATACACAGGATCTATTACATGGTCCATCCTGAGAAAGGTATCCCTCACTGTGACTCCCTGAGATTTCTGTGTTTTTCTCCCTGTTAAGAGGGTTTTTGTCAGTTTGTCTTCACCGTTGCTGAGGATGTAGGTCAGATGATGTTACATCTCATACAGACGGTTAAGAACTATGGGGCAAATTCTGTGGGAGGGCGTGTGTGTGTGTGTGTGTGTGTGTGTCCTGACCTCCAGCTGATGTGACTGCCACCAGTATGAGATTCCCTGGAAGAACTGGTTGGTCTTCACTGTACTGGAGTTTCTCTCGGACCAGAGCCAGAATCTCACCGACCCGACAAGAGAGACGACTCCTGATGGTGACGTAGGAATGATCCGGCGTGTAGACCCTGCAGAATACTGAAGACACGAGGACAAACGTGAGACAAGTCTGACAACTTGTGATCATTTATTGTACTGTACCTTGTAGAATCATTCTCTAATTTTTCCTGATGAAGGCCAAAATCATTTTTAAATCTCGGACCTTTCACTGCAGATATGGATTTGTTAGCCGAGATTAGAACAAACACCAGAGAGCTGAGGGAAATGCTTTGCCTAGTGCCTTCCTTCCTTAAAGACACATTTATCACCATTCAACTGTCCTGTCTTCAAATGTTTTCTTCAACACATCCTGATGCTCTGAAAAATACTAACGCTCTCTGCATGAACATGTGTGTGTGTATGTGTCATACTCTCATCAGAGCCCCTGAACGCCTCTCTGGGCTGAAGACAGGCGTCGATCCGTCTGAAATGTCTGAACAGAGGACGGACCTGCTTCTTCCTACTCTCTTTCTCCTCCTCAGAACTGAAAACGCAACAACACATACAAACATGATCATACACAGTATACTCAGTGAACAATTACATAACATAGGATAAATAAACTATACCTACATTAAGTGACACATAATACTGTACCTGATACATGATAAATACATATTTACATTACAAATCATCATTCAGTGTGTTCATATGTTTGTATTAATGTGAGTGTTCAGTTGTGGGTTACTCTGTGTGTTTGTCTTACGGGCAATGTAAGATCTCAGTCCATCTCTGCAGCTTCAGAACGTCCTCCACCAACTCAGGACTGCGACTCAACTCCTGAACTGCACACAGGTATAGGTCCTACACACAAACATGCAACAGACACATACCAAACACACGTAATAAAAATGAGATTAAAATGTGATAAACACCCAGTAAGGACAGACAGTAAAATATATGATGTCTCTACATGTTGTGAACATATTCTGGAGATGTGTGCGTTACCTTGGGGAAACTGTTGCTGCGCTCTCCCTCCTCCTGCAGCAGCTCTCTGTAGGTGTCCAGGTACCTAAAAGCCATGTTCAGCACGGCCTGCTTCCTCTCTACTCCATCCTGCTGCCCTTCTGTCTCTCCAACCATCTCTCGCTCCCTGTCTCCTACCATCCTCTGTCCCTCCCTTCCCTCTGTCTCCAGAGTGAATCTGAGAATCTGAGTTCAGGACAGACACTATGACGCGTTACTATGACAACACCCGGACATGTTTTGAGTTTTAATAGTACATCTCTTTGATGCGTTTAAGTGACAACTCCCACAGACAGTGTGATGTGTTCAGGTGACAATAACAGAAAACTGTGTGATGCATTCAGGTGACAACCAAAACTCACTGCATGAGGCTTTCAGCTGAAATACCACTTTACACTGTGTGAGTTGGTGTAGTTTTTTTTTCAATATTCAGGTCTAGTTGAAACATGAAATGTGACAAAAGTTAGTAACATCAGGTGGAATCCAGAGAAAAAGAGACTGACTTAGTGTTGGGTTCCTAATAAAGTGCTCAGATATGAAGATGATGAAATTAAGAGCCAAGCTGAAAATGTTGGAATCCACTTTATACATTTAACTACAATCATCTCAGCCTCAGCAGCCATCATGAGCAAGTGTGGCTGTGAGCCCAAGAAGCCAATGATGACCCACATATCATATACGTGCATGGCATAGCATTCTCTCTCTAATGAATGCAGTACCTGCAACAGCCTGATGTGGGCACCAATATAAAAACTGTCATGATCATTTCAATCATCAGACTGTGGGTGTTTATCTGGACCAAACCTGTCACTGTTTAAGCTTCAGCTTTCACATGAGCACAGGAGGAGCTAATTGTGCAGCAGGACGTGGGGTGGATACGAGTTAGCAGGAGAAGACAAGAACCTGATGTTCTCAGAGTTGAACAATACAAACCATTTCCTGCAGGTAAAAACCCACTGAAACACTTAACCTCTAGTAACCACGGAAACCACCTGATCTGGCATCCATACCTGACATCCACTGCCGACATGCAAATACACGACACAGAGCCATGAGCGCATTCTATCAAGATAACTGTGTGTGTGTGTGTGTGTGTGTGTGTGTGTGTGTGTGTGTGTCTGAGAAGGATACTGCTGCAGCAGAACTTGCTGGAACCTGTCGGCCGTCAGGAAGATGGGATGTGTCAACATGAAGTCATCCAGCAGTGTTTCTAAACACACAACCCCACACACACACACACACACACACACACACACACACACACACACACACACACACACACACACACACAGAGAGAGACAGAGAAAGAAATGTAAAACTTGAGTGAAGCTTTCTCATCATAGTGAAACAGAGGAGATTCAAACAATTGTGTGAGGAATGTGAGGAACATTGAACAGAGTTCAGAGCATCTGCAGCTCTGCTGCTGCAGTAAACCACTCCTAGACAAAACCTGGTCACATCTTCTAACATACTGCTGTGTGTGTGTAAGAGAGAGGGATGCATACTGCAGTGGGCGTGTCCTGTCAGGGTCCGCCTCTCTGCAGGCAGTTACCATGGAGACACCACGTTGCCAACAGTGAGAGGATGAAGAGGGAAATGTGCGAAAAGAAGAAATTAAAAAAACATTCAGTAGCAAAATAATCATATAAAGATTTGTTTGTGTGTGTGTGTGTGTGTGTGTGTGTGTGTGTGTGTGTGCACTGTTAGATTGTTATCATGTGCTGGGAATGTTACACAAATGAATACTACATTTTTATTATATATTAACATTTTTATTATATATTAACATTTATAAATGATCAATAAATATTTTAGTTTTCATTCAAAATCATTCAAATCACGGTGTATGAAATTGCCAACAATTTAATTTCCAGGAGGCAGCTGAAGTATGAGAGAGTGAAGGTGAAGGCCATTCTCATGCTAATCTAAACATCTGATTAAAAGTGCTTGCTCTGTTGCTTGATCTTAGAGCAGTGTTTGCTCCTTGTGTGTCAGGATCAGCCTCTGTTAGCTGGACCAGGTGAAACAGCTCTCTCTGTGCGTCTTTGATATGATGATACTTTATTATTTTTGATTTATTCTACTTTATTTTACATTCATTTGTTTTCCTCTACTTGTTTGAATGAATGATGCTGATGTTTACTGTGCTTTGTTTCACTGTGTTTTTAGCTCTAAAATCACATCTTCAGCCTGTATGAGTCTCCGATTCACTCTCTTCAAATAAACTCGAAACTATTCCCCTTTATCCACGATTTCCCAAACTAGTGGCAAAATAGACTGGCTTCATTTTCTCTGTGTATCTCAGCTCAGTCTGAAGCCTCTATTTAAGTGTAAGTGTTCCTCCCACCTTCTCTGCTGCTCTCCCTCTTTCCTCCCACTCACCCTCTCCAAATGTCTTGTGGAGAGCGAGTTGCTATGTGAACAGAGCCTCTTATGTATCTGTTCACACATGCACACACGGCAGATACGTGTCCATATGATACATAAACACAGGATAGCAAAGGAAAAAGCTGAGACAACACAGTCACAACTAGGATGTTGGATGAAAGAAACCTGTAGCTTCAAGAGGTTGAGGTAGGCTGGGAGACAAGGGGGTGGAGGAGGAAGGTAAAAGCATCCAGACAGAGGTATACAAGTGGGCAGCTCTTCACTTCACCTCTTCTTTGAGAGAAGAGAAGAAAAAACAACCTCCCACACAGAGCAGTCTTGTCACAGAGCTGCTTCATAAACACCTTCACTGTGCTTCTTCATCTTCTGCAGTGTTTTGGTTTCTGAAATGACACTGGGATTCAACCAATGCCATCAAGTAGCAATGTTTCCCTGGACCCCAGGAAAAGTGAAACACAATATTAAATCCATACCCTTCATTTAATTAAATCTATTGAGGATTAACGTCTAGATAGTTATTGTGATTTCTCATCATATTTAGATCAGCAAAATCTGCTGCTGTTTGACAAATAAATACTGGCAGAGGTCATGCGTACAGGCAAGTGTGCACCAAGATTTCACACCTTGTTGACAGTGTATGTACAGACAAATACAATTTAGCTGTGGCAGTTTCAGTCCTCCATACACTGGGTTAGGGTTAGGGTTAGGGTTAGGGTTAGGGTTAGGTTTGGTCTCTTCCATGACTGATACACTTTATTTCCTGTGATGACTTCCAGACAAAAAGTTGTGTTGTGTTGTGTTACCAGTAAATGCTCTTAATGTGAAGCTGCTGCAACAGAACATTTGATTAGCACTAGCATCTAAAAACACTGACTCCATAACGTACTTAAGGTCTTACACAATCAAACGCACACACACACGCAAGGCTCCATTCTGTAGAAATGGTATTTACATTCTGTTTCACCTGAACACCTGCCTGCCTCAACATGTCTGCTACTGAGAGTAGTCTGTGTGCGTGTGCTTGTGTGTGTGCGTGCGTGTGTTATGGAAGTAACTTGCTGGTTTGTACTGGATTTATGAAACTGTCAATGAACTTATTATTTTGTACATACACACACATCTTAACAATAACATTCTAACCAACCAGGCAACAGTTCAAACATCTGGGGTACAGATGTGTAGCCAATACAACACCAACAGCATGACCGCAGTTTGACAGGGTAGTCATTTCCTCTAGTTCCTCAAATAGGTGGAGATGACACATCCACAGACGTAGAGCCCATCATGGGCTGAAGGACATTAACATAAAATCAAACACCGTAGTGACAGCAAGAGTTAGAACACAACCTGTGGCTGTGATAGCATTATCCCCCCCCCGCCCCACACACACACACACAAATTATTTAATAAGAGCCTTTGTGTCTGCAGACACACCCTCATTCTGTTCAAAACATCCACACCCTTATAACACATAACAATAACTCGAATTTGTGTGTGTGTGTTGCTCTTAAAACTGCTTTTCAGAAACAAAAGATCATTAAAATCATTCCTTAAAATCATTCATCACAAATTTTTCATTGAGTTATTTTTTAGAAATTACCATCAATAAAACATTACTTAACTACAGCATTATAGTATATGATGTAGAAATTTTTCCCTTCATCAGCACAAAGTCACATCAATCAACTCTGCACTGTTGATTAATGGTCAGTAAAACATCTTAGTCTCTCAGAAACTGTCAGTGACATTTAACTGTACAGGACTTTCAATTTAAATGTTGGCCCATGCATCTTCAGCCAACTCAGTGTTCTATGTGCCGCCTTATGTCAGCTTCGCCATCTTGACTTAATTCTTGGTTCTGCTAAAACCAGCCATGAATCTTTCGTTGGGTGAGGAGCAGACTGATTTTTAAACAAGTGCCTCCTGTGATGGTGTCTGTGTGTCCTCCAAATTAACCCCAGGTACAAATGTTATCAGGTCTGGATATAAGATGTTTTAAAGCTTGGCATACATAATAAGAAAACAGGATAAACCAGAAATGTGAACATTTGTATATTTTGCTGTGAGAGGCTGATGATGTCAACAACACAACACAGAGAAGAGGCTGGGCTGTGCGACCAAAGATCTGTGATTAGCATTAGCTTTTCTGAATTATTCATTTTGGAAATAAGAGTAAGGAAATAAAAAAATGTCTGTGGCAGCTCAAGTGGTTGAATATCTTTAATTAAGTGCCCAGTAACCAGCCACATCTTTAAAGTCCAGGACGCCAGTTGTAGTCTGAGTTAAGTCGTCAGAGTGAAACCAGTTGTACCATACACTAAACAGATTGCAAACTTTGCACTGTGTCAGGAGCAGATGCAAAGTCAAAATGTAAGTCAGCAGAAGTAGGTAAAGATCAGAGTGCAGCACCAAATGTTTTCATCAGTGTGTGTGCAACAAGCGTCAGCTGAATGACATACACAGTGCTACAAACTAACATTTATATTCATTCACAGGCAACTAGGGTTAGGGTTAGGGTGAGAGTTGTTAGTTACCAATAATATTGAGGAATGTGTCTGAACATCCTACAGAACCGTGTTGAAATACAATGCTTCTATGAAAAGGAGAACAATGCGATGAATATTTTCTTTGAACACTCAAATCTAATTTGGGGATAGAGGCCACTTTCACTATCCTGTCCCACCACAGAACATACAGGTACCACACTGTCTCATTCAAGCTGCTTGTTAAAGATAAACTCCACTGAAGAGCATTTGTTGTTGTGACTGCTCCAGTTTAGCTGCATGCTTCCAGCAGTGATGACACTCAACACACTAGTTAGTCTTTCACTTCAGAAAAAAGACAGCTGGTTCTTCTTCTACTATTCTTCATAGTTCCCATGATGACGTATGTTAAATAAATTCTGTTCATATGCTCAAAGTTTAGAGAAATCACACACACAATCTGAGGAATTCAAATGTTAGTGCAGCAGTGCTGCATTTCCCTCTGTGATGTTTTTCACTTGACCCTCAGTGATGATGGATTCTCACCTGTCTGGTTTTACCTGCTCAAGTTTGAAATGTCATACTGAGGTGTGTACATACATACTCACACACAACACACTTTTGATTTAACTTTTGCCAAAACAGCTTTTCAGCGACCAGAAATTGGACACAGGCAAATTAAAGGGGGAAATAAATGTGACAGAAAAAAAAGTCTTAAAATGTTAATGTTACTTACTAATGATAAACCAGAGATGTTCTTGTTTTCTCAGGCAGATACCCGGGATCATAACAAAGTAAATACTTTTTAAAGGAAGTCTAGGGTTTTTCCTTAAGCTTCATTTTGACCTCTCTTTGGATTTTGTGTACAGTGAACCCTGGTTTATCGCGGGGGTTACGTTCCAAAAAGAACCCGTGATAGGCGAAATCCGCGAAGTAGTCAGCTTTATTTTTTACAATTATTATACAGTACTATAGAACGAAACCAAAGATCAAGACCTGTTTTCAGGCCCAAGCATTTGTTTAAGAAATAAAAATAGAAGCGTTTTCTAACAAATAACTATGATAGTTTTTAGAAATAACAAAATGCACTAAAAAATCCGTGAAACAGCGAAGCCGCAAAAGGTGAACCGTGTTATAGCGAGGGTTCACTGTATTATAGCTTTTTATGAACTGTTGCTGAAACAGCAATTTAAAAAATGCAGGGATTTTGAGTCTGATGTCAATGTTTGAAGTTTATAACGTTTAAACAAAATAACTCAAATAAAAACACATCATGTTGCCCTTCAGGTGTAAACAGGAAGCAGCTGGTTGCTTAGTAACAAAAACCCTTTTAAGGAGCAACAGTAATGGTGAAAAGTTACAGCAGGCATTTGTTTTTGGTTGGAGTGATGGGATAGATGGAACTACTGTTAGCAATGCTTTGTATTCACCACTAGTCGAGTCCTGACTGACAAGAACCAATCAGCAAGGGAGCATCGCCGTCTGCATCATAGTTTTAAAATTAAAACAAAATCCTGGAATTTATCAATTTAAATGGGACAAGCAGGATTCAAAAGAATCTCTGTTTTAGACCCTGGAATACTCCAGAGTATGTATGTATATGGATGCCAGATGTAACCATATCGACAATGATGTTTCTAAACAAGGTTACTGAAGAATGTGACAAGAAATTTGAACTCACAGTTAATAAAGAACAAGTTAAAATGTCCAAACAAAACTTTGAGTCAAAGTAACTGTTATGCCTCATAACTATGCAATAATAGGCAAGTGTTTTAGTACATTAGTGTACATAGTCTGACCAAAGCTGCTGATGGATGGCTAATATGACTAAACCCGTGTGCGGGACTGGTGGCATGGTGGAGATTCTGGGTTCCGTCTTACAACACACACATACAGACACACATTTTTCTCTTTCTTCAGCCATGACAATACCCATAGCTTTTAACTCTAACTTTAAGTTTTCCCCCTCAAAATGTCTTCACAACTATACAGAGATGAGTAAACACACACACAGGCATGTAGGCCAAGCAATCCTGCAGGAACACATATGTACACGCATGCATGCACACCCACTTCAGCTGTAATAAGCAGGCTGTGTTTCAGAGAGAGGATAAGACCGATTATATAACCACTCCATTACACACACACACACACACACACATACGCACACACACGCACACACACACACACACACACACACACACACAGCCAGCAGGAACAGTCTATATAATACAAAGTAAAAAATGAAATCTGACTGAGGCTGATTCTGACAGAAACGATTTATCAATCCTGTTCCCTGCAGAAACATAACGATCACTTAGTGTTACTAAGTACTTAGTATACTAGTATTGACCCCTAACCCCTAAACCCTGTTAAACATAATTCTCAGAGAGATCCATTGCACTATATCTCATTATTTGTCATTTACTGTTTATTCCATGTTTTCATATTTACAGTGCTCAACATAAATGAGTACACCCCAACAGATTTGTCAGAAAACCTTTTGTTTCTTCCCACAATCAACATTTTCTACAGGATACTATACAACAAAATACTCACACATTGGCTTTGAGTGAATACGCACACAAAGAAAGTAATTAACTAAGCGGAAATGACTGAAAGAACAGCAGTAAAAACAAAAATTAAGTAAAGAAGTGATATAATACTGAATACTTGCTGACTCGGCAGGTATGATCATGTGACCACTGATCTATACTGACCTGGATATAGTCAACGTGTTATCAGGAAGGCCATTGGTTCTCTTACACACAACCAGAGAGCAATGTAGTTACTTTTACACTCACACAGTCTGAGGAATTATCCAAATACTCACCAACAAAATAAAGACAAAATAAACATTGGCAGCTAACAACTGATTCCGCAATTTTACCACAAAGAAATAACAGTGAAAAATATTAAGATTGTATGTGGGTGTGGCCACAGCCAGAAGTTAAAAGGACAACGTATCACAGTGGATGATAAAACCTTATTGCTTCCTCGCACAAAAGCCAAAGTAAGAAAAGGAGACAGTTTCTTACCTGTGCAGTGTCCATAACGTTTTCCTGCTACGCTGTCCAGCACGGCCAGGGTCAGGTTGTCTGGTGTGTCGGGATGGAGAGGTGTCCCACCGCCTCCTCCACCGCCGCCAGTCTCTGTGATCAGGCTGGCCTCAGAGCTCTGCTCGTCACTGGACAGAGACGGGCTGCGGATGTCTCCTCCTGCAGAGCCAGAGCTGCTCGCGCTACTTGGCACTGTGACTGGACCGGTACCAACAGCTGATGGCCAGGAGGGGGGGTCCTCAGGGTCGGGGCTGCGTGTGTGTGTTGGGGGGGGGGGGTTAGTAAATATTTAAACATGTTAATCATTCCATTACAATGAAAATGTGTATCCCACGTTCACGTGGACACACGTAAGCATACAACAGTTTCCACATCAAGAGTCCAAATAAATAAATAAATAAATAATATTAAAAAAAAGAAGCATACCTGAACACCTCCCTGGCCTGGCCGCTCTCAGGCGACGTCTCCCTGAAGAAGACGGGTACGACCCGGGACAGACTCGCCCTCCGGCGGGACGCCCCGGTTCCCCCGCTGGCCTTGTCCGCCATCCCGCCAACGAAGCCCCCGGCCCGTGTCAGTGCCGTGGTCTGCTTCTTCAGAAACTTCTCCAGCGGTTTCATCCCCGCAGGCATGGTGGGGGCTGGTGGGGGCTGGAGGGGGCTGTTTGAAGGATGCTGCCGCAGAGCTGCTGGGTGGGATGACGGGGGCAGGTGGTTCCTACATCATCCAGCCCCTGCAGCAGCTCGGTGGGAACCGTTCGTCTGATGCGGATCAACGAGCCGCAAATAAAGCCATTGGAGGTGGGGGTGTGTGGGCCCTTCTCCGTAACCCCCCTCCCTGTCTAAGCCTGCTCCCGGAAACCTGCTCCGCTGCTCCGCTCCCGCCGCCGAGAGACCGAGGATCTGAAGCCCAGACAGAGCACTCCCGCTCGGCCCTGCGCCTGTGCAGATGTCCGCTGGTTTTTCCGTGAGCCGGTGTCCGTGCTGCTGATCTCCGGGATCAATGACGGTGAATCGACGTCAACAGGATCTTTACCTTCACACACCTGGAGGAACAGAGCGCCCGCCCGCTGCGTTTGAGGGCTGTGGGTTTTCTCAGCTGCAGTCGGAGGAGGAGGGGGGGGGGGAGGAGCGGTGACGTTGTTTTCAGGTCAGATACTGCAGAGGCTGCCTCAGCCCTCTTCACCCTCCTCATCGGTGCAAAGTCAAGCTCTCTCCACCTCTCTCTCTCTCTCTCTCTCTCGCTCCTCCGCTAAATGAACAGAATGAGAAATGACTCCCGATCTGCTGCGGCTGCGCGCTCCTGTCAGGGACAGGCGCGCGCATGGATAGTTACTTGCAGTGCTTTAAAAGTGATGTTAGTGGAAATATCTGTGACGACAGACAGAGAATATTCATACAGACATATTCACTAATACTCCACACATTCAGCTCTGCGTCATCAAACAAGAACATCAAACACGAAAACAGCCTTACACTTAACATCAGTGTGTATGTAAAGATGATCAATGATTAAATATAAAGACGATCATCGACCATAACATTTAACTACCTGAAGCCAAACTGACCAGAGCAGACGGTCCATGTCCCATCTGCTTACATGAAGGGGTTAGGGTTTATGCCCTTTGCTGCAGCCAGACACCAGGGGGCGATACAGATGATTTTGTTAATACTTTTGAGGCTTTTGTTGTTAAAGACAGATTGGGGAATGAAATGGGGGAAATTAATATTTGCCGAAAGAAGAATACAGCTCTGACTAATGCTCATAACAAGGATTATTTGCCTTTTGTTTTTGGAGCTTTCGATTAAATATAGCAACTTACAATAAATCACCTTACAAGAAAAAGTGTATCAGATGGATGAAAATGGAAAGAACAAAGCAAGGAAATAAATGGTAGTGAAAGGTTATTGTGTTGCAACGTGATGTGATTCGGTAATAACACACCAAAAATTGTTTGCCAACTGCCATTAAACAAATTATGTAAATGACTGAAAGAACAGCAGTAAAAACAAAAATTAAGTAAAGAAGTGATATAACAGTGAATACTTGCTGACTCGGCAGGTATGATCACGTGACCACTGATCTCTACTGACCTGGATATAGTCAACGCGTTATCAGGGCGACCATTGGTTCTCTTGCACACAATCAGAGAGCAATACAGTTACTTTTACATTCACACAGTCTGAGGAATTATCCAAATACTCACCAACAAAATAAGGACAAGTTGACAAAATAAGGTATATTTGAAAGAACCTTATCTGTCAGGATCAGGCACAAGGTTCTTTTTCCTCATTCGTCATTTGCACCACCTGTGGCTGTCTTGGGAGAGGTGGCAAAGAGGCTCAAGAATCAGGCTTAGGACTTGGAGATTGCCGGTTGAAACCCCAGCTCGACCGAAGATTTGGGTGAAGCGCCACCATCCCAGACCAGGGCCACCAACAACCTTGGGAATGTGAGGTTTATACCCTGGAATGGCTGAAAATCTTGAGAAATTCACTCCCTGGTCGCCTTGAATGGCAGCCCACTGCTCCGCGTGCTGTGTGCTGCACGTAACATCTTTCTGTATTCATATGGAGAAAACGCAGAGACCTAATTTCCCCATTGTGTGGATTAATAAAAGGTGCTTCTTCTTCTTCACAACAACCACACAAGAAACTTCCTCTAGCACAGGGGTCTTCAACGTTTTCCAGGCCAAGGACCCCCAAACTGACGGAGAGATGGAGCAGGGACCCCCTACTCATGTATAAAATTGTGTTTTATATTAAACTGGTCCTATAGTGCAAAACTTTCGCGACCCCCCTGCAGTACCTCTGCGGACCCCCTAGGGGCCGCGGACCCCCTGTTGAAGACCTCTGCTCTAGCAGGATACACACACATGTATTTCTACCCATAGGACTGAAAGCACCATCACAGCTGAACCTACAGTTTAAACATCCTTATATTCTTTATTCATTTTGTGTAGACAACTTTCTCCATGTACAAACAGGAACTAAATCACTGTAACATTGAAACAAACAGTGTACAGTCTGGCGAGCTCATGTCAAAAGGTTATGCATTAACAGATGTGTATAACAGATAACAGTACGCTCACTCTCGTTACATGGGGTGCATTAAAAACATTACATGTAACAATGGACCCCAATGCACCACTGGCACCCATTTTAAAAGTTGATCAATACAACATGATCGAAAATAAATGAGCAGAAAGCAATCATCACCTGCTGGAGTAGGAAGCGTGGAGTGGCTGTCATCACAGGGTTCCCTTTGCAATAAAGAAGACTGGATGGATATAAAGTGTCCAGAAATGAGCAGGACAACATCCGCATGCAACCACCTCCCCTCACCCCAACACACACCCATCTTCAAGCTTTCATCTAACCTAATGCAAAAAGTGAAACTTAGATAGCAAACGGTCACTGGATGCCAGAAAGGTATTTTTAATAATCTAAACTTTTGCAACTTCATAATCAAAGCACCTGTGCACAATACTGTAAGAATAATGTAATATACAAACTCAAACTTACAGTGTCTTAACATGTCCATTGCTCCAGTTAGAGAAAGCAGAAAACAAAAGATAACTTTAAAAATTGATAATCAATATGAAATAACTCAAACCAAATGTTGCATTTTTTATTTCTGCGTATGTATTTTGTGAGATAGTTGTTAACCAGTGACCTGAATGACAAATTGTTTGGTTAGAGAAGCTTGTCCTGATAAAACACTGCACAGTCTAAGAAATTATGATATTTTGCTCAGTGTGTTAACATGTAAAACAAATAAAATCAGGAGGCATCATTTGACAACATATAGTATTAAAAAAAAAATCAAACTGATGAGTGTCTGCAGTATTTCTCTCTAAATTAAATCCATCATCGTTAACATTCAAAGTCCCTGCCAAAGCATTTTAATCACTGTTGTGTAGCAACAGAATTAATAGAATATGTTTTCTGCTGTATTTTATCCATTCAAGCTTCTATATACACACACACACACACATTAAAATTCTTATATACAGCAACAATAAATGCCAAATCCGCACAACAGCAGCAAGGGTTGTTGCAGTTGCGGCAGTGGCAGCTTCTTGTATCTGTGCAACATTTGGGTCATTAACCAAAGGGTCTGCTCATCGGTAAATGACATGCTGCGTTCAGAAAAAACAAGCAAAAAAACAAAACAATGCTCAGATGAGGAGAGAGACTGAGTTTAAAGGTTTAACTACACGTTCATGGTTTTACTCAAATTTAAATTTTGCAGTTAACACAGGAACATTACATTTTCTGCTGTCTTTTCATGTGCCAGTTTTGGCATCCGATTTCAACCAGATGGTGTCATCATGGTAAGAATTTAAATGTCCATCAGCAATTCAAAAATCTACTGAGTGATCTGAGTTCATTTGATTAATCTTTACACTGGCACACTGTGTAAAATGTTTTCACTGTGAAAATCCTTTGACACACAGAGATGATTAGCCATCTTAGAACACAACGTTCGGGAAACTAAAAGCAAACATTCTCCTCTGCTACTGCCCAGTAATCACTTAATCTGTTAGCCGTTTTATGTATTTATCATGTTGTGGTTTGGTCGGTTAAACAACAAATGCGTAAATAGTTCATAATCAAAATGCAAGTCACCATTTTGCATAGTGCTCATTCTAAAGGCCAAAGATTTGTTTTACCGACAGAAAAAAATAAAACAAAGAAAATCCCCTTCAATAATGATATCAAAGATGTCACAGGTATATAGTCTGTCTGTTGACTCAATTTGGGGGAAAAGCAGGCAGAAATCTGACTAACTGTAACATAACGCTAAAACAGGAAGCACTGGGTCAGCTATGAATGTATTAAAATGACAATGAGCTCCATTTGAACTATATTCACAACTGATCATGACAAACTGCTGACACACACACACTGTCTTGTTTTAGAAATACACACACTGGAATAAAGGGAAAATTAAATGACCCAAAACACTTAAACTTAAACTGATCATTGGCCTGTTAACTGCTGCCTCCTCGACTGAGTCAGATTCCTGCTTCAACAGAAAAAGACAAAACTGCTTTTCAATTTTCACTTATTGCTTCAACAAATGACAAGCAGCAGTAACACGTTACTCTCTTGACCAGTAAGATGCTTTAAAGCGGATGTGAGGGACTGAAGGCATTACAATGTTTGCCAGTTTCAATGTTTCTAAAAAATTTTGGCAGGAACAAACCTGTCCATTACAGAACAGTCTGACAACAAAGCATTGCCAACATGGCCGACTCCTGTCTGATTCTGGGTTGAAAACAAATGCAGTTCTCTTGAAGAGTTTGTGTTCCCCTCCATCAGTCTGTTTATCTAACTGCCGGAACCCAACCACCCACCCACCCCTCCCTCCCTTGTTAACGCTGTTGGTTGTCTTTGGGGACCACAGCTCCTCACTGACCCCTCCCACATTGCTCCTACAAACAGAAAACAAAGAAAGAAAGGATTATTACATCACCACTAGTTTGGAGCCAGTCACTGTCCAGTATGGAGATTTCATATCTCCAACTGCTTGTTTTAACATCTACATTTTGTCCCCACTCACTGCGAGGGGAAAGTGGCCACCGCCAAACTTAATCATGTCTGTTCTCTGTCCTGGCTCCTCTCTGATGGAACGAGCTTCCCATAGACACGAGGGGCCTCGTTTACCAATGTTGCGTACGCACAAAAACGTGGCGTACGGCAACTTTCACGCTCATGGTCAGATTTATCAAGAGTGAAATGAACGTGAGAATGAGCGGACCGCCACGACAGCTTCTTTCCTGGCGTACGGCCATTTCTAATATGTTTTTAGGTTTTGTCCATTGGCGACACTTGGAGACGATGCATTGAATTGCAATAATAATAAAATAATAAAATAGGGAATGATGGAATCAGTGTGATCACAAATGAAACAATTACTCATTATTATTATTACAATCTTGACACATTGGCCTTGCAAACATGGATGTGTTTTTAATTATATCTGCACATAGAAAAGCATGCGCTAAAGGACAGAACAAGAGTGGCAGCTTTGGGTTTACTGGGGGACATAGTAAATGGCCGTATCCGAAGGCAGCGCTAATGTTTTAGCCCATGATGACGAATGGCTCATCAGCTGTTTTCCATCGATCATAAGATCGATCATGTTGGAACAGTGGGCCGCGGTGGGAGCGGCTTTGAGAGACCCACAGCAAGGAGTCCCTCATCGCCGCTTCCCGTACAGGTGATCACTACTCATGTGACAGGCTCATTCCACAGAGAACTAGAAAAGGGGCATTTCCTTAAGAAAATACAGCGTGAACGCTAATTGCTGCGCATTGACACTGCCGAACGAGCTGAACAGACGAGCCAAAGAGCTGAAGGTCTGCTTAATTAGTACGAAAGCCTCCGCCACACAGAGCCCGCCCCCCACTCAGCTCCACCAACCACCGCCTGGCACGCTGACTGACATACATGCGGTTCAGTCCTAAAACTCTTCCACGAGGACGTCGCAATATTACAACGAGTCTTCTTGTGACCGGAGACAGGGCGGGGGTCCTGTGCTCGTGCATGTGCGCTCAATTTCATGCTGATTGAGATGTATGCAGCAAAAGAGCGTGGAATTTGGCGTGCGCACAGTTTGATAAATCTGAATTTCTTTGGCCGTGCACCATTTTCCAGCTTTGTTTTTAGTATGATTCCTACGCATGGTTTGATAAATGAGGCCCCAGGACAGCAGAATCTGTCCAATGCTTTCGTCACAAATTGAAAACTCACCTCTACAGACTGTGCCTCACTCCCTGATGACAACTTAAAAACTACAAGCACTTAACAGCAAGCACTTTAAGTGATTTTTGCCACCTTCTGATAAATGTACATGCACATTTAATTCTTGGACTTTTGGGTATTTGTCAACGTTGAATGCACTTATTGTAAGTCGCTTTGGATTAAAGCGTCTGCTAAATGGATGTAATGTAATGTACTGTATTATATCTGTTCTCCATCAGTGTTCTGTCTCTGATGTTTCCTCATTCCCCGTTCACTTACATTCTATCGACTGACACACTTACACTGAAGACCACACAGTTTCTGGAAAATGTCTTAGTAGGCACATAGGCACACTTAGTGAGAACATAACAGGAAGATGTTTGGGATAAATCAGAGGGGGCGTGGCTGTTGCAGGAACAGCCAAATCACAAACCCTTCACCGAATGTTTTCCTGTCCCTGTAAATGCATCTGACCCAGACAAAGTCCTGCTGTTGCCTCTCGAACTCTGGAAAATTGCAACGACAACATCAAAATAAATTAGCAAAGGGGTTGTGTGTGTGCGCTTACCTATAGCTTTTATATCAGCAAGAGGCTGAAACTAGGTGGTAGGGAGGGATGAGGGGCTGGGTCAATCGGAGGCAAAAGGCACCTCTGGAGGGGGGGGCTTGATGGTGACGGGCTGGGATGTGCGACGGGGGGGCGAGGGCTTGGGTTGAGCCTGCTGCTGCACCGTATCATAATACGTCACACCGCCATAGGTCACCTGGGACTGACCCTAACAGACACACAAAAAATGGTATTAGAATCATACAGACTACGTCACTACATAACATCCATTCCGTCAGTTGACCAATTAAATTACTCACTATGATACATCACCTGTGGGTTTGGATACATAGCAGGGTAAGGGAAGGTCATGACTCCAGGTGGAGGGTAGAAAGGCGGTGGCAGCAGTTGCTGTGGTTGCCCAGGTGACAGCGATACAGGGGGGCCGCCATAGAGGGCAGGATTAGCAATTGGGCCACCTGATTGGTGTGGGTGAAGACCTTGAGAGGAAGCAAAGATTTGAGTGCCTCAAACAGAAGCAGTAAAAATAAATAAAATAAGCTTCTGAACAAATGAGAAAAACAGACTCCGCTGACCAGGGTGGGGGATGTGCATCTCTGGCTGGACAAGCATGCCTTGTGGTGGAATGGGGGCGGGGCCATCCCCATGGGCATAGATTGGCCCCTGATACGACACTGGTAGAAAGAAGCACAGAGTTACGTAGTTACTATTTTTTGTTCAACACTATTAATTCAAAGCTAAGAGGAACTAGATCATTATCTTGCATAAGTGCTGTGAATGCAGCACCACATTAAACAGGTAAAAGTAGTAAGGACTTTTGTGTTCATGAGGCGTCCAGCACTGATTTTCAGCAACAGCAAGCTGAAGAGTATAAATAAATACATGCTGATTCTCTCTGAGTGTACACTAAGACCCTGTTTGGACCATTTTCTCAAATTATTGATCAGAGGTGGACCTGATTTGAGTGTGAAGATAATGAGATTTGTCACTCTCTCCACATACAGTCAGAGTGAATATATCCTAAAGGATACATTCCTGGGAACATTCCTATATTATATGGTACCCTCGTAAGTGTGATTCCCAGACACACAATCCCCTGCATGCTTGTCTCTACTTAGTTGCCTCTATCAAACAAAGGCAAAAATTATACAATGTTTAAAATGTTTTACAATTACATCAAGACCAAAAAGGCACGTGTGTAATGTTAAATTCCGGATGACTTATACAGCAGTGTATGGACTGCAACAAATTCATCTTACTGGGTTCATAGAAGTGTCCCTCCATCACTCCTAGATGCATGGGCGGTGTCGGATCAGGTACGGCTCTTTGACGTTGGGAGGAGTAGCGTTTGGCTCGACTGGAGCCAACACCTATCTCTTCAATGCTGGAAAACTGAGGTGGGCCGCCAGGAATGTGTAAGGGGCTGGGGAGGCCTGTGAACAGACATATGAAGCGTGCATCTGGTTTTCATGAGGAACAGACCGATTCCATTAAGATCCATATTTTTCTGTACTTTTGCTGAATAAGTAACCATTGGAATACAGATTTCAGTGTATGTGACAGGTGTATTGAGAGGCCCCAGCTCATGTCCACTCACCCCTCATCTCAGAACGGATGTATGATGATGGGCTTTGACTCCAGTTCTGCCCTGCCAGACTGAGTCGAGCAACATCTTGGTCCAGCTCCGTTGGACCCCCTCCTCCTCCTTCTCCACCTGCCTGGCTCGGGCCCTCTCCTCCAGTCCAGGTCCTCCCTCCTACACTGCCAGGAGTGGTGGTGTTCCCTCCAGCTGTAGTCTCCTCCACTGACGGCTGTTTGCTGCCCAGGTCTGCGGGGCGAGAGCGAGTCCTGCGAGCCAGTGAGTAAGATTTCCGTTCTACTGGACGCTCAGTGGAAGGAGAAGCGTCCCTATTGCCTATTGCCGATAACTGAAGGAGGGGGTCAGAAGAGGAAGATGCCGTTCCAGATACAGGTCGGCCAGTGCTCCCTTGTTCTTCCTGCTGCTGTCGTCTCTGTGATGCAGACTGGTAGCTACCCAGCTGTGACAATGCCCCCGATGTCACAGCATTTGAGGTCAGGTCCTGTTTCTCAATACCTCCTTGACTGACAGTATTGTTCTCAATAGCAACAGAGGGACCAGCCCTTATATCACCACCACGCCACCCTCTGCTGACTACAACCCTGTCTCCCGCAGGTTCTGACTGAACTTTAGGGACCTGTTCTCTCGGGTGCATTCTGGGTGTATCTGATTCATCATTCTTGTAGTGGGATTGTGGTGGTTGGTGCATTTGATTCTGGTGGGATGTTCTGCTGCGGGAGGAAGGGAGTCTAGAGGGATTGACGTTACGCTGGGTGGAATGGAGAGGAAGAGAGGAAAATGATGTAGAGGAAGGATGGATAGATGGAGGTGGGGGAGCTCCTCCCCGATGGAGACATCCTCCACCTGCACCTTGCCAGGATCGGACTGGTCGCTCAACTCCTCCCCCCTCTCTCCATCGTTTCTCTCTGCTTGGAGACACATTCAGTCTGCTGTGAAACAAGGAGAGACAGAGTTCACACACACGCACACGCACACACACACACACATTATACGTTTTGATTTACAGGGGTACATACAAAACCATATTTTACATACATACATACACACTCGCAGAACTCACCTGGACCTGCGCTGCCTGTTAGGTCGGTCTCCATGGCCTCCACCATTCCGGATGTCATAACCATAGACAGCAATGAGCTCTTCGCGGCTCTTGGGCGCCTGCTCCTCCTCCCTGAACTTGTCATGCTCCCACCGACCCTCATCTTTCCACAACTTTCTGTTCCGACCTTTAGGTCTAACAGGACACACAGGGGGAGAAGGCATTTAAGGACATGCTGAACTTAATCATAGTAGATTCGAGTCAAGCTTTTATCGAAATTTACACTGAAAAACACACCACCAACTTATAGTGGCTTATAAACAAAATGTATTAGTAAATTTTTCTATCTTATGTACTTTTATTTCACATAAAAATTGAGCAGTTTTGATATCTTGCTCTGTCTTAAGCAACATCCTTAAAGACGTGTTAAAATCGCAGAGATAATAAAACAATGGTAAAAACTCTGCCTGTCTACTGCCTATACCTCTCCTCCTCCTGGGCGTGTCCTCTGACATCATGCTCAAAGAACAAACCCTTCCTGGGTATATATGCCGGGTTTTTTCTGTCCTCGTCATCGTCAAGCTGCTGACCCGGTTTTCCTCCCACCTTGGTCTCAGGATCATCTGTGGACTCCTGCACAGGGTTTAATTGTGACAGTTACAAGATGAAAAATTGAGTTTTACAGCTCACCAATCGGTTCTCAATAAGTACAAGGCTAGCCAAGCCGTTTGTGAATACTAATTATAAAATCATGAAGCAACAATGTAAACAATACACTAATTTGTCATCATCTAGTCAAGTCAAGTCAGTTTTATTTATATAGCACTTTTCTTCCAACAATGTTGATCAAAGTGCTGAACAGTGCAAAATAAGACAAGGACAGACAGAGAAAAAAAATACATAGATAAAATGAGTAAAAGAACATTAAAAAACAATAAAATCACAGTAAAATTGAAAGGGAAAAGTTGTCTGATCTAGTATTTTTTTTATAAAAGTTGTACTGAATCAAGTTGACAAGTCAGTTGAGTGCCATTATGGACGGATGGCCACCAACTTTTCCATTTTTATCTGAATTTTAAGTTAGCCAGAGGGACTGACTCTACAGCAGAAGTTGTTTGGGTGTAGGTCTGCTCTCATGTTGGAAATTTACTGTGTATCATCTCCTTAGTTGTAAGAAGTTTTGTGTTACAATGTGACATCTTCAGCTGTGGGGGGCTGGGGGTTGGATTCACTCACCTGTCCATCACCACTTTGTCTCTCTCCAGCTAGATTTCCCTTTTCCTCTGATTTGTTCTCCTCTCTACTTTCTCTACTTTGTTCTCCTCCCTTCCTCTCCGTTTCCTCTTCTTCATCTACCTCACCCTGCTCCCTCTCTTCTTCCTGTGCAGGGCCATTGGGAGCAGGGGGCTTGGGATCTCTGGCAGCTGCGGCTTCTGCTACTGCTGCTTTTGGAGCTTCTTCGTCACTGTATTGCTCTGCCTCTTCTTCCTCCTCCACTCCCTGGAAACAGAACAGTTTAGACAATCTAATATATTTAATATTACCATGTTCCTACAATTACACACTTTCATCTGTGAAATGCTTCCATTTACTTACAGTGTGCAATTCTTCTGACAAATGGAGTAAAAGCTGTACAATATTTATTTTCAGACCCAATTCAACCTTCGACCTTTTCATACTTATTATCTGTGTTAATTGTATCCCGCAGATGTGTTCTACCTCTGAATGGGACCCGTTTTCCTCTGGTTCGGCACTGTCGTAGTCTGACAGGACAGCTGAACAGAAAGACAGAAGACAAGAGTTCATTTATGGACAAACAAACTTAAACTGACCCTTTGGTCTGCCCTCATTTAACACTGTGTTTGAAACAAGACAGGTCCCGTACAATCATTGTCATCTTTATATACATTCATTATCTTTACACGTCACTGCTTGTCTTTGTGTACAAGATACAGAACAAATAAATGTCGTACCTTCTCCCACTCCATCTTCACTCTCCTGCAAAGAGACAGACAAAAACGAATCAACCCAAATGAACAAAAGGAAAACTAATCCGAACAGACGAAGGCGCCTCATTTGGAACCGTGAATAACATTTGGTCCAACTTACATTTCGTCTCAATTCCACTAAAGAAGTCTGATGGTGTTAAATAACGTATGTGTGTAACGTTAACGTACCATAGCATCATTTTAAATGTGTGCGCTGTGTTTAAAGTATCCGGAGCGGAATGGGATGCTAACGGTTAAAGTGCAAACGTAACCGACGGCGAGATATGTTCTTTCTGTTAAACACTGAACAGTCAGGCTCATCTACACATCAACTTATTAATTCCACCGCCGCCACAGGGAGACGAGGTCAAAGACAGGGCTGGGCACAGGGGGAGAGTTAATGGATCTGTCCGGGCTCGTGGCCGCGACACAGAGCCGCAGGCTCGGCCAACGAACGTTAGCTCCAGCGATAGCAGCTACTCACACATTCGGACTCCACGTCGTTTTTGGTCTCGGCCCGGGTCACTGCCACCTCCGCCGGTTCGGGATCTCTCCCCCGGGTCTTGGTCGTCGGGGACCCGGACCTCCCGCTGTCCAAACCTGAACCGGACTCGTCGTCGTCCTCGCTGTCTTGGGACGCGCGCCTCCTCCGTCTCCGCCGGTCCGCCATCTTAACACTCCAACCTTAGTACAGGATGAAAGCAGAGGCTTTTGGGTAATGACGTTCTTCTTTGTTGGCGTTTTGAAGGCGGCCACAGCCAGTTTTTTTTATGTACTGCCACCTACTGTTGCTTTTATATCACTGACACTATTCACCACTCCATCTGTGCATCCATCCAGCCATTCATCCATTAAACCAGTTGTTCCCAAATTTTCTCTGCTGGCCCCCCTTTAGTTGAAAAGAAATCTCACGCCCCCCCAAACCTGACACACATACACATATTTTGTTTTCCGACTCTATTGCACTTTATTTCACACATTGTAATTAATAAAAACCTCCTAAAATATAACACAAACCTCATAAACTATCCAAGAAAAAAAAGAACAACAACCTAAATGAATCTCGAGGAGACTGAATCGAACGCAACTGGATTTTGGTTTTTGCCTTTTGAAGACGTTTCACCTCTCATCCAAGAGGCTTCATCAGTTCGTGCTCGCTGACTCGGCTGGCCAGCAAGTCCCAAGTCAAAATCCAGTTGCGTTCAATTCAATCTCCTCGCGATAATTACTTAACTGAGTTAAGCTCGCGAACGCGGAGATAAAAAGCCCTCATCAATGGAACAAAGATAACGTGATTCACCATGGCAACAAGTGAAAACAAACCCCGCACGTCCTATCTCTCTCGGGTTGAGTTGGACGTTCTACACCGAATATGAACACATATTTTTAAAAAAGAGCAACACAGTCGCTGCTGCAAAGGATCGTGAAGTGGTATGGTGGAAGATTGAATTAATTAAAAAAAAAAAAACAGGCCCCAGGTGTTTCGACAGCTGATGATGACGTCTACATTCGCGTCAGCCTTCCTCCTGAATCAACACGCGCGCTCGGTGGAGTCAGAGCATCCAGCAGCCGCACATGCCAAAATAAGTCTTAACAACAACAAGCCGGCTCTTTCCGTGCGGCTCTTTTCCACTGAGTCGCTGCAGGAGGAAACTTGTGGTTGTTAAAACCATAGACATACTGGAGGAGTAGATGCTGCATTCGCCGCTAGAGCCTACTGGCGCCCAAGAGTACCCATCTGCAGGCAAGATGGCTGACAAGGGCGCCGCCATATATTCATCCACACCGGAAGTCCATACCGAAAGTGTTTCTTCTTCGTGTGATGTATTGCTGATTCGGCATCCATAAGCCAATTTATGTAAATGTTTCATCGACTTACAATTAATGTTGATTGTAAATATTAATATTACAGTTATTAGGCTAAATGTGAATACAATGTTTCTGTGTGTTTGTGTGTATGTGGGGGATACTTACACATCATTCACACTAGAACTGAAAATTCATAATCATTGGTGGTAATACAGCATAAGGACTGTATTGCCCTGATATTATACAGGATCTTGTGTGCAGGAAGCTGGCATGATCTCCCTGTCTTTCCTATATATGGCCCAAGCCTGCCCACCAGAGGATGCCTTCATTAAACACAGCACAGACTACCCATACATTGTTTGCTCAAAAGCATAGTAGAGAAGCTTAGCTAAATCAGACATCAGTCCTGCTGGTTGTTTCCTCACCCACCAGGGTTCTTTAGGGATGAGAGGGCCATTGTGAGAAACATAGTTAAACACAAAATTACACTATAATGCTGGCAACATTAATAACTTGCCTTGGAATTTTTTGTAAGAAACCGTTTTATTATGTTAAATAGAAACAAAGAAATACAACAAGGTAAATATACTGAACATGCAGATATAATAAAACTGAATCACACTTTTCGCCTCGATCTGTAGGGGGGGCGGGGGGGGGGGGGGGGGGGGGGGGGGGGGGGGGGGGGGGGTTCTAAAATAAGGTCCCACTGGTCATCATGATTTCTACCAGCAGTCGGGTCTGGCCTTCCTCCTCAAGGATTTTGATCAGTACCTGAAAAACAGTAAAATGATTCAATCCTACTTTGTGGTGCTTTAGGGAGTGCACTGTTTTATATTGATGTATGTTTTCCAAAGAATACAATATTGACCACTATAACCCAATCATTTCCTACCACTGACCAGCTTACCTCTGGGAGCATAACATCAGATACAAAATCCAACAGCTCTATCTCTCTGGTCTTGATCCGCGTTCCCACACCAGTGACCTCCTCAAAAGCTCAAAGATCTATTGGAAAGTAAATTACAATACATTAATCTTTCATATGTTATATCTATATGAAAAACATACACATGACTGGTGACAATTTCATTTACCCGCTGGTCACTGAGGTTGATGGCTCTTCCTATTGGAACGTTCCATTCAATAGACCATGATATATGAGGGTGAACATGTAATCACTGTTAATGAAGGTAATTATTTACAACACAGTCTATTAAAACATTACCTTGATCTGCTCCTTGGACGAAACTGCAAGAATCCCTCCTTGCTCAACGGCACTCATTATCCTACAGATAAAGATGATGAGAAAAATGAGGATTGCCAGCAGCTACTGCCGAAAAACAGGCACCACTCAGCTACTGTGACTCTATAAACTATTTGTTCAACCATGTATCAGTAAGCAACTCCATATTGTAGACAGGAAGAAAATTCAGCTGACATTGTGTGATGAAAATATGATTGTAAAGCTGGTGGGTCAAAACTGTTAGCCTCTCTTTGAAAAGTGCAGGCTTAGTATGTCAGCCAAGTGATCATCTTTTCTTGCCCTTTGCTTCTGTTATTTTTGTGACACCATATACAGATATTTAAGTAGTAGTACCTTGGTCTGTCATTCACGTCTGTGCATCCACAGTTGACAAGTAGGGATCTCTTGAAAGCAACTTGCTCTCTGTGCTAAAGCTTATCTACAGACCTCAAAGGAGTGCAACCCTGTGTAACACTGGTTACAATATGACCATAGACATGCAAAGCCACAAGTATCATTCGAAATAAGACGTAAAGGCATATGATCTCACAAAGATACTTGATGAACATACCTTTGAAATGCACTGCATTCGCCGTATGATTCAGGAGATGCCTCTGAATGGTACCCTTCATTCTGGTCGTGAATTTGGGGCAGACAGGACAGCAAAACACAGACGGTAACAAGGTTGTGTGCTTCAGCCTGTCACCTTCCTGAATAACAGACGGGTGCATCTGAAGGGATTCGATTCATCACATGTAAATAGCAAGAACTGCGTCTTAGGGACCATACTACACACGTTGGATGATAATTAAAAGAATATTTCTCTTACCGTTCTCTCGCTCTCCGTAACACTCGGTATAGGCTCTGTGCACGCATCACTTCCTCGTTCGGTGTAAGGATGGTACAATATTTCCGGTCGCTAAGCGGAAGTGCCGGTGTTATGGCTGAGTCAATGAAATTTACGAGGTGCCTCTTGGAGCTACCTAAGTTCACCGTCAACGATGTGAGTCCTGCGTCGTATCGTCAGAGGATCAAGTACAACGCCGCAGAGTAAACTTGAAAAGGGTTTCAAGTTTTATGTTTCCTCGTACCTCTGCAATTTTGAAGGTAAGTTGCTGACGCTAATTCTAGCTAACGTTAATTCTATCTAACGTTAACGTTACCCTGAGGTGACAGCCTAATGGTGTGCTAATATGTGCTGTGTGTTTCACTAA
>JAFBJQ010001363.1:0-21497 GCA_016785345.1 Trinectes maculatus
ATCACAGTTTGTTCACCTCAAAATGATGAGCCCCAAAATAAGAGAAAAAACAAACAAACAAACAAAAAACAGATTAGAATAAGGTTCCTCCAAACTAACAAAACACTACAGTTATGTGCAATACTCCATCCAAAATTAACACAAAAAACTACCAAACTCCAATGTGACGAGCCCCCAGTTTGTCACAACCTGGCTCAGAGCTATGACAAAATGATGGAGACCACACATGCCTTTAAACGATCAAACATAAATTTATTTAAACTACATTAAAATTAACTGTGTATGTCAGTTCATCAGTAATGTTTGTAATGTATGGTTGTGTGAGAATGTGTGTGGTGAAAGTGTAAGGTGAAACCAAATAGCAGGAGAGACAGCCTCAATGCTCAGAGCTCTTCTTTTTAATGAGCCTTCACACCAATTCAGGTGTTGACCATCTCTCCTGACGAGATCCCAGACAACCAATCAAAAATTAGGTCAGGCCATGAGGCCGTCACAAGTCTCTAAAGAAATGGTAATAGGTCAGAAAAAGGACATTAGGGGTTTGTCCAAATCTCACTGTAATGTGTTAAGACATTGGGCTGCAGGGGTCTGCAGTCCCCTAGGGGTCCACAGAGATACTGCAGGGGGTCTACAAACATATTTGAGGCATATCTGAGGCATTTTCTTTTTCAGACAATGTAAAAATATCTAATACTACAATAACAGAACTAAAACATGGCTAATTATGGTGGCTAATTGGAAGAAATATAAACTATAAAAATAATAAATAATAATCATAATAGTCAAAATTAATTTACTTACTTAATATGCTTACTCCTGTTATTTATAAATCATAATTCTTTTTTCACATGTGTAGGGGAGTGTAATAGTGTCTTTCCCAGCCAAGGGGTCCCCGGACTGAGAAAGGTTGAAGACCCCTGGGTTAAGATATAATGACTTTAATGCAACTGACATTAGAGATTATGACTTTTCACGTGTGTTTCGATGTGTTTGTCCTGTGGCCAGTGAAACATCAGAGCATTGACATGATAACTTTGACAGTCATGTTGTTGGCATGTTTTAATATTGTCGTGGAATAACAACACTGTGAGGAGAAGGAATGGATGCTGGCTCGTAAGACCTCTGACATGTTCTTCTCCCAGCGTGCATTCAAAAACTAATGAACATAAATGAGAGAATTTCTGCAGTGTTTTTATCTGCAGCTGATATCACTGGAGACCCGGGTCTAAAGAGCTGACAATTAAAAGCATCCCTTTCAAAGGCACAGCTTCAATCAATGAGAGTTAATCAGAGCTGCCCAGAGCCCTTCATGTCAGCAAGCTCCCGCTGCCTTCAGTGCAGTAAAAGAGACTGATCACTGTAATCTTGTGCCATATCTTTGGACAAATCACAGACTAATTGCGCACATGATAAAGAGCAAAGATGTGAGCAAGAGGAAGAGCGGGAGAAGACAAGGAGAAGTGTCCGATCATTAGCGATCAGAGCGTGACTTTGAGACAGTCGGGCCCTGGCTGCTTCTAAATGTGGAGCCCCAACCCCGGGTACAGTACATCCTCACCTCGCTAATCAAATTCTCACTAATCGGATTCAGCCGTTCCCTCTGTGTGAGAGGTCCTGCTGTTCCCAACTCTGTTTCATGCTGGCCCAACCAAAACTCTTGCCAAGTCTGCCACTGTGCGTGTGTCTGTTTGTATACGCGTGTCTATTTGTGTGTGTGTGTGTGTGTGTGTGTGTGTGCCACAGTGCTGCCTGAACCTAACTCTAGTCAGCAAAGTTGTACTGTATAGAAAGACAGCTTTAGATACACATTTTTCACATTTATATCTACTTTACAGGGTTGTATTTTATAATTAGTGCCTGATAGAATAGTGGTGCTAAAAGTCTTAAATACAATTTAAATACAGTATATTTAAAATTGTATTTAACATTCTTAAATACAGTCTTAAATATTGTGGTGCTTAAAAAATCTTTAATACCCAGTAACTCAACTGCATTATCTCTTTTACAGGACAACTGGCCTTGTGTAGGAACATTTTAATGTATTATATTATTTTCATAAATTTCTATTGAATTAGTGCAACTTGTTCATTATGTAGTGCAAGATGGAAAGATTTAATTATTGGCTTAATCTATGACCCCGTAGTTACCATATATGTTTGTTTTATTCTACTTGTAGGTACGTTTCATTTATAAAAATATCACCAACGATAAGCTCAATGCAAGTAAACAGATACTGGATGACAAAGAGCAGTGACAATATATTAATACAACCACTTTCTAACCGTCCATAAAACTCCATAAAAACCCTCAGGCAGCTGCTACAAAATGCCCATAAAAAACAATCAAATCTGGAACTAATTATTAGAGATGCAGTTAATTTAGTTGACATATTTGGTTTCATTATTATTAAACTATAAATTCACAAAATTAGTGAATGTCACAATTGATCTTAAACATAATCTTATTAGCACATAAGAGCAAATCTCTTCGCATCTGGTTCATATGTTTTTTTGTACCCGGTGTAAACTTCAGTTGCTTTTTAATTGTTGAGAATTAAGAAGTTTAGGGTCCTTTGTTATTCACGTTTCATCGGTATGACTGTCCAGAGTGATATTCAAGTAACATTCATGCTAAACTCTCCACACTGTAACACGAGGGAGGAAAAACGAGCTGAAGAGATTATTAGCCTCTGAACAGTCTGTAATTAAATACACCTGTCTATCATATTAAACCATCTGTGTGTATGTGAGCACTGACTGGATATATTAATCTAAACCTACACTCTCTGTGGCTGTATGAGATCACTGTCACACATACTTTCAACATTGCATTTTGTGTGTTGTGAAGTGACGTTTGCATGTTCTCCCTCTGTGTGTGTGTGCATCTGTGTGTGTTTTCTGTAGCTTCCTCACACAATTCAAACACATGCATATCAGGGTTGAAGTTAATTAGGGAGTTAATTGACCACAGGTGTGAATGTGAGTGTTACATCCTGGTATGTTGCTGAAACCTCTGTCAGTCTGTTGCATTTTTGCTCCACCTCCATTACTCTGATTACCATGAACTACCTCACCTGAAGCACCAGCTGCTCCTCGTTCCTCAATCAGTGGACCAGTGCATCAGCCCAGCAGAAAGCTTTGTGGGAGTTTTCTGCCCTTTTGTTTTCTAGAAGGTTTCTCCTGGTTTGTTGCTTGTTGAAAATTCGATGATTGTGCTATAGGTTTAGTTAACTTCTCTTTTTGCGTTGGGTGGGGATTTTGTTTATTATTTCAGCCTTGAAAAGTTATTTGCTTCCTTTACCATTCAGTTTATTTCTTATTGTTTTATATTAAAAAAGCTCTTTTGTACTTTTATGAACTCAGTTTGTGTTCTTTTCTTTTAAGTTCTCCTAGACAGCTTATGTTTTAGTTTGTAACAGTGAGTGTAAATAGTTTGTTGTTGTTGTATGATGCTCTGTGGTTGGCTGGCGACCTGGATGTCAGCTCCAGCTCCCCCTGTGACCCTTACGAGGATAAGTAGTAGACAATGAATGAATCACTGCAACTCTTACAGAGAAAAAAATGGGTAAACAAAAGTGTAAAATGATATTGTTAAAGTTGCTGCTTTGGTTTTACTGTGAGTCTGCGTGTGTGTGTGTGTGTGTGTGTGGACATTCGAATGTGGAGGAGAAACCACTGGAAAAGCACAATGACCCTTACTTCTCACCCTTACACTCGAAGCAGTCAACACTCATTGCGGCTCTTTCCACAGGTCAGAGGTCAAAGCAGATGGGCCTGACACGTAACACTCTCTAAACCACACAAGTTGATATTTTTATTTCACCACTATCATCGCCTCCTAAAAGGATGATTACAACTCTCTCTGTGCTGTTCTGACCTTCGCTGTCTGAAAAGGCTAGTGACCCTCCTGCAGGAGCTTTAGTAGCACTGGCCTAATCTGTTTGGCTGCAGCTTCACTGTGGCTGCACATGCTCCCTCATACTTGATCCTGTTCAGTGTGAGCAGCAAAAAGCTTCATGGAGTTGTACCAAATTCATGCATATGTAATGCAGAGTGTACACATGGACGGAATTTTGATTTCAGAAGTGGGAGGGACACATGTGGCTTGTGTACTGTGTGTGGGGGGGACGTGTACGTGCATGCACATGGACACAGATTCAAACGTGAAGGTAAATGAAACACTGATATTACAATGCATCTAGCTGACGGGACCCAGGCAGAACAAAAGCCCAACTAAGGAAAACGGGCTTCAGCTTGAGCGACCGTTTTCCGCTTGGTCCTAGTGCTTGACGTGTCTCTGTTTACTGTAGCGTAACATTGTTTAGGATGGTAAAAACTGCGGGGGACCAAAACGGTTTCACATGATATATATATACAGGGGGTCCTCGAGTTACGACGGAGATCCATTCCTGAGAATGTGTCGTAACCGAATTTCGACGTAAGTCGGAACATACATTCATATGTAAGGTAGATACTAAATTGTGCCACCAGATGTCGCTATAACACCACCCTACAATAAGAGTTTACTGTGGTGAATTGACTTTTGTCCCTCTTGACCCTCTTGACACACCGTAGGGGTTGATATCACGAGTGTAATGAGCATTTCCTTTAGATTTATCAACCGTGTAGACCCTGTGTTGTGAATAAACCTACGGTATTGCCACGATCCCGAACCCATCTGTGTCCGAGTGCATCTCCTTACCGGCTGCCGCTGCAACCCCCAGCGCTGGGGGTGGAGAGAAAAAGATATATATATATATATAGGGGGTCCTCGAGTTACGTCGGTCGCGAATTACGTCGTTTTCGTAGTTACGACACATCTAAAATTAATTTCTTATTGGTTTAACTTCATTTTTGATTGTTTTGAGTGGATTTACACAATGTGGGTCAAAATGACCCGCAACATAAGAAATGTATTTTTTTTCACCATAATACAAGGGTTAAAAACAAATACTGTTCTCTCAATCTCAAACTCAGCCACTGCCAGTAGATTTATCTTGCCAAACTGTAAGCAGGTCAACATACAGCGTGAGTCCAATCATAACACTTTCTCACCCTGACAGGAAGAAAACTCCTGGGGAAATATTAGTGTGTGTTTGGCGTGTAGAGCAGTGACTGCGTCTGCAAGTAGGAGAACTGGTGTGCGTGTGTGACTGTATGTGTCTACAATACATCCAGTGTAAGGCAGTCAGCCAAGCTAAGGCAATGCTCTGCTCACAGCAGCTGTTTGGCAAACAGGCAAAATGCCACTGCAAAGGAAAATAAATAATCCATGCCTTTAATTATCAACTCAGCCAGCGCACCAGCCATTTCGTCCCCCTCCTCCTCTTGATCTCTTGCCGTTTTTGATGTCGAGGGCCGGAGACAGGATTTCGTTTTTCAAAGAGAATATGAGAGCTGCCACCTCTGTAGTTCAAGGGTGATCATAACCAAAAGCCCTTAGCCCCTCCAAGAGGCTGCAGCATGTTTGGATGTAATATGGAACGAAAAAGTGGTCAGGGTTGTCAAGTGTTGTGGAGGCAAGGCGAGGAGGCGACAGCAGCCCAAGGAAAGACTCCAGACATGATTTGAGTTGACGGCCTCGTGATGGACAGACAATGGCGGCAACGTTCCTATTGTGACAATGACAGTGGGTCGCTGATGCTGTCATTTATTTGTAAGTGAAAGTTCAAGCCAATTTCAATTCTTATCAGTAACATAGAAAATGAAACTAGGTGAAATGTTCTTGATCGTAAAGGAGGACTGGATGAGGTCATGGACTAAAGCAGGGAGCAGACGAAACATACAGACAACACAGAACACACAAAAAAGAAACATATAATATATGTGTGGTAATGGGCCAGAAATTGTTGCCATATGTACTGCTCACTGAGACGTTTTGTTTTTACAATTTTTACCTTTCTCTATGCATAATATATATGTAAATATGTTGTACTATATATGTAAATAGCTTTATAAAAACATTGTTATGCAAATATAAAGAGGGCGTCAGGACGAATGGAGAGACGTAAACCCCAGTGCAGAAAAAGAATCTCCCATACTGCAGGTGTGATTACTTAAAATGGTAAAACCATGTTGGATGACAATAGCATACCAATGACATTTGTATTGAGTGAGGACAGAAGATTTTCTGTCTCATACTTTATTTTATATTTTTACTATTTTAAATTCTATAAAATTACCTTCCTTAAAGTGTCATGTCAAGTCTTTGGCTTTAATTTATTCAAAAGTAAGAGATCATTTTAAAGTTTAATGCTAGTTAGTGTATATCCTGTTTGTTGCAAAATTCTTCCAAGATGGGACTTTTCAGTGTGCACGACATCTGGACGGTAAATTCCTCATTCCTAGATTTGAGCAGACTGCTCCCATCTGCTCTGCTTGAGATTTTATTATTCAAAGTCATTAGCAATTCACGCTATTATTTGTGATCGATTTGTTCAAAAAAGACATTGGATATAATTTTTCAGGACATGTAACATTTGTGAGCATGAAGGCTTTAAATACAACCCTCAAGTGAGTTTTATTCTCACTGTAGCTCATAATGATGAGTGTCTACATAAGAACTGACAGTAGGCAGCTTCACACCTCTGTTGCTGGAGAGATTTAACTCCTTCCAGTTCCACCACAGGTCCTACACACATTCACCTTTCCCATCATGGCCCATTTCCAGGTCTCTCCAGCTGACTGAGTCTGTTTCTGATTTATTATTCCACCTCACTGGCGTCAACCTGTGGCCGGCTGCTCCATAGGGACCATGTGATGATCGATGGGAGCCTGGGGGTCACGCAAGGGTGGGGTGCCAAAGAGACGCTTGGTATTCTGCAGACTTCCTGAAACCATCTTGATGCTTCTGAAACTGGAGTTCTCTCAGAAAGGCGGTAGGGAGGGGGGTTAAAGATTTATTATAAACAGTGGAGTAGTGAAGCACCTTGCCGCTGTTTCAAGCTCCCTCCCCTCTAAGTCTGGCATATTAAAATTAATTTAGCGATTAGCCTTGTCTCAAAATTACAAATATAATCTATCCTATTTATTCTTATGTTGACAGCATGTTGTGCTGTTGTGATTTGAGATTAGGTTCTATTTAGCAATCAAATGTATAAATAAGTGTTTTGGCTGGTCTGGCCAAGTGACGCTATCCGTGGTGCTGAAAGGGATTTAATTCTGCCATGCTACATTAGCATTTAACCTTTTGTTATGTATGATCACATTCCCCATGTGTCAACATGAAGAAAGGATAAAGCATAATAATGAAGATACCACACTGGCTACTCGAAGTTAAGTTTCTTACAAGGAATTTAAATGCTACTTCCAACGCTAAGTAGAATTACCGAAATGTTACTTTAACAGCTTTAATAAACAGTCTAACAAGTTTTATAGTCAACATATTGTTGTTCGTAGTTTAATTCAATGTTAGAAATAAATCATTATGATCTACCTTTTCGATAGTTTTTTCATAAATATTTCTGGGTCATTCTGGGTTACCATGGGTTACCGCAGCAGCTCGGAAGAAGATAAGGTAGCTGTATTTTAAAGTTTCGATTTCATGTGTCTTGACAGTTGGCAACTGTGGAAACTGAACTCAGACACTCAGGTCAAAGGTTGCAGCCTCCGTTACCCACAGGTGCCTCCTCAACAAGAGAAAGTACAACAGTGTGGCTCCTGCATTCATAGCATTTTCACACGTTAGACTGATATATGAGGCCAGTACACTGCTGGCTTCCTCTCCAAGTAGTAATGACTCGATTGTATATCATCATAAGAGGCTTGCTTACAGGCAGTATTTTCTTTAGACTATGAGGTTGCATGGTTTACACCTAATTGTGAAAAGATAAGCGGTAATGCATTAAATTCTTCTGAGCAGAGCATTAGTAAGCTCATTCCAAAAATCTAAATTTAGGAGACCATCTTTATCATTTTTGAATGTAAGTATAAGTGTTTCTCCAGCATGACACCAGGGAATTTGACCTGTGATGCTTGTGCAATAACCAGCCATTGATTTTTAGATAAAACTGATGTCCATGTTGTTAACCTGTCACTCCACAATAAGATGTTTTGTCATGATTTTATTGCTGCTACACAACTGTACTTTATGTGTGTGTCAGAGTGAAGACTGGTGAGCTCTGCCAGCTCAGTGAGTTGTGTTCCCATGAATAAACTGAAAGAGCTCAACTAGTCCATAAATTGCCATGAAATTTTGAAAAGACATTCATCATCTCCAGAGAGCGGATTCAAGTTCATCTACTATTAAGTGATGACATTTTCACTTGTCTATCAATTAGCTGTTTGGGCATAATAGAACATCACACATTATATAATATTTTGTTAGCACAATTTCTTGGGCTATTATTATATCAGCATGAACGAGCTATTATTATATGAACATATTTTAGGTTTAATATCATTGGACATCCCAGTACTAACCCCTGTCAACTCTGTAAAGGTGGGCAATTTTAATCCAATACAAAATGGAAATCTTTGAACTGGAAACAATGATTTCCATGGTAACGGTCATAATATTATGCAAATCAACAATTATTCCACGACTCATTTATCCCACCTGGGGCTCGGTCAATTTAAGGCATATGGAGTATGTTTTGTCTTTCGGTTGCTTTAAGCTTCCAGTGTGGACCCAATTAGTATATCTAAAAACCTGAACTGTAAAATGTTGTTCCAAAAGAAGATGTCGTGAAGCTCCTGCCAATATGTTTCTGAAAAAGTTTTGTAAGGACATGTATTTTTGTTCTGTTTTCCTGGGAGGAGACAAACATTTCGTCTATGTACCTGTTTTTGTACCTTCTCTTCCTCAGCTCCTTTCTAGCAGTTTTTCCTCATTGGAGTTAAAACATGTAAGGAAAGTGCAGGGAATGAACAGCTGAAGGCAGGTGGTACATAAGCTGGCTGCTTAATCACATTAATACACAGAAAAAAAAGGCAAAAATGTTGCATATGCTTTATAGCTATTTATTCCATTAAGAAGCAAATACTTATTTGTCAGCATTCAGCCTTTTTTTCTTAATAAGAATAATAACTGCATTTTAGGACAGGGTCATAAGGCATACTCTTTGATCTGATTTCAAAAGAGTGATAATATAATAACAATATATGAAATTATAATGCTTGCTAACACATTATTGAATGAGAAGTTTTTTTTTTTTTTTTTTTCAAATCTGTTCCTGCTCATTTGTATGCAGATGTATGCAGCTGGGGCTCTTAAATCTAATTAAATCCTCTCCATGGGAAGGTCCTGTGGTGCAGCTTCTATCATGTTGGTGAGTTATGTTCCCGAGAATTCAAACAAACAAACAGATGCCCCTAAGTAGAGGGGCATAAACATAAAGTGAGTAGCTGACAGCAATTCCTGATTGCCATCTGAATTTAAATAGGTTTACCAAGTGTGGTCGTCTTTCTATAATAACTCTCTAAAAAAGGAAAATGACGTGAGCAGTCATTTCTCAGCATTGTTGTGAAACTCAACATTGGCCAGACTTAATAACGTGTCGAAACAAGATAGTGTTAATACATGGCACATTATGTCAAACTCATGTTGTCAACCCGTTGGTGACGTTGTTTAAGTTTTTGCTAAAAAGACATGCAGGTGTTGAGTTCATAGGATGCAGGGTGGTTATGTCACATAGAGGCTGGACTTGAGTGGGTATCACAGCTAGTTTTAAGCCCCCCACACAACAACAAGACTATCAAGAAGCAAGTGGAATAATAAAAAGATCTTACATAATAGATACAGCAATAAAGGCTGCTCATCTCACTGCACAACAAATAAGACATTTGGGATAGTTGATATATTCTATGTAGACTAAATGTTTTAAGTCGTAGACAATGTGCCTACCAAGCCTGACTTGATATTTCTGCATTATATTTCTGCTTTTGACCTCAGGTGACCTCTTCCAGGCTTTCCAGCAGAATCTTGTGTTTTGTTTCTCGACAATGGTTGTATACTCCCTTGGGATGTCAGCGCTCCGAAAGTGGTATAAGATCAAGACATTACCATTGAGAATGAGTAGACTCTTCTCACAGCAGCCATAATAATAATAATAATAATAACTTAATGGGTCCTGGTGGGGGAAACCAAGATTTTAAAAGAACCTTGAAATGCATCATTATTGTCTATTTCTTCATGAAACAATAGCGTGAGGGACCATTTTAATTTGGATGTCATTCAAGATGAGAAAGAGCAAAGAGCTCCTCACAGCAGATCAGTTGAGCTGTGACACTCAGTCATCCTCAGTGCCTTCTTCTTCTGATCTTTAGTGGACCTAATGACCAGGGATCTATTAGGTCATCATCAGGAAGGTACACAGGAGGCTGCAGATACACACACATAATATTCCTATGTACTCCTCTTTGAACCCAACGGTATGTGATTTATGTTTGTTTATATTGTTTCTGATGTCCCTCAGCTGATGAACTAGGCTTGTCTGCATAAATAAAAGTAATGCATATCCAATTCCAATCTGACAGGACTTAATGCATTACTTTGCTGCGAGATGCAGAGCATCAGTCCTCCGCATGCATATCGCTGTAATGAAGAATTAAAGAACATTCTTCTTGGCTCTGTTTGGAATAACAGTGGGTTCAGCTGCAGCTCAGTCACATGAGCAAGCTGGAGCTCGTGTCACAGGAAACATTAGTGATCTCACGTCATCGGTCACGTGTGTCACAGTAACAGTGATGCTCCTGTTCATGTGTCATCTCAGCATCAACGTGAAGCAGCTGTTAAAGAGGGCTTAAAAAGAATTCTCTCCATACTCCGTCCTCTGCTTCCTCCCGGTACGGCTTGATCACATCACATGGATTATTACCTCCTTAATCATAGTCTCATAGTCTAGTATAAGGTTGGGAGGAAGACATGCTGAAGGGCCCGTCATGCCTATCTACTGAAATCCCACTGGTTCAGGACATAAAGCTGCACCGGCGTTTTAATCCTCCTTTAGATCCTGTGAAGATTCTGTATTTGTCATCGGTCACAGATGGGAAGACGCTTTGAGACTACGTATGGATTCATCAAAATGGAAATGCATTTTTACCTGAATCTATAGGAAGCTGAGAGGACTAACAGAGTGTGTTAGGTGATATAGCATGATAGCTGAAGGCAGAAATGTGAACATTAGTTATAAAAACACATCTCAAACAACGACAAGTAAAGGAAGTAGCCTGTAACAGCTACTGTTTTTCTGTGTGTGTGTGTGTCTGCATAGTGTTACTCACCTGCCTCTTTGTGAACTTTCCACATCTGTTCCCGTGAAAGTACGAGGGACAGAAGAAAAGAAGTATCACCGTGGCAACAAGTGTCAGCTGTCACTGTAGGAAGCCTGAGATGTTCTCCATTAGACTATACTAAAGCGTGTCTCGACACTGTCTGAAGAGGACAGTCCTCCCTGCAGAAAACATCCCCCTTGTTGTTCGGGTGGTTGGATCCTAGTTTGTCCTGTACATTTTAGAATAGTCTTTAGAATAGACCTTTCTTTTGAATACCTGTGTATGACATGAAGTATTATAAACGCTTGTAAATATAAGCAAAATGACAGGAAATATTCAGCCAATATTTGTATATTTGTAATATTTGTAACATTTGTAAAACTTTGTGTTGCCTTCATTAACTCGTCCTGGTCTCAGTGTTGTTGTGCTCGATCATGTGTTGTGTTTTATATGACAATCCAGGTGGAGACTAACACTCAGTCACAGACAGTAAAAAAAAAGATTTTTATCATGCAATCTGTACAACACTCTGGTCTCTGTCAGCATCCGTTAATGATGATTATGTTTTATTATGTTTTCTAAGCTCTCTTATTTTGAATTATGAACGTCTGGCCCTTCGTTAATTCTCATTTCAGTTGTAATTAAAGTGGTTATTGATGCTTTCCTCACTGGAGTCCTTGAGCCTCACCGCCCTCTGAGATTCCTGTCTCCGCTCCAACACAATGGAGGCAGACAGTTGTTAGTAGTTCCTCTTAGCATAAGAGGATAGCATAGCAAAGCTGCAAGACTCAGATTTAACGTTATGACCAAACAACTATTATTATTTCCAATACTATTCCTATTTCTATGCTTTTGCTAGAATAGCAATAGTTATACTGTGGTTGGCTCTCTGCTCCCCCTCCCACTTCTCGCCCTGCACAGATTGTTACGCCTTATGAGGCAAACTGTGATTTGTGAATATGGGCTGTACAAATGAAATTTGAAAACAGGCCCTATGTTTAAATTGGAACTGAGTCTGGTAATGCTTGTGCCACCCAGACCTCATCTTATCTGCTTGCGTTTATCGATCGGCATTATAAGCTGAAGAAATTCCCTAGAATCAAATCGCTTATACAGACATTGATCAAAACAGCTCAAAACAGTATCATGAAACACTCAATCAGAGGTGTTGATTCTTTGAGATTTAAAAAAAAAATGTAAATTTGATCTTTGTTGAAAAGATGGAGGATGTGGCATCACTGGATTGTTTGCAACACAATAAAGAAAGTCTTTTCATGATCCACTCAGGCAAAGAGTGAAATGGTTTCAGATGCTGAGTTGACGCTCGAGCGGAGGCTGTCTGAGGTTGTTCTCTTCATCAGCTGCCTTCTCTGTCCTGACACTGGCAGCTGAGACTGATACATGATGCCTGGAAGAACAGGGAGCAAAAGGGAATTCAGCTGTCACACAGCACCCAAAATATAACCTGACGATTCTCCTCTTCTACACTTTCTGCCTGCGTCTGTTTCTCCTCCCCTCCCTCTCCGCTGTTCTCCATCTTACATCCTCTCATCCTCACCTCTATGCCTCTTTCCAGGTTTCAAACTTTCCTGCCAATGCAAGAACAATCATTTTTTTAAGTGTTTGACAAGACCCACCTCTCTCTCTCTCTCTCTCTCACTCACTCTCTCTCTGACATATGGGCTTAGACAGTGAAATGCTCACGTATATGCAGCTGCCGATGCTACGACGCTTCCTCGCACGCTTTAAATTCTGAGGCCTTCTAATAGAAAGCTCAGTTTTCTTCCATCTCCCAACTTTCCCCACAGGCGGAATAACAAAACACCAAAGAGAGGGACAGGGATGCTGCTGAATATTATGTTTGCTTCCCCTGTTTCTCTACTCAGCTGCAATTTTTTTCAGTTCACCAAACTGAAAAAATAATAATAATAATTAAATCATAATAATAATAATAATACAATTTAAGTTTAATTGTGGTTAGCATTGAATTAACTTTATCTTCCTATTTCCTCGGCTGCGGTGACCTACTTGTCAAAAACAAGCCATCTTGCATAGAGCAAATTAGCTGCGTGTGTATGTTGAACAAGCGTGCGTTCAGTTTGCATATGTTCGAGGTGTATAATCAGCTCCCTGTGAGGAGCCCTAATGAGTGTGTTATGGCTCCTCTCACAATATGCCTTACTAATTACAAAGCCATGAAGCTAGTTGGAGATTAAAAATGGTTAGTTTGACTGAACAGAATTCATATGGGAGCAGCAGTATCCACATATACTAATCCCTGTTGCCACAGCAGCACAGTTGGAGTATACAGAGCTGAGTATTTTGTTAATGGTAATTAAAGACCTTCATCTGTGAGTCTCCCTCTCCATCTGTAGTTTTAACCAAGGAACGATTAGTGATGCTCACGTTTTAATCTGCACCCCCTCGTTCATTCTCACTGTTATGTGTGAGTTCATTCTCACTGTTATGTCTGAATTCATTTTCACTGTTATGTCTGAGTTCATTCTCACTGTTATGACTGAGTTCGTTCTCACTGTTATGTCTGAGTTCATTCTCACACATGTCTGTTAAAGGGTGGTAAGTCATGTTACGCGGTTAATGATTTTGACTGTCCCTATATTATTTCTTGTGTTTTGTCCCAGTTTCCCAACAATGTTATTCATTTTGGGTATAAATGTGAATATGGGATGACCTAATCATCCAAAGTACATATAGGCACTGCTAGTCAACAGGACTGTAGGGATTCATTCAAGAACTTGATTGATTCAAAGAGAAACATGCCATAATAGCTTATTGAATACTACATTTGTGATACATTAAAATTTTGGACTGATCCATTAGTAATGAATTATTAGTAATTAATAATCCAGTATCTTTGCATTAGCATCTCATCAAGTGATTAGGTGATAAACTGACTGACACGCTGATTACAGTATTGTGAGTGAGTGCATGATATATATAGATATATGTGTGTGTGTGTGTGTGTGTGTGGATGTGTGTGTGTGTGTATACAGTATATATGTATACCCTATATCCACAGGAGCATGGAGAAACTTCTATTTTAAATGTGGTGCTCTCATTGTCACATATGGATGCTGTCTCAGAACCCAATGTGGGTGCAGTTGTTAAGGAGTTGTTGTTCACTAATGTTAAGGCCAGTGGATCAATAGCCAGCTCCGGAGGGCTGCATGTGGAAGTGTCCTTAGATAACTTACAGAACCCCAACTTAATGTAAGAAGTACTATAAATAAATGAATATAAAAACATTATGATGAGTATATGAGTATATGGTGCAAAAGAACATTATGGTTTAAGTTTCCATTATGTTTAAGTTTCCATTAACTTTTTCTGCATACACCACACCACAACCTGGCACTTGTCCTTATTTAAATAAATATATGGCAAATAAATATAATTTCAGTGAACATGTTTCCACACCTAGCAAAAGCACACACATACGATACCCTGCAAGTGTTTGTATATCACAGAGTCCCTGCAACAGTCACCAGCCACAACATTCAGTATAAAGTTTAACACCATTTAAGTACATATGATAATGTGCAGGCTGTGATAAATCATGTGAACAAAAAAGATTGGAGATGTAAGAATGGAGTGGGGTCATTTAAAGCCTTGTAAGTCAGAAGGAGGATTTTGGAATCTAGTGTAGTGCTCCTGAAAAATTGAACATGCACATGTCGAGGGGGTAAATAATTGGCTTATCGTTCTTGGGTTGGTGCCGATGTGCTGTTGAGGCGTCCTTGACTGAAGCCATTATTTTTTGGTAGCAGAGGTCAACTTTAATGGAAGCGATGTTGGTTGGTGGTTGTTGGAGTTGTGTGTCAGCAGTCAGGAGGCACTCCATTCTGGTTGGTTTTAACTGGTTTTGACACAAAAGCAACAAAAGCATGAGGTGAAAATGAGAAGTGACGGTAACGGTTACAAAGAAAGAAAGCTGCAAAACAAACTTCCACGGCGCCATTCATCTGGTTCAGATTGCTGTTGATTTGGCTTGAGGACAAAGTCCTCAAAGACCACATGGTGAACAAACCAAACAAAAGCCACAGGGACAAAACAAGACTGCCTGGAGAGACTCAAAGCAGAAGATGCCAATCACTACACATACTCACTGTATTTATAGGGTGAAATGGAACTTTAAGCTCACACATTGGTGTGACCCGACCCTGGATTCACACATATGTTTTATTTTAAAGCTTGATGATGGTTTTCTTTCTTGAGAACCAGACAAATACAGATCAGGTTTACAAACTGCCTCCTTCTGGGCTCATTTAATTAATTAATGTGGTTTGACTGGTTAGCACCTGCATTTGAATCCATGTCTGATTGGCTGCTGCTTGTAAAGTTTCTCCACTCGTCTTCTCCCGCATGCTGAAAGTAATGTAGCCTCAAGGCTTCATCAACACACAGAATGAACATTGGGTCTTATATACAGTATGAGCTGCATGCAGCCTCACAGAGCAGCCACTTCACCTCTGCACTATAAAAGCTTGACCTTGCTGTGGTAATGAATGCAATGAATGCATGAGTGCCCTTTTGCATTTAGGAGTCAGTGTTTTGCTAGAATATTAGCGCCGGACCACGACTTGACTAAACTTCATTTAAACCTGATTTGCATAAAAGCATCAGCTGATATGTACGGAAGCGTATTGCTGCCACACTACGAAAAAAAAAATAGGCTCAGTATCACGTAATTACGTGAAAAGTTTATTGTTATAACAATATCTTTTTCACGTTTTAACAATATATGTATCACGTTATAACGTGAAATTATCACGTTATTTCATGATACGATCTTTTCACGTTATAACTTGAAATTATCACGTTATTTCATGATACGATCTTTTCACGTTATAACGTGATAATGTCATCGAAATGAGGAACGACGCTACCTCAAGAGGGTCGGATTCGTTCTTTCTTCGGTACAAACCCAGGCATTTCAAAATCCTTCTTAGAGTACGCATACTAATAACAATGCCGTCCACGTTGTTCAATAACTGTAAAATCTCACCATGTCTCAAACCAAGATTAAAGTATAATTTAATTGAATCATGTAAATGAGCCATAGCCTCTTGCCTCTCAGATCTGTTTCTGTCTTATCTTGAAATAACGTAAAACCATACTTTCTTTTGACATAAGATGTTTTCACGTTATAACATGAAAATGTCGTATCATGAAATAACGTGATAATTTCACGTTATAACGTGAAAAGATCGTATCATGAAATAACGTGATAATTTCACGTTATAACGTGATACATATATTGTTAAAACGTGAAAAAGATATTGTTATAACAATAAACTTTTCACGTAATTACGTGATACTGAGCCTATTTTTTTTTTCGTAGTGTGGCAGCAATACGCTTCCGTAGATATGAGGTTATAAGCCTGTGAGTGGACAAAAAGGCTCTGTCCCCCTCAAAGGTCACGACAACTTGCACAGTTACCATCAACCATGCAAAAAATAACTTGTATGTGAATATCACACTTATTCAAATGTATTGTAAGTTATCTTTTTGGGGTTAGGGTTATCTTTGTAATGTGTCTGCGGATTTATAGCTCATATGAAAGTCAATAACAAATGCATTTGGTAGTTTACTCAATGCAGCAGGTAAAACTGAAGAAGATTGTACATTTAAAACCCTGCTCAGAAGCCTTAAAGGCTGCAATGCTCACATTGAATTACAATAAAAGGAGTCAAAAGTGCTGAATATTGGGAATTATCAGTAGTGTCACTCTGCAATAGTCATGCAGTGGTTTATTTTAGGGGCTAAAATAAAAGGCAGGAGGAAGAAAAGATGCAATGTGCACGACTGGTTTTTGTAACTATTACACAAACAAGTGGCCAATGAGAAAGGAGCCTGCTCTCTCACTGGTCAAGTTTAGGTTAATGCAAATAATAAATTGAATAATGCAGTATGCTGATAAAGTCAGCTTCAGTTATTTCCCATAGTTAACTGAAATTTGAATGGAGTGTTTACTGTGCATAATAGCACGGCTAGAGCCAAACCTAAGCCCAGATGGCAGAAGGTCGAATGTGTTCTCCTTTGTTGCTCATAAAGAACATTATTTAATCAGCTGCAGAAAATATAATATTATATCTAGCTGTATTCAACCAAAGGAGGCCACAGAAATGGAAATTAGATGTTTCATTTTGTGCCGACCTCCATCTTTAGCTACTTGAAGGCATTGCGCTCACCTCAGCTACCTTGTTAGTGCCATTATCACAGTGTGAAGAACCCTTGGAGACACTGGTCCGGGAAGGATGGATGTGGAAGTGAAAGCGCATTTCTAAAAAGCAACATACAACCTTTTTTCATCCAATCATTAACAGTCAGTACTGTTGTCGGAGTGCAGCCGAGGAGCCATATCTGAATCGCTCGTGTCCGCTTATTACATGACAGTGACTGTTCCTCAGTGAAATGCACTTAGGAGAGAATGGCTCATTCGATTAACCTCAGAAAGTCCTCTCAATGTGAGACGGTGGAGATGCACCCAGCAAAACAAGCAGACAGAAACAGACGGACAGATGGAAAGAACATGGAACAAGGCTTCTCGTTCTGCTTTAAGGCTGGTTCAAATCGACCACAAGAAATAAATAAATAAATCCACGCGTTCCCTGCTTCACTTTATTTTGAATCTAACTCAAAAACTGGTTGATTTCGCGAGGGAATAGAGAGCGACAACATCTTGGACTCAGGATCTCCAACTTAATTAGCTGTAAAAGCTGTGGAGGAGCTCGTCCCTGAACGGGCTGTTTGCGCTCTGTTCTGTTCCACATTAACCGGTTTAATAGGAGATGGACGTAGAACAGATGGGGCTGATACTTCATGTTATGGGACGGTAAATATAGTCCATCTGTGGCACCGGCCCTGACCATGAGGAGGATTCACAAACATAAACAAGCTGGACCTCTGACTTTTCAGAATAAAAACGATAGGCTGGACGGAACAATTAACATTCATGCATTGTTTTTTTTCATTTAATATTTATTTATTTTATATAGTCATGGTCTGAATCTGTAGAACATTTCGTTTTCTTCACTTTGCAATCGCTACCCTCACCTTTCCCCACCTACATCCAGTGCAACCTGTGAGTTGCCATGCCCAGCTGACAGGAGTAGAAATGCTAACCATCGCCATTTTCACACCCATCCACCCTCAGCCGCCAGGCACCCTGGCTGACATGGCGAGGCATGCCGGCTGCAGAGGGCTGTCTGCCAGAAGCACTCAGCCGTCAGCCACTAACACAGCGGTGAGGCTGTTGTCTGCACTGCTCGGTCGGGTAGCAGGTGGTCACTTGTCCAGGTGAGAGGTGGTTCAAAGCAGAAGCCTGCTTCTGACAGGTGGAGGCCGAGGAAAAGAAAGAAAACTTGTGAAATGTGAAAAAATGTAGAATAAGATCAAACAAATAACCACACTGACCCTGACAGCATTCTTGTTTCCTTTTTTAATATAATACATTTGTATTTATAACACATTCATATATTTTAAAATTCAAATACAAAAAATACAAATTTTAAATACAGATATTTTTAATATGGTATATAAAGCACCTTTAAATTGACAGCACTACAATCCAGAGGCATGGAGGCTGAAATGTAAATGAACAGGCTGCTGTGACACAGGGAATCACTCGTTTGTTTTCTCCTCTTTTGCCAAACACAAAGGGATGTGCTTTGACTCTGGAAGGCAGAGTCAGTGCAGTAAAATAATCGCTGCCCTGTCTGTCCGTGAATCAGGCCTCCTGACTCACATGAATGAGCTCATGTAAGCATGAGTTTGAATTCGAACACTTTCTGTTAAACATAAAAGAAATTGTTTATGTTCCACGTCACTGCACTTATGGCCATTCCTATACTACGTCTGAAAGTACCATTCACTTTCCCCAAAGGATATTGGGTATATGATTCAAGTGAAAGTTCTACAATTCTTATTAAAATGTACAACTATGACAAATGTTAAAATACTGAAAACTGGAAGCCGTAGCACAAACATGTTTGTTCTCGCTTCCTGTCATAAATACCCTTTTGAAAGAGCAAAATGAAAGGTGCGGCACAGAGAGGAGGAAAACACTTCACAGCTTCTCCTGCCTTGCACAGTGCACATGTGTGTTGTTGATTCCCCACACTTGTCGAACCCCCGACGGCCAAGTTAAGCTTCTTTTATTATTATTATTATATTCAAATCACTTTTATCCAGGCTTTGGGGAGGTTTTACAAGTTGGATCTCTCATTTTCAGCACAGTCCAAAAGGTCTGAGACCACACACACTGAAGACTGGGAAACAGCCTATTAAATGTACAGCCTGTTGTTGTCTTTTTCTCTCAAACCCAATTTATATGTTTTTGTTTTTTGGCCCCTGTAATCTGCAAAGAATGGGTTTATCTTTGTGTTATTCGGTACAAATCAATAATGAATCATTTCTACGATCATGTATTATTTAAGCATTAAAAGCCTGTCTCTGATGACAAATGGCAAATTGCACAAATCAATTTTTGCCCATCTGCTTAAAGAAATAGCAGAGGTAGTGCAAGGAAACATCATCTGACAAATATGATTGATGACCTGCACCACATATATATATATATATATATATAAGATGTGTATAAGAGACAGGTACATATGATAATGTGCAGGCTGTGATAAATCATGTGAACAAAAAAGATTGGAGATGTAAGATTGAGATGAGGCACTGCAGCTCAGTGTACTATATTCAGTGATGTCATCCCATATTGGACATTTTGAGAAGTTCATAGCGCTGCTCTCTGTATATATGAAGATAAGTTTAATAAAGTATGGAGTCATGTAAAACAATAAAGTGAGTCTCGTGCCTTACTGGCCATAAAGGATATAAAACTGTGCACATGTAAATAAGTAAATAACATTAAACTAAGCTGTGTTTCCAAATCTGTGGAGTTGTGGAAACTTGTCTTGTCAAACCGCCATTTTTTTCCTACCATGAGTAAGAGACATGTATTTAGAGTCGTGATGTGACAGTTTTTCCCACTTGTATTTGCCCTCGGAGACTCTGCTCTTTATATATGCTGTAATAGGGGAAATGCTGCCAGCTGGAGAGTTAAAGAGAGCTGAGATGAATGAAGTCATTTTAAGCCAGGTGTTTCATTGAGAACAGGAGTCGAGGCGAGTGATGGCTCACTAAATGAGCTATTTCACTGCTTTTTGTCTACAGCAGCATGGGTTCCAATCAGCAACTGAATCGCTCCCAATGGCAGCGACTGTGCTAATGGGAGGGAGCTGAAAGGGGAGAGATGTGCACTGAAGCCTTCTCTCTGTGTGTGTGGAAAACGAAATGGGAAAAGCAGACACCTCCAACAAGATGTTTCTATTAGTAGTAATTGTCACATCCGGTAGATGTAACTAAAAAAAAAAAAACAATCCCAAAGGCTGCTAATCAAACACATAGTGATTCAGAATCAATGACAGCAATGAGTGCATTCTTCTGATTGCCACACTGCCTGTCGTTCATCAAGTTCTTTTCTTTGTATTAGCTCCTTGCTGAGGTACCAGGTCAGGGTCGCCCATCACATCTAGGGAGAGATATATACTGTCTGTATACCGTCTCACTGACAACACCCCCATACCACCAGTCTCCTCTTCTGTCCCCTCTCACCTGGCTCTGGAGACATACTCTCAGATGTCATGTGAGGACACCCCAGCTGCTCTTTATTCTCTGTGGTGAATCATCTCAAATGAACTCACTCAAATCAGTGTCTCCTGAGTTTCCTATATGCCGCTCAGAAATAGACAGTCAAGTCAATGTTGTATTTATTTCCTATGTTCACATCACGAGTCAGTGTACGTGCACTCTCCATGTGGTCATCAGAAACCCAGTATTTCCTGTTAAGCTCTTAGAGTTTATTGAAACTTTTATTTTTGCGGGCTGTTAAGTTAGTTGCTTTTCTTTTTAATATTATTGTATACCTATATCAAACAATCAATCAATCAATCAATCAATCAATCAAATTTTATTTGTATAGCCCATATTCCCAAATTGCAATTTGCCTCATAGGGCTATAACAAAGAGTACAGGGTCTGACATCCTCTGACCTCTGACCTACACCCTCAACAAGGGCGAGGAAAAACTGCCAAAAAAAAAAACTTCTAACAGGGGAAAGAAACGCAGAAACCTCCAGGAGACACTCATGTGAGGGATCCCACTCCCAGGGATGGACAGAAGTGCAATGGATGCCACGTGTACACAACACATCAACAAAATGACTTGAGAGCGAGAGTGAGAGAGAGAGAGAG